>JABWTJ010000531.1:0-481334 GCA_016801875.1 Solanum sitiens
TTTTTTTTTTTTTTTTTTTTTTTTCTTCAAGAAATGTGTTTGATCATGAAAGTTCAGAATTTAACTCAAAAGTGAATTTTAGAATATCAAAACAATAAAAATGTATTTTCACTCCAAATTACTGATACAATTCTATTTTTCAAAAATTATTTTTTATTTGAAAAAAAAAACTATTTTCGTTAATTAAATTTCATAATGAAACATTTCTAAATTTTATTTCATCATTCCTTCATAAACTTTACTAGGTAAAATATTCTAGGCCTAGATCAAAGTTCACTTTTGTTTTTTATTTCATAGTGGTATTAATAAAATGTTGGAATCTCGGCATTTCTTCATCAAACTAACTTTTTAATTTTCTGAAACATACCTGATGAAATATACAAAAATATTACAGCTTAATTAGACTCCAAAATAACCAAGGAAAATATTTTTTTTTGTTTAACTCAACTGTTCTGTTATGTTTTGCTTTTATTTGGAAAACAAAGCAATACATGACAATTAAAAGCACAAAATATTATCTTGCAATAACCCCAAAATTAATTCTTCTAAACCCCAATTCAAACTCAAGCCAGGAAATGTATATACATCAATGTATATAGACATACGGGGCGAATTTATAGAGGAGACTA
This sequence comes from Solanum sitiens, assembly GCA_016801875.1. Classification (NCBI taxonomy): domain Eukaryota; kingdom Viridiplantae; phylum Streptophyta; class Magnoliopsida; order Solanales; family Solanaceae; genus Solanum; species Solanum sitiens. The sequence goes on from JABWTJ010000531.1 coordinate 630, forward strand.
TGGGGCACGTGAACCCATGATATCTCCGTAAAATTAATTAGTTAATGTATATATTTTCTGAAATTGGTATAACATTAACTAACTACGGACACCTATGCTCCAAGAAGGTTGAACAATGTTTAGTTGAAGGTTGAGTTATACTAAGAGGACTACGGATCAATTCTCACTTGATGCATTTTCCACTTCTTTTAGTAGTGCATGTACTTAATGTTAAATTTGACAAGATTCAAAAATGGATTAATGAGAAGATATGGTAGTTAGGAGGATAATTCTTCATTGGTAGGAAAGTCAAAGATAGCACCTTTTGTAGGTGAAATTTAGGTGAACAACAAATTGGTTTCACAAGGTAAATCTTGACATTTTGACATATTGTGATGTCATGGATGACATCAATAGGAAGAATTCACTCCTATAAATAGGTAGCTCCTAATTCATTTGTAACACACCTCTCACTTGCCTTCTCATCTCCTAAGGCGTTTGTTCTTCTTTCTCTCTTGTAGTATTTCACTTGTACTCTTTTGGAGTGAAATAAATATTGGTTGGTTGTGTCTGAGGACTAGGCAAAAGAAAACAAAAGTTTGCCGAACCTCGTTAATTCTTGGTGTTCCTTTTGTTGTTGTCTCATTTACTATTTATTAGCTACATTTAGATATAGCAGTTGTGATTCTATCACTCTCTATATATTCGGCTTCCGCAACAATTGGTATCAGAGCCAAGGTATTATCTGAGTATGCTCTGTGGTTGCAGCATAGTCTGAACTTCCACATCAGAAAAAGATTTACTTTGGTCTTTGCATTGTTAGCTAGTAAATAGTATTTGTAGTAAAATGGGAGACAAGAAAAATGATGAGTCCACATCAAGTGTCAATAATACGTCATCATTGGCATCTTCGCTTATGACAAGAATTGTGTCAAATGCGAAATTTGCAGTTGAAATTTTTGACGGGTCAGGACATTTCGGAATGTGGCAAGGCGAGGTCCTTGATGTTCTTTTTCAACAAGGGCTAGATATTGCCATTGAAGAAAAGAAACCAGACGGTGTAGGAGAAGAAGATTGGAAGATTATCAACCGTGTTGCTTGCGGTACCATTCGATCTTACCTTGCAAGAGAACAAAAGTATCCATACACGAAGGAAACATCTGCAAATAAATTATGGAATTCATTGGAGGAGAAATTCTTGAAGAAAAACAGTCAAAATAAACTTTACATGAAAAGAAGACTGTTACGCTTCACTTATATTCCTGGTAGCACAATGAATGATCATATCACCAGCTTTAATAAGTTGGCGACAGATTTGCGGAATATGGACGTGACTTTTACGGATGGAGATATGGCCTTAATGTTGTTAAGTTCACTTCCCGATGAGTTCGAGCATCTTGAAACGACTCTACTGCATGGGAATGATGAAGTATCTCTCAAAGAAGTTTGTTCTGCCTTATACAGTTATGAACAAAGAAAGAGAGAAAAACAAAAAGGCGGAGAAGCAGAAGCACTGGTTGCGAGAGGTCGTTCTCAAAATCATATGAGAACGAAGAAAGGGAGATCCAAGTCAAGATCGAGACTCAGCAAAGATGAATGTGCCTTTTGCCGAGAAAAAGGGCATTGGAAGAAAGACTGCCCAAAGTTGAATAGCAAAGCCAAACCAAATAATGGGAAGGCTGTCATGGATTCAAATGTGGCTGATTGTGATGACTCCGATTACTCACTAGTTACAACAGATCCATTCAAATCATCTGATGTATGGTTGATGGACTCATCTTGTAGTTATCATATGTGTCCCAATCGGGACTGGTTTATTGATTTACAAGAAGGAGAATGTGGAGTTATTCACACTGCAAACAATAATCCTCTTACCGCATATGGTGTTGGTTCAATCCGATTAAGGAACCATGATGGATTAAGTAGAACATTAACAGATGTTCGATATGTACCAGATTTGAAGAAAAATCTCATTTCTGTAGGAGCCTTAGAATCAAAGGGGTTCAAAGTCATTGCAGATAATGGCGTGATGAGAATATGCTCTGGTGCACTGGTGGTTATGAAGGCAATTCGAAGAAATAATAACATGTACCACTATCAAGGTAGTACAGTTATTGGGACAGCGGCAACAACATCCAATGACGAGAAGGAGGCAGAGATAACCAAGCTGTGGCATATGCGCTTGGGACATGCTGGAGGGAAATCCTTGAAAACTTTATCAGATCAAGGATTGCTAAAAGGAGGTAAAACTTGCAACTTGGAGTTTTGTGAACATTGTATCAAGGGAAAACAAACAAGGGTTAAATTTGGAACAGCTATCCATAATACTAAAGGTATTTTGGATTATGTTCATTCAGATGTTTGGGGTGCTTCCAAAATACCTTCATTAGGTGGGAAACACTATTTTGTAACCTTTGTTGATGACTTTTCTCGAAGATTGTGGGTGTATACGATGAAAACAAAAGATGAAGTATTGGGAATTTTTCTCAAATGGAAGGCGATGATAGAAACTCAAAGTGGCAGAAAGATCAAGTGTCTTCGCACAGACAATGGTGGCGAATACAAAAATGATCTTTTTCAGAAAATTTGTGAGGAAAATGGCATCGTCAGACATTCACCGTCAGAAATACACCACAACAGAATGGAGTGGCAGAACGCATGAACCGAACTTTGCTGGAGAAAGTTCGGTGTATGTTGTCCAATGCTGGCTTGGGCAAAGAATTTTGGGCTGAGGCAATAACATATGCGTGCCATCTCATTAATCGTCTACCATCTGCTGCTATTGGTGGGAAGACACCATTTGAAAAATGGTATGGAAAACCTGCTGAAGATTATGGTACTTTATATGTATTTGGCTCAATTGCATATTATCATGTAAGAGAGTCAAAATTGGACCCAAGAGCAAAGAAAGCTTTATTTATGGGAATTACTTCTGGAGTCAAAGGATACCATTTATGGTGTCCAGAGACAAGAAAAGTTATTTTCAGCAGGGATGTTACCTTTGATGAATCTGCCTTGACAAATAAGGTAACACTTGAAGAAGCCAAACAAATTGATGGTGCTTCAAAGCAGGTGGAGTTTGAGGGAAAGATAATTTTCCCAACACAGGGATCAAACGAGGAAACAACAAAAGATTTTCCTCTTGAAGGAGAGCCAGTCGAAGAGGAGGTTCCATCTCAAGAACCTCAACCACAACTTGAATCAATAGCAACGAGCAAGCCAAAAAGGACAATAATAAAACCTGCTCGACTCACAGATATGGTGGCTTGTGCTAACTCAATTGCAGCCGATGACACTCCTACCACTTATAAAGACGCAGTCCAAAGTTCACAAAAATATAAGTGGAGGAATGCCATGGATGAAGAAATACAATCTCTTCATCAGAATCATACATGGAGATTGGCCAATCTCCCAGAGGGCAAGAAAGCAATTGGGTGCAAATGGGTATTTGCAAAGAAAGAGGGATTTCCTAACCAAGAAAATGTTCGCTACAAAGCAAGATTGGTGGCCAAAGGATATGCTCAAAAGGAGGGAATTGATTATAATGAGGTATTTTCTCCAGTTGTGAAACACTCCTCCATTAGAGTTTTGTTGGCTTTGGTAGCACAGTTGAATTTGGAACTAGTTCAGTTGGATGTAAAAACTGCTTTTTTACATGGAGACTTGGAAGAGGAAATCTATATGACTCAGCCAGAAGGATTCAAAGTTGATGGAAAAGAAAATATGGTGTGCAAACTTGAAAAATCGTTGTATGGATTGAAACAATCTTCTAGACAATGGTACAAACGATTTGACAAGTTTATGTTGCAGCAAAGGTACATAAGAAGCAAATACGATCATTGTGTGTATTTGCGCAAGCTTGAAGATAATTCCTTTATATATCTTCTCCTATATGTTGATGATATGTTGATAGCTTCTAAAAGTCAAGAGGAAATTGAGAAGCTAAAGATTCAACTGAGAAAGGAGTTTGAGATGAAGGATTTGGGTGAGGCAAAGAAGATTCTTGGCATGGAGATAAAAAGAGATAGACATTTAAAGAAACTTTATTTATCTCAGAAAGAATATTTGAAGAGAGTACTAAACCGATTCGGTATGAATGGAAAAACGAAGTCGGTTAGCACTCCGCTTGCTCCTCATTTTAAGCTTAGTGATGCTATGTCACCTAAGAATGAAGTTGAACGAGAATATATGTCAAGAGTACCATACGCTAATGCTATTGGTAGCTTGATGTATGCAATGATTTGCACAAGGCCAGATATTTCACACGCTGTTGGAGTTGTAAGCAGGTACATGCACAATCCTGGAAAGGATCATTGGCAGGCTGTAAAATGGATTCTACGGTATATTCATAATACTGTAGATGTTGGTTTGGTTTTCGAGCAGAAAGATAGTCAATATCTTGTTGGATATTGTGACTCAGATTATGCAGGTGATTTGGACAAACGAAGATCGACTACTGGTTATGTTTTCACTATTGCAAATGCACCAGTTAGTTGGAAGTCTACTTTGCAGTCAACAGTTGCTTTGTCTACCACTGAGGCAGAGTACATGGCAATTACAGAGGCTGCGAAGGAAGCAATTTGGCTTCAAGGATTGCTTAGAGAACTTGGTATTGGACAGGAAGGAATCACAATATTTTGTGATAGTCAGAGTGCTATTCAATTAGCAAAGAACCAAGTTTATCATGCAAGGACGAAGCACATTGACGTCCGATATCATTTCATACGAGACATCATAGAAGATGGTGGAGTCATAATGCAGAAAATTCATACTACGGATAATCCTGCCGATATGTTGACAAAAGTGGTGACTGCGGTCAAGTTTCAACATTGTTTGAACTTGATTAACATTGTTGAACATTGAAGATTGAGGTTGAAGACACAATCAAAATTGTTGTTGAGAAAAAGTTGAAAATGGAGAATCTTGCCAAGGTGGAGATTTGTTAAATTTGACAAGATTCAAAAATGGATTAATGAGAAGATATGGTAGTTAGGAGGATAATTCTTCATTGGTAGGAAAGTCAAAGATAGCACCTTTTGTAGGTGAAATTTAGGTGAACAACAAATTGGTTTCACAAGGTAAATCTTGACATTTTGACATATTGTGATGTCATGGATGACATCAATAGGAAGAATTCACTCCTATAAATAGGTAGCTCCTAATTCATTTGTAACACACCTCTCACTTGCCTTCTCATCTCCTAAGGCGTTTGTTCTTCTTTCTCTCTTGTAGTATTTCACTTGTACTCTTTTGGAGTGAAATAAATATTGGTTGGTTGTGTCTGAGGACTAGGCAAAAGAAAACAAAAGTTTGCCGAACCTCGTTAATTCTTGGTGTTCCTTTTGTTGTTGTCTCATTTACTATTTATTAGCTACATTTAGATATAGCAGTTGTGATTCTATCACTCTCTATATATTCGGCTTCCGCAACACTTAAAATCCTTAATTCGCCTCTGCCGCGGTGCATACATATACGTGTATTATAAAATGTAAAAATATAGCTATGTTCAATAATTATTTAAAAATACTGCTATAAAATGTAATTCTAGAGCATAATCAATTGCACTATATATTATAATAATCCCTATTTTGAAAGAAGTAATTTTGAAATTTCATCTACTTAATTAATATCGTTGATCAGACTTCGATGAGACTCAATTTCCGAATCCCCACAATGTATTAGTTACTATTGGGCTTAAACTTGTCCAGGATCTGTTTTTATTTATTAAAAGATCTCTTAACCCTATGTACGATGGAGTTCTTACGTCACTGTACAGGTAAAAAAAATCAATAAAATAATCATATGTATACATTATGTAATGTAAAATTGTATAAATATGTATATATGATGTATAATTATGTATTAGAAATGTATATACATTTATATACGCTATTTATATAATATTTATACATTGGAGCAATTTTTCTTTCTCAACAATCTGATTTTTTCAATAAAAACACGTAGGTATCCTATATTGAATATCCTATTTAACCTTCATGTCTGTTTCAAAAAGTATTCACAGATGCCAAACATGAGAACTGTTATTAGGAATTAGAATGCACAAAATAAAATAAAATAAAAAACAAAAGAAGTAAAATACATTTTTATTAGTAGACCTTTTATATACACTTTATATATATATATATATATATATATATATATATATATATATATATATATATATATATATATATATATATAATTAGTAACTTTTCATATTCACTTCTTATAGAAAATATATACACACATAAGATAGATATTTTTATCAATATATTTTTCATACACACTTTATATTATTTGTTATACGATATATAAATTCGAAATCAAGTTACAATTTTTACAAAGTTATTCTTACCGATCACAAGAATGCACCACAGTTCATTAATCCTTCTTAATGTATTCAAGACTATGCAATATACTGACTTTAGAGGTAACTTACAAATATGTAGCTCTGACGGTTGGGTTTTGGGTCCTTTTTTTCCCGTGTGGATAAAATAAAGCTCAATTTGAACTAGCTCACCTTTACATAATATTATGGTACATATGTAAGACTTTCGTTTAGGTCTTATTTTGAAGTATCACAAGAGATTGATCAACAGTCATATAGAGAAGGAGAGTGTAGATATTGGCACAAATCCTAGTAATCAATTGAGCTGATTTTAGGACAGTTTTTTACTTTCAATTAAATCTGTGAATGGGAACTGAGAAAGATTAATTTGGAGTCCTATAGCTCCAACTTTTAACTCGTGAATAGTACCTGCGTTTTTGGTGATTTTACTCCTTTTTATTTCTCAAGTTTTTGATGTTATATATTTTGTAGTTGTGTTGTTCATTGTTTGACATTTTTTTGGTGGCCATTTTGGAGAACACTTTGTAACTCTTGTTGATTGTGGTGAAGCTTTTTGTGGGTTTTGCTCTTCACACCGAAGAGATTTTCCATACTAAATGTGGTGTCTCGTGTGTTGATTTATTTTTCTTGCTTTGATTGATTTGTTTGCTGCCCCAAATCGCATTTGTTCTTGCATTAGTTTGTCTGCTCTTGGTTCAAATAGAAAAGAAAGTTTTGACTTGAGTTTTCTTCCACTATTGCCTGTCGTGCACATTGATCATCTGTGTTTGCCTTTCCCAACAAAGTGATATCAAAGCATTGAGTTGTTGTTGATTGTCTATTTGAATGACGAAGTCAAATATGAGCAATATTTGTCGGAAAAGGCAAGCACAAATAAATGTGCACGACAGGACAATAGTGGAAGAAAACCAAAGTTAAAACTTTTCCTTCTCTTTGAACCAAGAGAAGACAATCCAATACATGAGCAAACACTAGTTGGGGCAGCAAACAAATCAACCAAAGCAAACAAAATAAATCAACACGCGTGACACCAAATTTAATGTGAAAAACCTCTCTGATGTGAAGATTAAAACCCACAAGGCCAAAGCTCCACTAAAATCAACAAGAGTTACAAAATGTTCTCCAAAATAGCCACCAACAAAGTGTCAAACAATGAGCCACACAACTAAAAAATAACACAAAAAACTAGAGAAATAAGGGAGCAAAATAACAAAAATAGTTATTGTTCACGAGCTAAAATATGGAGCTACAGAACTCCAAATCTACTTCTCTCAGCTCCCGATCAAAGATTAAGTTGAAAGAAACAAGTTTTCCAAAAATTAGCTCAATCGGACAAGGAACAAAGTAAGAATTGTGATTTGAAATTGGTTGTTAGGGTTTGTGCGAACATCTAAACTCTCTCATTTTTCTCTCCATATGGATGCTTGTGATACTTCAAAATAAAACCTAAAAGAAAGTCCTACATATGCACCATAATATTGAGCTCATGGATAAAAATGGGCTAGTTCAAATTGGGCTTAAATTTATCCATATAAGAAAGGAAAGAGACACAAAACCTTAAACTTTTATTTATCCACATAGGAAGAAAAAAAGACTCAAAATCAGCACTAACCAATTTAATTTATATTATTAATCTATACAAAAATTTATAAAATTGGTTATGCAATAAGTTAAAAAAAGAGATTTCTCTTCTCATATATATGTGTTTTTCTTGATTAATGGATGTATAAAATTCTATAGATTAATAAGTATTATTTAAAATCATATATAGATTGATTATTGTGTAATAGTGAAAGGGTCTAATATACTCCTCAACTTTGTCATTTAAAGTTTTAGTGAGTCCTCCTTACATTTCAGAGAAACACATTCATTTGATCAATATTTACTTTGGGGCGTCGAGGGTCTTGTTCAACGTCCATGTCTGTAACGATCCCAACCGTCGTTAATTAAGAAAAGACAAAAATTCGAGGAATTCTGGGCAGTTGTCCCGCCACAGCGGGCCAGATGCCGCTAGGGCGGCAGCGTCAGGGCGGGATAAGTTGATGCCATAGCGGGATAGACGAGACAGAACGTAAATTACGAGAATCCTATTTTCTCCATCTTCATAAAATACCTAAGTAAGTTGTAAAATACCCTAGAAACCTCAGAAAGGCTGCTTTAAGATTGGGAATGAAGATGTAGGAGATTTCTAGCGTGGAGACGAAATGTTGCAAATTCGTGGCCAAATTCACCGTCACGAAGCCCAGAAAACCTGAATTGAAGTCAAAAATTTTGTGCAACTACTTGGCGCCCAGGTAAGCTCGGTTTTATGAATTGAGTAGTTTAGATATATGCCTACTGCGTAATATATGTGAATCAATGGTATAATTTATGCGTAGGCCTTGGTACAACGATTGATTTATGATTAAACCTTAGAAAGAAGCCTTAGACGATGAATTAGGGTTGAGTATGGTCGAATTAGGGTTTGCATGATATGCGTGATGAATATTTCATGGTAGGTGATGGTTGTGATTATATGATTGTATTATGACGCATGTATGTATGCGAATGTTGCATTGTTGATACACACTTGTTGTAAATGAGATAGATGAATAATTATTCGCCATGAATCACTTCTTGATTGTATGACTTGAGAGTTTACTTGTATTTGTGATTTTGTTGTGTTGATGGATTGGATTGTCATATTCCGACATAAATAACTTGGATCAGATTGTCACGTTCCGACATAAATAACTTGGATCGAATTGCCATGTTCCGGTATAAAAGTGTTGAAGGAAGCTGATGGAATATGTTAAAGGAATAGATTCGGTGAAGCTGCCTAACGAGTTAGAGTTATTACACTAGGACTAGACTACTAAATCCTAATTTATGTAAGTCTATACTTTGTACGACTTAAGTTGTTGTAATCGACTAGGATAAGGTGTAAATAATATTTTTGTGTTGTATTAGGATTCCTAGTGTAGCTAGTATAGGACTATTCTCCTATATAAGGAGTATGTAACTCAATCATTTAATTATCAATACAATCCTTGATTTCTCCACATATACGTGAGAATTCTACATGGTATCAGAGCAATTAAGTTTTTCCCCTCTTTAACGTATTAGATCAAAAATAAAAAAACAACCAAATTATCAAACCGCAATGGCCCCTTCTACCAACACTCTTTCGACCTCTTCACTTCATCATCTTATTTCGTCCTGCTCCATTAAACTTAAGCCAATGAACTATCTTATATGGAGGACACAAATGACTCAGTTGATTTAAATGATGAGATTAACCTATCTCATCACAGAAACACGTAAAGGAACCTGTTCCACTGGACAGACTCCTGAGTAAACTGTAGCAGGTGAGAAGGATGCAGAAGACAACAACACTGTTGATGACTGGGAGGAGAAGGATGTTACTAAGGAGTTGGATATCAGAAACCTTGACAGAAGAAAGCATGTACATGATCGTAGGTTGTTCAACTACCAAGGAGATGGGGGAATGCTTTGAATAAGCATATATTCGAGCAACAAAAGATAAGGAGTTCCAGCTCAAGAAACAGCTGCAAAGTGTGAAGCTACGAACCAAATCAATTGATGAATACATTAAGGAATTCAAAGGCATATGTGATGGTCTTGCAGCCATTCACAAGCCTGAAGATGAGGATAGCAAAATGATTAACTTTGTTAGAGGTCTAGGTATTAAGTACAAGACCTTCAGGATTGTCATGTTAGGTAAGGCACCGTATCCTACACTACAACAAAAATAACTTTTAGCGGTATTAAATATTCACATTAATAAAGAGTGTTAAAGTCTTTATCGACATTAGTTAACTGCCATTAGAACCAATGTCGCTAAAGGATTTAGGGACATATACAAATAGTATCAATTACCGCTAAAAATACATATTTAGTGGCAATTATGAATTAATTGCCGCTAATAATCATTTTTGTTGTAGTGCTACTCCTAATTAATTTGTTACTGCTTTTAGGGGTTTTGATATGAGGGAGGATGAAGAATAATTGGCTCAACAAAATCATAACATGGCATTCTCTGCCCAAGGAGGCAGGGGAAGAGGAAACTACTGTCAAAGAAGAGGAAACAATAATTTTAATTCTAGAGGATGAGGCTTTAAGCCTGCTAGACAGAGAACATGTTCTTATAACAGTAGAAACGGACTAGGTCCTCTATACAGTCCTTCAAGTGGAAGTCATGAGAGGAATAAGTCTGATGGGTGTCAAATTTATGGTAGAAACAATCATACTGCTCTTAAGTGTTTTTACAGATGAGATTACTCTTACCAAGCCGTACATGAGCTATCACAAACATTGACTGTCACTAATCTTCAGACGCTGATGACTCCTTGTATGTGGACTCAGGAGCAAGTAGTCATATGACACATAACTCAGGTATCCTAACTGATCTTAAACACTACAATGCACCAGATAAAATTATTATTAGGAATGAACCAAAGTTAGACATAACACATGTTGGGAACACATCCAAATCAGGTCTAAAATTGAAGGAAATTCTTGTAGTCCCTAAGATTAATAAGAATTTACTCTATTTTAGTAAGCTTGCAAAGGATAATTGTTGCACTCTTGAATTTGATGAAACCAACTTTGTTGTAAAGGACAAAAAGACAAGGACACTGCTGGCCAAGGGAACTAAAATGAATGGACTCTATGCTTTGGAAGATAACAATCTCTATGCTTTAACTGCTGCACACGATTGGAACACGACAGACAACATGTGGCATACTAGATTAGGACATCCTAGTTTGAAGTCTTTAAAGTTTTTGAATAATAATAGTTGCATCAATATTAGTAGTTGAAATAAAATGCCTACTGTTTGTTCTAGTTGTCAGTTGGGAAAGAGTTGTAAACTTTCATTTGGCTTTAGAAATAAAATTGAGAAAGAACCTTTATTGAAAATCCATTGTGACTTATGGGGACCTACTACTGTTGAATCTTCACAACATATGAAATATTATGTCGTTTTTGTTGATGATCACACGATATATATATATATATATATATATATATATATATATATATATATATCCACCGTAAAAGAAACAATTTTCTAAAAAGAAACAATTATCCAAACAGTCTTCATCAAACATTTGGAAGATTATGGCATTGTGAGACATATTTCATGTCCTAACACACCTGAACAAAACGGAGTTGCAGAGAGAAAACATACACATATTATGGAGACTGACTTAACTCTACTTCTTCATGCTAACCTACCTTTGTTTCTATGGGTTGAGGCTTTCCTAACTACAGTATTCCTTATTAATAGATTGCCTTCCCGAGTCTTAAAGATGGTGACTCTATTTGTTAAGTTGTATATGGAACAACCTGATTACAATAGTCTAAAATTGTTTGGGTGTAGATGTTTTCCAAATATCATGGGTAGCAACAAGTTCAGTCCAAAATCTTACCCTTGTGTGTTCATAGGGTATAGCAGCCTACACAAAGGATATAAATGTTATCATCCATCTATAAGAAGAGTTTACATATCCAGACATGTTGTGTTTGATGAAAACACATTACCCTAAGTGTCTCCAAATCAATCTCAAACTAACATTGATGTCTCACCTCACTTTGCTACTTTTGTTGAATCTTTCTGTAAATTACAGGCACATGATTCTGATTCAGGGGAAGTACAGGCTGCTAGTACACACATTAATGGTGATAATGCTGCTCCTACTCCTATATTTGTTGATGATGAAAGTTCTGCTGACCACTCAAGCGCAGGATCAAATGTTGAGCAACAGGTTGAATGTGTTGCTGCAGATTTTGGATCTGCCAGTGACGTTGAGGAACAAGTTACACTTACAGGTCCATTCACTGAGCATCCAGTTGTAAATTTTGGATCTGCAAGTGAAGTTGAGGAACAGGTTGCACTTACATGTCCAATCAGTAAGCATCATCAAACAACCACTTTAGTTGATGTATCTATGAACCATCAATCTGAAACTACTTTGGTTGATGTACCAGTTGAGGTACTTCATGCACCACAAGGGCATCATATGATCACTAAACACAAGGCGAAACTTATCACTTGTTGCTCACAACAGCAAAGACATTCTGAGGGAACCAAACACTATTAAGGAAGCACTTAAGTCACCTCATTGGCTTGCAGCAATGCAGAAGGAAATCAATGCTTTACACACTAACAAAACATGGATATTGGTGCCCAAATCTCCTAGTGTAAATTTGATTGGCTCAAAATGGGTGTTCAAGACCAAATCAAAAGTTGATGAAATAATAGATAGATACAAGGCCAGACTTCTGGCCAGGGGATTCTCTCAGCTTGAAGACATAGGCTTTGAATAATCCTTTAGCATTATGGTTAAAACAACAACTATTAGGGTAGTTCTATCCATTGCCATCAGCTCAAGGTGTAAAGTTAGACAATTCGATGTCAAAAATGCCTTCCTTCATGGGTTCTTACAAGAGGAGGTTTACATGAGTCAACCTCCTGGATTTATTGATCCCAAGTATCCTCAACATGTGTGTCTACTTAAAAAGGCGTTGTATGGTCTTAAACAAGCACCAAGAGCCTGGTTTGATAGGTTTAACATACATCTCCTACACCTTGGCTTCATCTGTAGTAAGGCAGATTCTTCATTATTTACATTGCAAGCTCACAAAAGCATCATATTTCTCTTGTTATATGTGGATGATATTATTATCACAGGTAGCAATCCATCCCATGTCTCAAAATTGGTTCGACAACTTGGGAAAGAATTTGCCATGAAAGATCTTGGCCCTTTATACTTCTTTCTTGGAGTTGAGGTTAAGTATTTTGATGGGGCTATCCACTTAAGCCAGAGTAAGTATGTTGCTTAGCTGCTATACAAGATTATAATGACTTTTGCAAAGGATGTAGCCACTCCTTTGGTTCCAAAGCATGGTCTACATGAAGCTGTGGGAAGCCTAGTCAAAACATCTTTTTACAGAATGATAGTAGGGAGTCTTCAATACTTGACTCTCACAAGACCGGATATTACTCATGTTGTGAATTTAGCAAGCCAATTTATGCAAAATGCGAACAGTGGAAATCTTCAAGGTGTAAAAAGGATTCTCAGGTACATCAAAGGCACTCTACACTTTGGACTTAGACTTATTTCATAATCACCATGTAGGTTATATGGATACTCAAATGCTGATTGGGGAGGTTGTACCACAACTAGGAGATCAACTACAGGCTATAGTATCTACCTAGGTGCAAACTGTATTTCTTGGACCTCCAAGAAACAGTCCACAATTGCTCGCTTAAGTGTTGAAGCTGAGTATAGAGCACTTGCCTCAACTGCCTCAGAGATGACATTGATCATGTATCTACTTCATGACCTTGGGGTGTTCTTCGATATGTACCTACATTGTATTGTGACAGCATGAGTGCTTTGTACATGACAATTAATCCAGTTATGCATGCTAAAACTAAACATGTTGAAATGGACTATCATTTTGTTCGTGAGAAGGTGGCCAGCGGACACTTGTTACTTAGTTTGTGAGGTCTAAGGATCAACTAGCAGATATTCATACCAAAGCATTAACCAAACAGGTTTTTGCTGAGTTTCGTTGCAAGCTAGGAGTTACAGTCCCTCTACTCACTAGCTTGAGGGGAAGTGTTGAAGGAAGCTAATGGAACATGTCAAATAAACATGTTCGGTGAAGCTGCCTGACGAGTTAGAGTTCGAGTTACACTACGACTAGACTACTAAATCCTAATTTATGTATAAGTCTATACTTATTATGAGCAAATCAAATTTACACTAGGAGATTTTGGCAACAATATCTATGTCTTATTAGTGTGTAAAGGATTGATTTCCTTCTGCATTGTTGCAAGCCAATGAGCTGACTTAAGTGTTTCCTTAATAGTGTTTGGTTCCCTGAGAATGTCTTTGCTGCTGTGAGCAACAAGTGATAAGTGATGTTCCTTCGCCTTGCGTCTAGTGATCATATGATGCCCTTGTGGTGCATGAAGTACCTCAACTGGTACATCAACCAAAGTAGTTTCAGATTGATGGTTCACAAGTACATCAACTAAAATAGTTGTTTGATGATGCTTAGTGATTGGACCTGTAAGTGCAACCTGTTCCTCAACGTCACTGGCAGATCCAAAATCTACAGCTGGATGCTCAGTGAATGGACCTGTAAGTGCAACCTATTCCTCAATGTCCAAGATCTGCAGCATCACATTCAACCTGTTCCTCAACATCTGATCATGCGCTTGAGTAGTCAGCAGAACTTTCATCATCAACAAATATAGGAGTAGGAGCAGCATTATCACCATTAGTGTGTGTACTAGCAGCCTGTACTTCCCCTAATCAGAATCATGTGCCTGTAATTTAGAGAAAGATTCAACAAAAGTAGAAAAGTGAGGTGAGACATCAATGTTAGTTTAAGATTGATTGGGAGACACATAAGGTAATGTGTTTTCATCAAACACAATATGTCAGGATATGTAAACTCTCATGGATGATAACATTTATATCCTTTGTGTAGGCTGCTATACCCTATGAACACACAAGGGTAAGTCTTTGGACTGAACTCTACACCCAAACACTTTTAGACTATTATAATCAGGTTGTTCCACATACAACTTAACAAATGGAGTTACAATCTTTAGGACTGGGGAAGACATTCTATTAATAAGGAATACTGCAGTGAGGAAAGCCTCAATCCATAGAAACAAAGGTAGGTTAGCATGAATAAGTAGAGTTAAGCCAGTCTCCATATTATGCCTATGTTTTCTCTCTGCAACTCTATTTTGTTCAGGTGTGTTAGGACATAAAATACGTCTCACAATGCCACAATCTTCCAAATGTTTGATGAAGTCTGTTTGGATAAACTCACCACCTCCATCACATTGAAAAATCTTAATTTCTTTAGAGAACTGTTTTTCCACCATTTTCTGAACTTTTACAAAGACCTCAAAGAATTCATAATTTTGGTGTGCATAATTCATTTTGATTTGTCACCTTGTTTCAAAGTAATTTTCAATGACTTTTTAATATCAAATCTTAATATATATAGTTAAATCAATAACCAAAAAACACTAAATAACTGACAATAAACTTATGATCAATAAATTAAATCGATAAACTTTAAAATTGAAACTAACCAACCTATATGCAAGGGAAAAAAAAGGAAGATTATGAAAAGAGAAAAGAAAGTAATACGTATAGAAAAATACAAAGAAAGAAACAATAAATCTGCGTTCACCCCTTGGAAAACCAATAACAGATGAGTTGTTGCATATTTATTTTTGTATATTTGCTTCTCTGTGAACTTTTTGTTGTCAGTGTGCATAATGGCAAGTGGCTAAAAAATGCACCGATTTTCATGAACAGTTTAAGCCAATCAATAGTTTGAAGCCGCTTTCACATTGTATAAATACTATATACTATCTTTGCTTAGTTAAAAAGAAAACAACGTAACACTCCAAACTATGCAACAATTAATTATTATAACTTGTCAAATTTTTCTGTTTCAAGTTATGCTTTTCTTTTTTACACTATTTGTGGACTTTTCTCATTTATTTGTTTCTTAATGTAACAGCAAACTATCTTGTTTTGTCATTCCACGAGTTACAGATAAATTCAAAATTTAAAATTTAGATGTATTAATATTATTTTAGCTTTAAAGATGATTTTTAAACTTAACTTAAAATAAAAATAATGAAAAGGGGCTTTAATTGGATTCTAGAACTTTGGTCTTACGGGTGGCTCCTATACCTTGTACCAGCCGCACAAAGACACTTTTATGCTTCTTATGAATGCATTGTTAATAATATCTTAATTTTTATCAGTTTCTCAAAATTAATATACATATATATATAAATGACTTTTTTCAAAGTTAACAGGTGAAAAATGTGGGTTCGCCTCTGCATAAGGTACGTATGGAAAGGGTAGATAAGATAAGAATGAGAGTTGCCATTCAAATTCTTAACATTGTATTGTATGGTCAAGCATGAGAAGTTAGAAAATTAAACTTGGCATGAGATCATAAAAATATTATATATCTTAGTAAATTTTGATAAAAATAAATAAATACAGTTTTTCTATGTGTTGTATATAGATCGTTATATTTATCACATAATTGTGTTGGTGATCGAGAGAGATGACAAACTTAAAGTAATATTACACAATTTATCTAATAAATTTTTTGATGATTTGTTTATAAGTAACTCTAGTTGAAGTAAATTATTTATATTATTTAATTACTCATAGCTAGACATTAAATGATCGTTACATTTATCACATAATTCCGTGTTATTTTGTAACAAGAGAATTCGATTAAGCGCTTTATTACGTACCATTAAACTTTATACTACGTTTTATTGACTGCACACCAAAATTATGTATAGTCTTAATAATTATTCCTATACTTGGCTATGTGCTAAATATTTTTTTTTTTTTTTTTTGGTTTTTGTTGCAAATTAACGGTAGCAGACAACAGCTCTTGGATCTAGAATAAGACAGACTTTTGTCTAGCTCAATCCATCCAAATTCTTATTCTCAATTTTGAGTATCTAATATTTTCATTTTTTCTTTTCTTATATTAAAAAAAAAGAGAGACAATATTAATTAAATGACTTAACTTAATCTAGAATCCTGGGTTGTTTCTTTGACATAAAGCAACTGTATGAGTTGTTTTTGTGAAATAAAAAAACAATTTGAGTTTCTACAATATATATATGTAACTGTGAAGGGGAATAATAATAATTAATTATTTATAGAACTTAGTCAAAATTTCCATATATGGCAAAGTGTTGGTAAGAGTCAAATATCCTGATTAAGAAGAACCAACTTTGACAATTGAGTCATTTATATGTCAATTAACAAAAAAAAATTCCCGCATATCTCCATTGATTATATATAGGATATTATCTTCTCTTAATTAAAATTATTTGAACGGCTAAACTGTAAGATGTTATTGTGTGGAAAAAAAAATGATTTTTCATTTGTAGAAATTCAAGACAATTCTCTTCCAATAAAAAATAAATATATTATAGTCTTTTTTAACAAGAACATTGTTTTCTACTAAAAAAATTCTCTTTTGAATAAAATACAATTTTGTGATAGAAACCAAATACCATAGGAAAATCAAGACAAGCCTAATAAACTTTGATTAATGCTTTATTTGATAGTAGACAGAAATATTTTCTACACCTCGGTTGAAAAATGAAATATTCCAACAATCATGCTTTTAATTTCAATTTCACGTTTTTCACAAAAATGGGAATTACAAGTTTTCAACTAAAAGGTCATCCAAATTCGTTCAAAATACCTATCTTTAATTAGTTAGTCATACACATAAAATGAGTATTATGACAAATCATAATGTATAGACTATTTTCATGAAACAAATTACGCTGTAGAAGAACAATAGTAGGATGAAACCTATAGGAGGGTTCTAAAAAATGGATCTAGATCTCCATAAGAATATTAGACAAATAAATAGGGATTTAATAATTACATGTTTTACAATCGGTAATAATATATCATACTAAAGAATTATTTTGTGTGAGATATAAAATATAATAATTTTAGAATAAAATGTATGATCAATATTTTATCTTATGTTTGGCTGAAAATATCCATTATTTATATTATAGTAATAAAATAAATAATTTCATATATATAATGAAATAACTTATTTTCAATAGAACCGTAAATATATATTATTGTGGGTGATGAGCCCATGAGTAAAGAGGTGAGGCAATATGAAAAGGTGAAGTGGAATCCTGCAACGAGTTTGTTCTCACATGATCCACGAATCTACAACGCCTCTTTTCAAAGATGGCGACTATTCCCTAATTCTAATTTGTTCTTGACTTCTTTGCCCCTTTTCTTTCACCTAATTCACAAATGAGACTAATAGCATTATCTACCATTTAGTAGGGATTGTAAGTAGGGGTGTCAAAAATAAACCTAAATATATATAACTAGTCTAATTCGTTTAGAATTTTAAGGGTTGAGCTTAAGATAATTTTGAATTGGATTCAATCTCAATCCATTCAAGTTTAACCTCTTTGAGGAGAATTTTCGATTGAGTCCAATTCAATCTCCAATTTCAATCCGTTTTAAATTTTTTATTTAAGTATGTTTCTATATTTAAAGGTATAAATTATTATCTATTTAACATCTCTTGGGATTTATTTATCCATTTGTTATTTTTTTAACAAAAAATTCTTAAGAAATTTAAATTGTGATTATAAAAGTTAATTATCAATATGTTAAATTATTGAAATTAATCGGGTCAAATTGGACGGGTCAAGACCCAACTCATTTTTTTAGCCCATTTGAGCCCAACCCATTTGAGCCCAAAGTAAACTTGGGCGGGTCAAGACCCAACCCGATTTCTACTCAACCCATTATAATATTTTCAATTTCAACCCAACCCGCACATTTGACACGCCTAGTTGTGCGGTTCGCTATTCAGTTACATGGAGATTTGATTTTATAGTCCTTTCATAAATTTTATTACTCCTTCCGTTTAAAAAAGAATGTCTCTATTTCTTTTTTAGTCTGTTTCTAAAAGAATGACCCCTTTTTCCTTTCGCCTATGTTTTCTCAGTCTTTGGATTTTTTGGTAACACTTTAACAAGATTAAAGGACATTTTACTACATTTAACATAACTTTAATTTTGAACCACAAGATTAAAAAATCTTCTTTCTTTTCTTAAACTCTGTTCAAGTCAAACTAGGCCCCCCTTTTTTGAAATGAAGGGAGTAATTAGTTTTGTAAGATATTATATATAATAATCAAAAAGATTTTCTTTTTTGTTTAGTAAATTTGTAAATGATTATAAAAAAATATTTCAAACGTTCATAGATATTATTAGTCAATAAATCATGGTTTAAGAAATGTACAATGCTCTCTTATTTTTTGGAGAGTATATGGGGCATAGGGAAATGCGAAATAGGGGAGAAAATAGCAAAAATTGAACTCCTAAAAAAAAATAATCAATTGAATATATATCAAAAATGATCTTTAACGATAATAATTAATAGTAATAACTTAATTATTGTTAAATATACTTTTTTTTTAGAGAAAATTAAAAGTGATGATTACATTTTAATATTCTTTGTAAATGTCAAAAAAGCCTATAATAACATTAGATTCATTGACAAAATTAATATCGATAAATATTTTAACACTCTTTATTATTGTAAATATTAATTGCGTATACTACAATTTTTATTGCAGCGTGAGCTACTAAGATTCCGTAATCGTAAATGGTTTGAAGGCCTAAACACACAGGATATAAATTAATAGCTGTACACGCTCTATTATTGAGCTAAATACATTTTTTTAAAATTTAAGACATTAAATTCTATGATGTGGTCTATTCTTTTCATGTGTATGTACAAAAAAGAAAAAAGTTTCTTAAAGCATCTAGTCTTAAAATGTGTGATTAGCCTAATCTTTATCAATTATTAGCTAATACTAGCTTAAAATAAGGAAAGTGTACCTTAAGTAGTAAGCATAAAAATCTAAGCCCCCCATCCACCCCACACCCTCACTATAAATACTTTACTTATAATAGCAAGATGTAAGGAATCTTTATAAAATATATATGTTAGGTAACTTTAACCATTCTTTTTAAATATTATTTATATGACAGTAACAACAAATATAGTAATTGTGTGCATGTTATATGCTTCCTAAATCTAGCTTTTATCTTGGTCAATTCATACTATACTATATATTATTGTTCATTTGTTTTTAATCCTTTATTTTGGAAAAAGACAATATCTCGCTTCTAAATTTCTGACATGTTGGTTATAATATGGCAAAGCAAGGGCATATTTGTCAAAACAAAATCTAAAAAAATAAAAAAAAAAGTTGAAAAGCTAAATAAATTAAACAAACCAAGCCCCATATCCTCCATTACTAGTACTTTTTTTTTCTCTCTGTCTATTTCCAAGACAAATGAAAGAAAGGTGACTTCTCTAATTTGTTTGTATTACTTATTATTCTTCAAATCGAAAGAAAATATACAATTTTTTGCTATCAAAATCATGGCTCGTACTAATTGTGAAGTTCCTCATGGACTAAAACAAGAAGAATTCATTGAATTAGAGCCATTGATTCGAAACTACCATACCTTTGAGCATTTATCAAACACTTGCACTTCACTCATAACACAGCGAATCGAAGCACCAGCAAACGTCGTCTGGCCGTTTGTCCGGCGCTTCGATAATCCCCAGAAGTACAAGCATTTCATCAAGAGCTGCAAGATGACAGGTAAACTCATTATTAAATAAATTTAAAGTCTCTTATTATAATTTAATCTGGGTAATTAGCTAATTAAATAAATTTAACATCTCTTTTCAAGGCCTCTTATTAAAATGTAATTTGTAGGTGATGGTGGAGTGGGAAGCATAAGAGAAGTATCCGTTGTGTCTGGAATCCCTGCATCGACAAGCACAGAGCGACTAGAGATACTAGACGATGAGAAGCATATTTTGAGTTTTAGAGTGGTAGGAGGGGAGCATAGGCTAAATAATTATAAATCCGTTACATCGGTGAATGAATTTGAGAAAAATGGAAAAGTTTATACTATAGTATTGGAGTCATATATTGTGGATATACCGCAAGGGAATACTGGGGAAGACACCAAAATGTTTACTGATACAGTCGTCAAATTGAACTTGCAGAAGCTTGGCGTAGTCGCAATGGCGGCTATGCATGGCCATGAATGACTACACATGTCTCGTGCTGATCATGGTGATGGCGATGTGTATCGTTCTGTCTCTTAATTATATTTTTATTTTTTTTCAAAAATAATATAAAAAAAAGGGGAAAATCTCTTTTAAATTGATAACTAGTGGAGTATTTCTTAGTGGTTAGGTTCGTTTTTCTTTTTTGCAACTTGGGAATTAAATTAGTTTGCAGTATATATTTTTTTTAGTTTCAATTTGGTGGTTGTTACATTATTAATCTTTTCTTGTTTGCCAACTATATCAATTTCTTTTTCTTTAATTTAATGACTTATTATTGGTTCGTTGGGTTCATGGTCCTTTAATATATGTCAACTTGCAAGTTAGTAATTAATTACATCTATTTTAGCTTTAGATCTTGTATGGTTCCATAATATAATCGGCCTCATTTTGAATTGCATTATTTTTATATTTGGACAAGGTACTCATCTAGAGTTATTATTTGTGTCAACTTAACTTGATAATGTACAAGTTTCTTAGAACGTTAATGTATAAATTATTTTAAATTTATTTTCATATCACAAATTTGAATAATTTCTTAAATATAAAACTATCTAGATAATTAATATGTACGTATCGATCGGTTCTTATTTCTCGAATACATCTTCACCATATTAGCTTATAAAATATAAATGTTATTTAAATAGCATTGGAAAAACAAAACATGAAAATCAACAACTACTACATTACGTTCATGAAAAGATAGTTAAAATAAAGATAGTTAAATATAATTTTAAAAGTGAAATTGTTTTTCTAAATAAATCTAAGTAAAACGTCATAATAACGAAATGTCTCTCTTTGTGGACAAACTAAGGTGGAATATTCTACGGAATATCCAACTTATTCCGAGTAAAATTTCATATTTTATTCATTAGAGCATGTTATGATTTTAAATTTAGTGAAATATTGATTTAATTCTTTTTTTAGTTAACAAATAATTAATAGATAAAAGTGATCAAAATGAGAACATTGAAACAATAATTGAATACGTCTTGTTTGAGATGATGCAAATAAAACACACAATTAGTTTGTAAGAGATAAATTAGCAGAAAAAATTAAACTAGATTGAATTTGATATGTGTCATAACTACTTATCAGCCAATTAATGAGTGGATAGTTCTCTTAACGTCAACTTCTAATGAAACACTTTTCTTCTTTTAGTGAAAAATTGAAAAGAAAAATTTGTTTGTTATTATAAGTGAAAAGAGTGGAGAACTTTAAATTTATGTATTGCACAAAAAGGACATCATAGGCCCTAGCTAGCGAAGCTTATGATAAATATTAAGCTATAGATATATATGTGTGAGTGTTACATGTTGTCCCCCACTTTATATATGATTGAAAAGGCAAAGGCCTTATCAATATTTTGAGTTCTCCATTTTATATATAGGAGAGAACACGAAATTAACGATTGATAAAATTTCGTAGCTAAATAATAAAATTATAATTTCATTTGCCGTAGGTTGACGATGGATTATAAGAAAACTAAATTAGCTATAGGTGATTTTAGTGACGAATTCCATAGCTAATTTTATATTTTTTAAGTAGGAGAAGTGTTGAATTTATAGCAAAAGAGGACTTCATTGCAAACCATAAAAGGGAGTTGTTAGAAATGAACTTTTGCTTTTGTATGTGTACTCTTGAAAATCCTTTTGTCTAGCTCTAAAAATTTCAAAGACAACGATAGGTTAGATATGGATATGAATACCTTGAGAGACTTGTGACTTTACCTTAAGGAACTTGTGATATTAAGTTGTTTTTAACCACTTATTTCTTCACTTTTGATGATCTCATATAATTATCTCAACTTTGACGTTCACGTTTGATATAATATCATTATGAGTAGCCGTCTCAAGTATCTTGTCCACTCATAGCTAGACTATGAGATAATTAGTTGTACAAAATTATTAATGATATGTGTATATACATTATCTCACATCTAATATATATTCATTATGTGGATTGTGGCCTTGCAACTAATAACCTTTTGACTTAATTTCTAGAAATCAACGTGTTTATTTTTATTGCTCATCTTAGAGCAATATAACAAAATAATTTTTAACAGCATTAAATATTGACATTAATAAAGAGTGCTAAAGTCTTTACCGACATTAGTTAAGTGTCATTAGAACCAATGTCGCTAAAAGTTTTAGTGACATATACAAAGAGTGTTAATTGCCACTAAAAATACATATTTAGCGGCAATTAATTTTTAATTGCCGCTAATGATTATTTTTGATGTAGTGGAAAAGGTATTTGACTAATTAGTTTTTTGGCAAAAAATAATATTAATGAGTAATAACAAAAACTATTTTCTTCAAAATCTAAAAAATAAATCACTGTTCAAATATTGACTAAAGTGTTTTTCAACTAAATTAGCCAAACATCAATTTCTACTCCTTAAAATTACTTTTTTTGTCAGAAATATTGTGTATATTCCACCCTTAAGTATGTTGTTTAGTACTTATGATAGAACATACTTTTCAAAATAAGCAGATGTTTTGACAATTTGGCTAAACAAACTTATTTCTTTTTTCGATTTCATAACATGAACCATTCCTTCAATATTATGCATATCAGTAAGATTAACAATATACATACAATGGTCTCTAAAGAAAAGTGAAAAAGGATTTAATAATTGAAAAGAAAAGTGAGTTTCAACTTTCTTACGTTTATTGTTCACTTCAATTCAAATGGTCAAAGCCAAACTTTCCATTTTTCCAGGATGATGGCTTACTGTTTTTTTCTAACATAGTAATCGTTTTTTTCTTCTAAGAAGTGATTAAAATAGGAGACGATTCAAAGTAATCAAAATTCAAATCTTAAAGTAAACCTAGGATTAATGTGTAACTTCATGTTAGTAATTTCTCCCTCCTACTTGTCAAGAAATAATTTATCTTTTTTTTTTTGTCTATTTTAACATTGATATTACATACACTATTCAATATCTAATACATTTTTCAAAACATTAATAATATTATCCTTATTATTTATTGTTTCTAAGAGTATACCAATTTAATAACGAACTACTATGATTGGACAGAGAGAGTAACAATTGTGTCTACTATTATATATAAATTTAAGTTACTCTCTCATTTCATTTTACATGGTCCGTATACATTACTTGCCCGTACGTTAAAAATTCATTTTACTTGTTTATTTAACAAAGCTTTATTATTTTTTTTCCATACTATTCTTCATATTAAATTATTATTTAAAAAGATATTAGTCAAATTTATAATTTTAAAACAGCATAAATAAAGCTAATTTAGTAAAATACACTTCCAATTAATTAATAAAAAATAATAAATCAACAAAGATCAAGTAAGAAAATAGTAAATCAACAAAGATTAAAAAATAAAAAACGTCCTAAAATTTTTCTATAGATTAAAGCTAAGACTTCTCTTTGTAGGGAAAGGACGCTTTCCTTTTTTATAATCTTCTAGCCAACTAAGCAATACTATTATTATAAGCACAAAATGTCAAAGGTCAAAGCCTCCATGCATTTAATGAGGACAGCAAGAGTCAACTTGTTGGAATCAATAATCATTCCAAGTTCAAGTGGCCACTATAAAATGCTTACTATAATCTTGGCAGAATAATTCTCGTCTAATTGGACTATATAATATATATATCGACCTTTCAAATATGGCAACATAAAGGGTGGATTTGTGGGAAGCAGGTGGAGGTTGTGTTTTTCTATGTCTCTATTTATATAGATAGATAAAAGGGATCAAGGTTTATGCAATAATGAGTGTGCTCACTTTTATTATTAAGTGAATGTGGTGGAATAAATAGGATTTGTGTGTTGTAATTAAAGTTTGCAATGTGAATTCAATCATAAAAATATTTAGTAGGACGTAATTATGAACCTTATCGATGGTAATTTGTATTAGTTGGTCCATCGTGTACCAGATATGTAATAACACTATTTATTCTTTATTTTTTAATATTTGGATTTTAAACTAAGTTCATAATACAATATTTTGACTAAAGGGATGGTTCGAGAGGTGATATGAAGGGTTTGGTGGTTTCAAACATATGTGAACCTTAGAAAACATATGTTGTTAAAAGTGTAGCAACGATCGCGCTGCACCAAGCACAATTGCGCTTTGAGTGATATCATGGCAAGCGTTATCACTCACCACAAGGGGATTCGTAGGCTAACATTGTCATATTAGTGGAGTGCGGTCACACTTTAGTATTCTTTTACAAAATAGGTTGTCAAGGAGTTGGTGTTTCAATTTATGATGTTTGGTGTGGTTACTTTACAGAGCCAGGGCTGCATCCGTGATCTGCTAACCGTAATTGCTCGCATTGGTTTGCTAGGCAGACATTTGTAGATGGGTGGTCCGTATTTTTGAAAGGGGCGGTGGACTAGCATTGTTCGATATTGCAAAGGTTGGGTCACAATTACGAAGGGGAACTAGGGTGGGGGACATCAAGATATGTTGTGTTGACCACAATTGCAACCAAGGATCGCAATTGCGGGTGGACCCTTGGTAGACTTCAAAATATTTCAAGTCAAAATTTGAATTCTCATTTTGCATTTTGGGATATAGGAGCTTAGTTCAATGATACTTTTCACACCCTGAGTGTCACACTCCAAGCCTACATCCTGGACGGGATCGACACTAGAAGATCATTGATGGCCTCGAGCGGACCCTTGGTCTGGCTTACTTAACTCAGCGGAAGACTTTAAGCATTATTACAATGATCAAATGCACTTACTCAAATAACTTAATAATAAAACTTGGAATGTTAAAAGAACCAAACATTCACTTGGCCAAAATGGCAACTCAAGTCTTTAACATAGAATGATAATGTAAAGACTGATGAACTATTAAATTGTCTATCTATGAAGCCTCTAGTACAAAAAGGGATGTTGGGACAAGACCCCCAATCATCCTAATACTTAAATACTGAAAACAAAATAAAAGGGGTCCTTCGAAAAGCAAGGAGGCTCACCAACAAACTCTGAGTGCTCAACCTGGATTAACGAGGCGCTCGATGTTGATCCTTGTTACCTGCATCTGCATCATAAGAAAATGTAGCCCAAATGGCATCATCAGTACATTGAATGTACGAGTATGCGAGTTTGAATGCTAATAAACATAGGCTTGATAGTGGTTCTGAAAGAACGCTTACCTGACTCTTCTCATCTTATTAATACTGAACTAAACTCATTTCATTATAAAGTAGTTTAAAGTAGATACAATATAAAGAAAAAACTTTTTTAAATACATGACGTCAACTCTGTGTATATAAAAAGAATACAACATAACTCTGAATGTATGTAAAATACAATAACTGATGTATATTAAAATACAATAACTTCTGTGGGAGATTCAACAATTGACAACCATCACTATGAGCATAAGTGATGGTACAACGCTTTAACTCATGTTGCCAAGGACCATTCTATACCTTGCCATCGGTATAGAACCTGAACTCACAAAATGGATCCACTAGTCTATGCTAAAAAAACTAAGGAATCATCTAAAAAGTATGATATTTTCTCTGCCCATGATGGCTACATGGTTTTTGAGGGCTTGAGTTAATATGAATACGCATCCCCATATCGGTGTTCAATACTACTCCCAAAATATACTTAGCTCATAAGTTTTAAAAATAACTTTTTCTTTGGTTTGAGATAATTGCTCAAACTTAGCTTAAAAAGCTCTCTTGGAAATCATAGTTTCCTCTTTACTAAAAAACTAGCTCAATGACTCTTTTGGAAATCTCAGTTTCCTTTCTTGTTTAAATGTGAAAAGTATGTTTATACTTCTTTTGGGAATACTTAGTCCCCATATACTTCTTTGAAGGAAAGACTTCACTTTACTCTGAACTAAACTCAAACTTAAGTCTTAAAACGAAGTTAAAACATTTGAAAAACACTTACGAAACTTGATATGAACTTCTTCTCCTTATATTTAATCTTTACTCAACTTGATCTTTAAGTCTTAAAACAAAGTCAAAGCATTTGCAAAAGACTTCTTGAAAAGACTCTAAGAACTTTCTAGACTTGGGTCTTAACTATCCTTGAATTTGAAGTTATGAATTCAAGGTTGAAATTCATGTTTTGGGATGATTATATATATTTAGAAGTCATTTAGAGTAGTTAGAATCATTAGGAACTGTTAAAACACTTTAGAAAGGCTTAAACAGATTGAATTACGAAAATTGAGTGAAAAGGTCGATTCAGGCGCGTCAGGGATGCGCCGCGCCAGGCCTCAAGTTCAGAGGCGACATTCTACATGTAGGCGCACCTCCCTAGGCTCTATTGTAATTTCTCGTAAACCAAAATATCTAGGAGTAAACAAAGAAACTAAGAATAGTTATTTTTGGAAAGAATAGGAGAAATATGGAAAACTTCACAAGTGTAAAAGTAGGGTTTTAGTCATTTTCAAACAATCATAACTTCTAGCTCAGGATGAGTTAAGTCCAGTTCTTTATATAGTTGGAAAGCCCTTGATGAGATATTCTCAATTTCGCTGAGTTTGCGAAATTCCGATATCGTATGAGGGAGATATGCCTATCAGAAGTTTGATTGTTGGACTAAGGAAAGTCCAATCCGGATTTTAGTAAGGGAAAAGTAGTATTTTCACCCTAGTATTTCCTAATTCATTTTAAGGGTTTATTACGGGTAAAACCAAGTCCCAATTCAATTTTAGAAAAGTTGAGAACCCTTAGGGCTTGTGGAGAAGAGAGAAGAGAAGAGAAGAGGAAGATAAAAAATTCTTCAAGAACGCTAAGGTTTCGCTAGTGGAATTCGTCAAGGGTGATCCCTATCGAGGTATATGAGATATTTATGTGTTGGGTTCATTCACCCACACACCAATATGTTTAATTCAGCAAGTTTTGTATTGATTGAATGAAGAATCTTGAAGTTCTTGTTGAAAACTTGATTGAAATAATTGGTAGAGTTCTAGTGTACCTTTAGTGGTGTTGATTCATGTTTCCGGTCTGTTTTACGAGTTTAAACTATTGGATATTGAGGATATTAGTGATCTTAAGTGTTTAGGGGAATATCCATGGAAGTTTGGGAGGTTTAGAGTTGAAAATTGGAGAAGAAAATTCGAAAAACCCGTCTGACAGGACCTGGGCACCGCGCCTACCAGAGCCCCTCATGACAGACTCTGTCCGTTAGGCTCTGGCGCACCGCGCCAGATAGAGCACCTGAGGACAGTGTATATCGGTGAAGGTCTGGCGCCCCGCGCCTCTCAGAGCGCCAGGGTCACCTAGGATTCTATTTTTTCCCATCTTTTCGTATGAGTTCCTAAGTGATGTACCTATAAGTCCTAATTAATTTCAAAACTCTAAAGTACATCTAAACATCATGAAATCATCCATAAACATGAGATCATGATTCTCGAATCCATAATTCAATTCAAAGAAAGTTAAGATCAAAGTCAAAGAAATTAAGAGTCAAGTCTAAAAGTTGAGAAGCAAGTCAAAGTGAGTTCTTAAAGTTTTCAAGAGTCTTAAACAAAACATTTTATTTTTTGTTTTAAGGCTCAAGCTACAAGTTGAGCAAAGAGTAAAGAGTAAAGTCTAAATCTCAAAATTTATAAGGGAATTACCTAGTCCCGTAAGGTAAGACGTTGTACCATCGCTTAGGCTCATAGTGATGGTTGTCAGTTAGAGAATCTCCCACAGAAACTATATTACTTTCATATATAAGTAAAGTTGAGTTTATTATTGCATTTTAATGAACTAAGGGGTCGTTTGGTAGAATGTATTAGAGAAAATTATGCATGCATTAGCTTGATGTATTGGTAGTACCTTGTTTGGTACACTTTTCTAATTTATGCATAACTAATGCTTGTATTAGTAATACACTCTATTGTGTATTAAAGAGTGTATTACTAATACCATCTATTTCTATGCATTGGTAATGCAATGGGTTCTAACGCATGCATTAACATTATAAAAGACACAATTGGCCTTGAAAACTTTTTTTATATCCTTTCCACCATATTTGTGGAGGGTATTTTTTTAAACAAATTTTTTTTCTAAAAATGTTATGCAATGCATTATATTTAAAACTTGCATTAGATTAAATAATTATAAAACTACCCTCAAAGCCTTTTTGAAACATTTCCTAACATTTTCTTTTCTTTTAATTTTCTTTGTTGTCATTTGTTTTTATTTTCTTTTATTTCTTTTAATTTGTTGGTGTTTTAATAGATTTTATGGCCTCTTAAATATATTTTTTGTAAAAAAAATAATAATCTAATTTAAACATAGCTTAACAAGAAAAATTACTATTGTAGCGATAAATTTGATGAAAAGAATTCTTTTCCAACTTTACACATAAATATTTTGACTCAAATAGTACAACTATTTATTATTATTTTTGAAAAAAAAGAAGAAGAAGAAGAGGAGTTAATGATGTTTTAGCAAATTACTTTGTTGCAACTTGCAAGAAAGTGTAAAAATAAATAAAGTGTGAAGGGTATTTTTATAAACATATATTTCAAATAGAAATTATGCAAGATTTGTTATTTCTAATACATCAAACCAAACAATGTATAAGAAATAATATTTGCATAACTAATGCAAATATTAATAATGCAATCACTACTAATGCAAGCATTACTAATGCACCTATTTTGCATTATTCTTATACACTCTACCAAGCGATCCCTAAGTGTTTGCACTATTTTTAAAATCTTTATATACATATATATATATATATATATATGTACATATATTTATATTCCATGTGTCTTTACTTCCTTATATTGAATTATGACTTCTTGAGTTGAGCAGAGTCAAGGTAAGTTCATTCTTACTCCTTTCAAGCTTAGTAGTTGTTGTTTAGAATTCTAGCTCGCATACTCTTATATTCAATGTACTGATGTCAGTTGGCCTAATTCATGATGCAGATGCAGGTAACCAAGATAAGCATCCAGCGCCTCGTTGATCCAGTTTGAGCAGTCAGAGTTAGTGGTGAGCCTCCTTTTTTCGGAGGATCCTTTATTGCTTTCAGTATTTCCTTATAGAATGTAGAGGGGTTTGTCCCAAATTTCATCTTAGTAGTAGAGGCTTCATAGACAAATAGATAGTTAGACAGTCAGTTTGGATCTCTCTTTAATTTCAGATGTACATATATTGTTTTTGAGACTTAAGTGTCATTTGGCAGAGACTATTATTTAAAATGTTTTTGAGAATGTTTCCAGCTTTATATTTGAATCTTCCGCTGAGTTAAGTAAGCCAGACCAAGGGTTCACTCAAGGCCAGCAATGGTCGTTGGGTGACGACCACGTTCAGGGTGCAGGCTCCGGGCGTGACAAACTTGGTATCAGAGCACAGAGTTTAAGAGTCCTAGGGAGTGTATGAAGCCGTGTCTATAGAGTCTTAGTCATCGGTGTGAAGCGCGTCACATCTATGATTAGGAGGCTACAACATTTAGGATATTCTCACTTCTTTCATACCCATTTCGCGCATTAGAGTTTATCTCTATAAGTTTCCCTCTAATTCGTGCTTGCGCCTGTTTCAGATCATCATGCCTCCACAAAGAGCAATCACAGGACGACCAGCCAGAAACAATGTTGAAGAACCAGAGGTACCTAATGTACCAAATGTGCAACCTTAAGGACAAGTCACGAACGCTGAATTTCGTGAGGCTATCCACATGTTGAGTCAAGTTGTGACCAACCAAGTTGGGCAACAAAGAGGAGCTCAATAATAAGGGGCTGAAACTTCGAGAATTCGAGAATTCTTGAGGATGAATCCCCCAAGTTTATCTGGTTCAAGCACTACTGAGGATCCGGAAAACTTTATGGAAGAATTGAAAAAGTTCTTCGATGTGATGCATCTGGTAGATGCCGAGAGAGTTGAACTGACCGCATATCAACTAAAGAATGTGACTAGGACTTGGTTTGATCAGTGGAAGGGGAACAAAAATGGGGATGCACCACATCAAAGTTAGGCTTGCTTTGAAGAAGCCTTCTTAGGGCGTTTCTTTCCCTGGGAACTGAAGGAAGCAAAGGTACGAGAGTTCCTTACTCTGTAACAGGACTCCTTGAGTGTTCATGAATATGAGTTAAAGTTCACCCAACTGTCTTGCTATGTTCTTGAGATGGTTAAGGATATGAGGAGCAGAATGAGTTTGTTTGTTGCTGGCATGGGTCGTACTTCAAGCAAAGAAGGTAGGGATGCAATGTTGATTGGGGACATGGACATTTCAAGGTTAATGGTCTATGTGCAGTAGGTTAAAGAAAAGAAACTAAGGGATAGAGAGGAGTATAGGAACAAGAAAGCTAAGACTGGGAATGAATATGGTCAACTGAAGAGTGGTTCAAGACGACCACAATTTTAGAAACAAAAAGGGCATGCACTATCATCTACTAGTGCACCTACACCCAGAAACAGAGGTGAGTATAATGGTCAGAATTCGCAGAACTTTAAGGATAGACTAGCCCAGTCCCAAGGTAGTGTGGCACAAGGAGGTAGTTAGGCTCCTGCATGTGGTAGGTGTGTTAGAAACCACGCTGGTAAGTGTCGTGATGGCCAGTCGAGTTGTTTCAAATATGGTCAAGAGGGGCACTACATGAAAGAGTGTCCCAAGAATAATCAAGGAGGTGAAAATCAGGGAAATAGAGCCCAATCTTCATCAGTTGCTCTACCAGAAAGGGCTGCACCTAAAGGAGCCACTTTTGGTACTGGCGGAGGGGCAAACCGTCTTTATGCAATCAAAGTTTTCTCCCTTTTTCTACTCTTGAACTTTGCCCTAACCTTTTAAACGTTTTTAGATCGAATAAAAATTCACTTGATCTATTTTGACCCCTTAAATTAGATGGGTAAAATTTGCTAGGCTCCTGGGGTAAATAAAATACCAAAATATCCCTCTTTAAAACGGATGAATTTTCAACTAGAAAGATTGCACTTAAAAAGTCTATCTTCTTCATACGAACTCAAAATTTAGCAAACTCAACGGCGTTAGAAAGATGAATCAACAATATTCAACTTGATATCTCATAGTCCCTCTAACTCATCATGCATGGAAAGTTTTAGTTGTTTGAAGTTGACTCAAAATTCATAATTGAAGAATAACTTGTATCAATATCAATTTAGCTCTTTCTAATTTAATTCTTTCTAAATTTAGCCTCTTTGTAAGACCGAGGTGTTATAATATTTTTAAGAGTATTTAATCACATAGTCTTGGGATAAAATTCTAACCTCGATATTGTCCATTACATTACATGCACTCAATTGTAGATTAATTCATGATTTGATTGGAGTTTAGGGTGTTTTATCCTTGAATATAAGAAAGTGTAATGTAGCTATTTAAAGTTTAATTTATGATTGATATTGGATGAAATTGAGATTGCTGCCCTTAGGGTCGATAAATCACTTTTGAAGAAAAATTATAATTTCTCCCCAAGGCTTGAGTTTAAATTTTTGGTCTGGTTCTTTTATATCACTATATATGTGAATCATCAGACTCATTTAAGACCACGCCGGTATATATTAATGATTGGATCGAATTCTTGTCAGTATACTAACAATTTACGTGTAGATTTTACGAGAGAATTGGATAGGCTTATTGTGTTGTGATTGTTAATGTTTATTGTGCATAAAAACTCAAAATACGTAAGGAATTGAAGTCCATGCTATGTTGTATTGTGTTTATAATTATATATTATTTATTTTACAAAGTTGTGATTTTCTTATTCATATTTTATATATTAGAACTAGGCGATGATCCTACTAGTACACTATGATTATTAACAGATACTGCACTTTTTTTTTTATTTTTAATATAGGACATATTGAGGTGGATGCTTTGATACCTCAATTGTGAGACGCGTGATATTTGAATGCAAGGGTGAGCTACTTCTTTCGAGTTGTCAGGGATTCTTTTTAGTCCATCTTTTCAGATTTAAACCTTTTAGACTTATGTCTTTTTGAGCTTTGAGGTTCCATCCCTTTTATTGTTTCGGTACTATGACTTTCAGGTTCTAGAGAGAAAATATTTCTGCAATTACTTATGACTGAATTTATTTATTAAAAAAGTATTTTTAAATCTTGATATTACTTATTTTTAATTTCTTTATGAACGGTGTGATGATAATATTTGATTCTCCCACCAAGGATAAGTGTGAGTGTCACTCACAACAGATCTAGATCGTGACATAAAAATATTAAAAATAGTATTGAACAAAATTAAAATAACATCAGTTAATTTTTTTCATAAAAA
Source organism: Solanum sitiens (assembly GCA_016801875.1). NCBI lineage: Eukaryota > Viridiplantae > Streptophyta > Magnoliopsida > Solanales > Solanaceae > Solanum > Solanum sitiens. The sequence continues at coordinate 33,901 of JABWTJ010000531.1, forward strand.
GTCAAATATTTTTTTGTGAGAAAGTACACCTGCATGTGGAGGAGTACACTGGCATCATCAATAGTCAACAGTTCCTTGGGTCTCAACACTTTCTTGATCGTTCCTCCGATGGTCATTTTGGTAATATGTTGATGCATTTACCTAAGCCTAGATGAGACTATACATAAAAAAAAATAGAAAATTATGTGATTAGATAGTTAATATGAGTGCTTGAACATTGAGATGAAATTAAATATCTGATTTATATTTATCTAGTAAAATTATCCGCCCTTTGCGAGAATTTAATAGCACGAAATTTATAGAACAATACTTAATGTAACACCCCGTAGCCAAAACAGACCAAAAATTAGTTTTTCAGAATTATTTTTTTTGCAGACAGTTAAGGGGAATGCAGTTGGGTCAACTTAAAATGATCATAAATCTTCTCACAAAATGAATTATGTCTCTCATGACCTACCCACAGATAGATAATTGAATTATCTTTCCATAGCCACTGACTTTGCTAAACTCAGACCTCCGAGTAAAAAGTTATGCCCATTTTAGTAAAGGCCTGTCGAACAGGCCCTCACGGCGGATCCAACGACGGGGCGTCGGGAACACGACGGACCGTCAGTCCTGGCCGTCGTGTGGCCCGACAGCAACCTTCCCAGGGGTCTTTTTGACCTTTCCCACTCCGTTTAAACCATAAGTTACGTCGTTTTGACCCTAAATCATCAGATTTTAGTCAGTTTAATCCTAGAAACATAATTAAAACATATCCAAGTCAAATCATTAAATCAAAACCTAGAAAATCAGAAGCAAGAGAGGAGGAAAAAAAAGCTCAAGAACCCTAGTTCAAGAACGCCACAAGCTCCAGCAGTTCCAGCCCAGAAACTTAATTATTTTTCCGTGGATTTCATCACCAGGTATGCGGGATTTCACTAGTGGGTTCCTTTCACCCATTGGGTCCCTAGTTTTCAGTCAGATTCTTGATTTTCTTATCATGATTAAACCTAGGGTTTCTAGAACTTTGATAGAACTTCATGAATTTATTAAATATATGTTCCAAATCAGATTATCATTCTATTACTCAGATTATCGCATGAATTTCAGAACCCTAGCTTTGTATTTCTTTAGTCCTTGAATTACACATGCTAGGTCAGATATTTCAGACACTTCAGATATACATGCCTCAGTTATAAATGCATAATTACCAGATTAATTATTGCATTCTCAGTTTGCATGTTCAGTTTCGAGCTATCCAGTATTTACAGAAACTCAGACATAATCAGTTAATTTACAGAATTCATTGGGAGTAGCATAATACCGAGTTGGACTAGGGTTTAGCGTACCCAATAGTCCCAGAACTACTAGCCAAGTAGGTTGTAAGTCCCCTCTGTGGGCAATCAGTTTAGTGATCACGCCAGCATGCCTTTATACCTTTGGCAGGGTATATTGGGTCCTCTCGATGGGGCGTATACATCGGACTCCACATTTAGCTCATGTGGTTTTATTATCGGTTATTAGTAGCTCCCACAGTTCAGTCAGACTCTCTGCATGACCATTTATCAGTATATTCAGTATTCAGTTTTAGCATGTTATAAATTGGTCATTGCATTCAGTTAGCTCAGAAATTCAGTATATCATGTTCAGATTATTATACTTGCTTTTGTGCTTGTTCAGTTATGTTTTATTTCAGCTTTACTCTATCCTACATGCTCAGTACCTTTCAAGTACTGACGCATACGTGCGCTACATCTTCTCGTGATGTAGGTTCAGGTTCTCAGCATCCAGATCACACATAGATCGATTTCCCGATCTCCAGTTCAGCAGATTCAGTGGTGAGTCCTCATTCTCCGAGGACAAGAGTCATGAGTTTCATTTCAGTCTTTAGTCATTTAGTTTCAGTTTTTGCTAGATTTAGCTGGGGCCTGTCCCAGTATTTCTAGTCCAGTTTAGAGGCTATTTTCAGACATAGTTAGTTTCAGCTTAGTAGTGAGTTAATATTTCTTTGTATTAAACTCATCAGTTTTTCATATATCTCAGTTTTAGCATATGGGTATTTCTCATCTTTTCAGATTAAATTATGATTTAGCTTCCGCATCAGTTTATTATTCTTTAGTATGCTCATGATCATGCCAGCAGGGTTAGCTTGGGATCACTTGTGGTCCTAGGTTCCGTGTCCGCGTCTCGGGGGTAGCTCGGGGCGTGACAAAACTTGGTATCAGAGCACTAGGTTCAAGAGTCCTAGGATGTCTGAAAAAGCCGCACTAGGTAGAGTCCTTTTCATGGGTGTGAAGTGCACCACATCTAATGAGAGGGAGGCTATGAAGTGTTTTAGGAAAACTTCACTTTCTTGATATTCTTATCGTGCGTTGGTATGATCTTCTTTATAATCCATCGTTATGCGCTTAAGATCATGCATTCTCGTAGAGCTTAGGCATGGAATGCTAATGCACGCAATGCTAACGCAGTTCCTCTAGTACCAGATAAGGAAGTTCAAATGCAGAGTTTCAGAATGCGAATTCAGTTTTTAGCTCAGAGTATGAACAACAAGAACAATTAGTAGGTTCGAGTTCCTACTAATAGAAATGATCGATTAGTGGCAGCCAGAGTTTGTGATATCGTTAGGATGAATCCACCTATGTTTTCAGGGTCGCAAGTTGGTAAGGACCCGTAGAAGTTCATTGACAAGGTCAAGAAAATATTTGGTGTGATGTCAGTAACTGGTAGTGATAGGTGAGATTGGCATCCTACCAACTCAAGGATGTGACTCACATATGGTTTACTCAGACAACGGACATGACTTTGTCTTTTGTAACTCAGTATAGCAGTCCGATTCAGTGTTAATTCAGAAACTCTCTCAGAACCTTTCTCAGTATCTACTCAGTTGGTGACCCAGTTATAGCTAGACGGATATACAGAAATTGCCCTATCACAGTCTCTGAGAAAGTCACTTCAAGATCTAGTAGAGTTAGAAATGGTAGACTTCGATGTTATTCTAGGCATAGATTGGTTACACTCATGTTATGCCTCAGTTGATTGCAGAACTGGATTGTTCGTTTTCAGTTTCCAGACGAACCAATCTTAGAATGGAACGATAGTAGCCTAGCGCCTATGCGTCGATTTATTTCTTACATTAAGGCCAGAAAGATGATATCTAAGGGTTATCTCTATCATCTAGTTCGGGTTAAGGATTCTAGCCTTGAAACCCCAACTCTTGAGTCAGTTCCAGTAGTCTGTGAATTTCCAGAAGTATTTCCAAAAGATCTTCCCGGGATCCCTCCCGAAAGGGAAATCGACTTTGGAATTGATCTCTTTCCAGATACCCAGCCTATTTCTATTCCTCCTTACAGAATGGATCCAGCAGAGCTTAAGGAATTGAAAGAGCAGTTGAAAGACCTTCTAGATAAGGGTTTCATCAGACCTAGTATTTCACCATGGGGTGCACCAGTATTGTTCGTAAAGAAGAAAGATGGTTCTCTCAGAATGTGCATTGACTATAGACAGTTGAACAAGGTCACAATCAAGAATAAGTATCCCATCCCCAGGATTGATGACTTGTTTGACCAACTTCAGGGTGCTAGTCATTTCTCAAAGATAGACCTCAGATCGGGTTATCATCAGCTCAGAGTCAGAGATAGTGACATTCCGAAAACAGCCTTCAGAACTCGGTATGGTCATTATGAATTTGTAGTTATGTCGTTTGGACTAACCAATGCTCCTGCAGCTTTCATGGATTTGATGAACAGAGTGTTCAAACAGTACTTGGACTTGTTCGTTATCGTCTTTATTGATGATATCCTCATTTACTCTAGGAGCGAGGAAGAACATGCAAGTCATTTGAGAATTGTTCTACAGACTCTCAAGGATCGCCAGTTATTCGCTAAGTTTAGCAAATGTGAGTTTTGGTTGCAATCCGTTGCTTTTCTTGGTCACATTGTATCTAGCGAAGGGATCCGCGTAGATTCACAGAAGATAGAAGTAGTGAAACAATGGCCCAGACCTACCTCTGCTACAGATATCAGAAGTTTCTTAGGTCTAGCGGGTTATTACAGGAGGTTCGTGGAAGGATTTTCATCCATAGCCTCACCATTGACTAGGTTGACTCAGAAGATGGTCAAGTTCCAATGGTCAGATGATTATGAGAAAAGCTTCGCAGAATTGAAAACTAGATTGACTACAGCTTCTGTCTTGACTATACCAGAGGGTTCAGATGGTTATGTGATCTATTGCGATGCATCCAGAGTTGGCCTTGGTTGTGTGTTGATGCAAAAAGATAAGGTTATATCTTATGCCTCTAGACAGCTTAAGGTGCATGAGAAGAACTATCCAACTCATGACCTCGAGCTTGCAGCAGTGGTGTTTGCACTCAAGATATGGAGACACTACTTGTATGGTGTTCATGTAGATGTGTTCACCGATCATAAAAGCCTTCAGTATGTGTTCACCCAGAAAGAGTTGAATCTTCGCCAGAGGAGATGGCTTGAGTTCTTTAAGAATTATGATATGAGTGTGCATTATCATCCTGGAAAGGCGAATGTAGTGGCCGATGCTCTTAGTAGATCATCAATGGGTAGTGTAGCCCATGTTGAGGAAAAAAGAAAGGAGCTAGTGAAGGATGTTCACAGGCTTGCTCGCTTGGGAGTTCGCCTTATGAGCATATCAGACAGCGGTGTAACAGTTCAGAATGGGGAAGAATCGTCTTTGGTAGTGGAGGTTAAGGAAAAGCAAGAGAGTGATCCGAACTTGCTTGAACTAAAGGGTGCAGTCAACAATCAGAGAGTGGAGGTTTTCTCCCAAGGGGGAGATGGTGTACTTCGCTACCAAGGTAGATTGTGTGTTCCTGATGTGGGAGAGTTGAGGAAGCATATTCTTGCAGAAGCTCATAACTCCAGGTATTCTATTCATCCAGGTGCCACTAAGATGTACCGCGATCTGCGGGAAGTCTATTGGTGGAATGGCATGAAGAGGGATATAGCAGACTTTGTGAGTAAGTGCCCCAATTGCCAGCAAGTCAAGGTAGAACATCAGAAACCAGGAGGTATGACTCAAGAGATCGATATTCCTACTTGGAAGTGGGATGTGATCAATATGGATTTCATCACAGGGTTACCTCGTACTCGCAGACAGCATGACTCAATTTGGGTGATAGTCGATAGGATGACTAAGTCTTCTCGCTTTTTGGCGGTCAAGACTACATATTCAGCAGAGGACTATGCTAAGCTTTACCTTAATGAAATTGTGAGGTTGCATGGGATTCCTTTGTCTTCATCTCAGATAGAGGTCCTCAGTTTACCTCTCATTTCTGGAAGTCATTTCAAAAAGGTTTTGGTACTCAAGTTAACCTTAGTACAGCATTTCATCCACAGACGGATGGGCAGGCAGAGCGTACCATTCAGACCTTAGAGGATATGGTGAGAGCTTGTGTGATCGATTTCAAAGGTAGTTGGGATGATCACCTTCCTCTTATTGAGTTTCCCTACAATAATAGCTACCATTCCAGCATTCAGATGGCCCCTTATGAGGCTTTATATGGGCGTAGATGTAGATCTCATGTTGGTTGGTTTGAAGTAGGTGAAGCAGCTTTGATAGGGCCAGATTCATTTCTTTATGCTACGGAGAAATTTCAACTCAGACTTAAGACAGCCCAAAGTCGTCAGAAATCTTATGCAGATGTAAGGAGAAGGGAACTAGAGTTCCAAGTTGATGATTGAGTTTTTCTGAAAGTCTCACCTATGAAAGGGTGATGAGATTTGGAAAGAAAGGGAAGCTCAGTCCTAGATATGTAGGACCTTACAAGATATTGAAAAGGGTTGGCAAGGTGGCATATGAGTTAGAGTTGCCAGCAGAATTAGTAGCAGTGCATCCGGTCTTCCACATCTCACTCTTGAAGAAGTGTGTGGGTGATCCAGCCTCTATAGTGCCATTAGAGAGTGTGGCGGTGAAAGATAGTCTTTCTTATGAGGATGTACCAGTTGAGATTCTTGACCTTCAGGTTAGAAGGTTGAGAAACAAAGAAGTCGCTTCAGTCAAGGTTTTGTGGAGGAGTCAGTCCGTAGAGGGAGCTACTTGGGAAGCAGAAGCAGCCATGAAAGCCAAGTATCCTTACCTTTTTCCTTCCGATTCCACTCCAGCTTGAGGTAATAGTTCCTCTTCAGTTTTACAGTCATTCATGCGTAAACACAGTTTTAGAATCATGTTCCCTCAGTTTGTACTTGCATTTTCAGCGTAATTGCATGTACTCGAAACTCAATTAAGTCAGAAACTCAGTTCTCAGTGTTTAGTAGTGGGGTTTGCAGGTCTCTCCCTCAATTTCAGATAGTTTAGTCTTCATTTGAGGACGAATGTTCCCAAGGGGGAGATAATGTAACACCCCGTAGCCAAAACAGACCAAAAATTAGTTTTTCAGAATTATTTTTTTTGCAGACAGTTAAGGGGAATGCAGTTGGGTCAACTTAAAATGATCATAACTCTTCTGACAAAATGCATTATGTCTCTCATGACCTACCCACAGATACATAATTGAATTATCTTTCCATAGCCACCGACTTTGCTAAAATCAGACCTCCGAGTAAAAAGTTATGCCCATTTTAGTAAAGGCCTGTCGAACAGGCCCTCACGACGGATCCAACGACGGGGCGTCGTGAACACGACGGACCGTCAGTCCTGGCCGTCGTGTGGCCCGACAGCAACCTTCCCAGGGGTCTTTTTGACCTTTCCCACTCCGTTTAAACCATAAGTTACGTCGTTTTGACCCTAAATCATCAGATTTTAATCAGTTTAATCCTAGAAACATAATTAAAACATATCCAAGTCAAATCATTAAATCAAAACCTAGAAAATCAGAAGCAAGAGAGGAGGAAAAAAAAGCTCAAGAACCCTAGTTCAAGAACGCCACAAGCTCCAGCAGTTCCAGCCCAGAAACTTAATTATTTTTCCGTGGATTTCATCACCAGGTATGCGGGATTTCACTAGTGGGTTCCTTTCACCCATTGGGTCCCTAGTTTTCAGTCAGATTCTTGATTTTCTTATCATGATTAAACCTAGGGTTTCTAGAACTTTGATAGAACTTCATGAATTTATTAAATATATGTTCCAAATCAGATTATCATTCTATTACTCAGATTATCGCATGAATTTCAGAACCCTAGCTTTGTATTTCTTTAGTCCTTGAATTACACATGCTAGGTCAGATATTTCAGACACTTCAGATATACATGCCTCAGTTATAAATGCATAATTACCAGATTAATTATTGCATTCTCAGTTTGCATGTTCAGTTTCGAGCTACCCAGTATTTACAGAAACTCAGACATAATCAGTTAATTTACAGAATTCATTGGGAGTAGCATAATACCGAGTTGGACTAGGGTTTAGCGTACCCAATAGTCCCAGAACTACTAGCCAAGTAGGTTGTAAGTCCCCTCTGTGGGCAATCAGTTTAGTGATCACGCCAGCATGCCTTTATACCTTTGGCAGGGTATATTGGGTCCTCTCGATGGGGCGTATACATCGGACTCCACATTTAGCTCATGTGGTTTTATTATCGGTTATTAGTAGCTCCCACAGTTCAGTCAGACTCTCTGCATGACCATTTATCAGTATATTCAGTATTCAGTTTTAGCATGTTATAAATTGGTCATTGCATTCAGTTAGCTCAGAAATTCAGTATATCATGTTCAGATTATTATACTTGCTTTTGTGCTTGTTCAGTTATGTTTTATTTCAGCTTTACTCTATCCTACATGCTCAGTACCTTTAAAGTACTGACGCATACGTGCGCTACATCTTCTCGTGATGTAGGTTCAGGTTCTCAGCATCCAGATCACACATAGATCGATTTCCCGATCTCCAGTTCAGCAGATTCAGTGGTGAGTCCTCATTCTCCGAGGACAAGAGTCATGAGTTTCATTTCAGTCTTTAGTCATTTAGTTTCAGTTTTTGCTAGATTTAGCTGGGGCCTGTCCCAGTATTTCTAGTCCAGTTTAGAGGCTATTTTCAGACATAGTTAGTTTCAGCTTAGTAGTGAGTTAATATTTCTTTGTATTAAACTCATCAGTTTTTCATATATCTCAGTTTTAGCATATGGGTATTTCTCATCTTTTCAGATTAAATTATGATTTAGCTTCCGCATCAGTTTATTATTCTTTAGTATGCTCATGATCATGCCAGCAGGGTTAGCTTGGGATCACTTGTGGTCCTAGGTTCCGTGTCCGCGTCTCGGGGGTAGCTCCGGGCGTGACACTTAAAACCTAGCAGTCATTAAAAGTAAAACACTATATTACCTTACATACACGATTATGCAGTAACAAACATTAATAATGTAAAGCAAAATGAAAATTATAACAATCTTATCATTTATCCTTGATAGCATAAGTATAAATTAATGACTTTTAAAAAACATACCAAGATTTGTAACAACAGAATGAAACAAAAAGGAAAAAATCAAGCACATTGAATGCACAATGTCTCCTTATGGAATTATTCCCCTCTAATACCTGATGTTTAAAGGAATATATTCTCTTGGGATAAAACGATTCTATTCACCAGTGTATTGGTACAAAAACAATGCTGTCAGCGAGCCACTCAACAAGAGCAAAGTACATGATTATTTAATTGTGTATAAGAAGTATAATAATAATAATAATAATAAGAAGAAGAAGAAGAAGAAGAAGAAGTAGTAGTTCATAATTTTCGTTCTTTTAAAATGAGAGGAAATCTCTCTATTTATAGACAACAAAGGTTAGTGTGAACAAATATTTGTTGTGCCTTATCGAAAAGGTCACAACTATTTTGAAAAGTTTCAACCTTTCGGAAAGGTCATAATCTTTCATAAAAGTCACAACTTTTCAAAAAAGTCACAATATAAAATTCACAACTTTTTATAAAAGTCGCAATTGTTTATAAAATTCACAACTTTTTATGAAAGTCACAACTTTACATAAAAGTCACATTTTTCATGAAAGGGGAAGACTAGTGTTGAAAATAAATAAATCAAAAGGAAATCTTGATTTGTGATGGTGCCACATAGGCGAGCCTAGGTTCTCTCTCTCTATTCGAATTAGTGACCGATAATATTGAAATTTCACATTCATGCCATATTGTCCATTGAGTACTTAAGAAAATTCAAACATGTTCATACTTCATTCAAAAAGTTTAAATTAAGCTAGATGATCCCTCACCTATTAGCCAATTCTCAACTACACACAAAAACTTAATGAGGGTCCTATTACTCCCCTGAACTTCTTATTTTTGATATTTTGTAACCCTTAAACGCTCATCTTTTGTCATTATCCAGATCAACACATATGTTTGTATACACGCACTAGGCCGGCCCACTTTATTGAATTTTATTTTTTCGACTTATTTCAGATACAATGAACCCCACTTTTTTTACTTTACTCTTTTAATTAGGTATAAATCTCAATTCCAAACCTAACCATCAACATGTCTACTATTCAATTGAGTGTCAACCTTTCTTCTTCTTCTACATTGTTCTTAGCAAGTAATTCTCATATTTTCCATTTCAAAATCAATTTTTTGTAGAATTCTTTTTGTTTAGCCCATTATTTTCGGAGAAGTACCTATATTTTAACAATATTATGCATCACGTGATATAATTTTTTTTAAAAATATCTTTGAATGAAAAATTAGATCTTGAAAATGACATTTTCTATAAAGGTCAGATGTAACGGTGTAGAAGAAAAATGTTTTTGTGATTCTCCTTGTTAGATGAAGGTGAAAAGAATGAGTGTACATACATTATAGTTAATATATATGAATCGGAGAGGAAGATAACTTATTTTTGGTCATTGACATGAAGAAGAAATTTCAAACTTCTTAGCTAGATCTCGTTGACCTTGCAAGTCAATTCGTGTTCCACTTAACTAGCGTTTGGCCATAGATATTCAAATATTTTTGGCAAATATTATTTGGATGAATATTTGGGTGAAATTTCACCATGTGGTTGGCCATAAAATTTGGAAAACATATTTCATTTTTTTAAGAAATATGATTTATACCCATAAGTTTTTAAAACTATCAAAACTAACCATAAATTTATATTACATAGCAAAATAGAAATCTCACGTAACAAGATTCATGACTTCCGCAACAAATCAACAAGCATCATTATAGTAACATTCGTATAGTGAAAAGGTCTTGGTACAAATCATGATAATGAAAATACAACTAATATAAATTCGGAAAAAAAGAAGAAGAAAACAGAAGAAAATAAATATTGCAATCACTGAAGAACCCATGCCTTATAATCTGAAAGAGTTCAAACTATTCTTTAATATAATCTTCCCATATTTTATGAACAATCTCTTCTCGATGAGCTTGCATTTCCCATATACAATTTTTTCGCAATTATAGAATCCTTTTTAGCTCTGACGTTTAGTTCTTCGTCAATGTGCTTGCTTATTGACTTATAATGCCAATTTCTATCCTTTCTGTTGCAAATATTTATAGAAAATTATCATTATTATGAAATAATAATATTTCGTTTTACTTACTTCAATATTTCCTAATAAAACTTACTAACGACTTATTTTAATTTCTTAACAGAAATAATTTTAAATTTTTTACTTATTTTAATATGTTTACCCACCCGTTTATTATTTTACTTAACTTAACACTTTCCAATAAAACTTACCAATTACTTACAAAAGTAGAAATTTGTTATTACTATTATTATTACTACTATTATTATTATTAAATGACAATGTTTTATTTTACTTACTTTAATATTTTCTAATAAACTTACTAATGGATTATTTTAATTTCATAATATAATTAATTATTAAATTTTAACTTATTTCATTATGTTTATCGACCCCCTCTACAATTACTTATTTTACTTACTTCAATACTTTATAATAACATTAATTAAGTAAATAAACTCCTAATAATATTGATAAATAAACTCCTCAAATTACTTTAATGCTTAATTAAATTAAGTTAATTTCATTGTCAATATATATAAATTTAAAGAAAAAAATTTAAGTCATGTTAAATATCTTAAATATTTCACAAATATTATTGATCTCGTGCATAGCACGAGCTATATTTTACTAGTATAATAGAAAAGTGCATTAATTGAGTTAGTTGGTAGATGGGGAGCTAATTGAATTGGTTGGTGTCAATAAATAGATTGTTTTTGTAAAATATAAAAGTTAGGTGTAAAAATTGAATTTTAAAACTTCCCAAATAATGAAATTTGGCCCAAATACTAGTTTTTTCTAGTATTTGGGAATTTGGAAAATTTGCCAAAAAAATTTGCCAAATAATGAGAAAGTGTATGGACAAACAAAATTTGCCAAATTTTTCTCCAAGTTTTACTTGCAAAATCTATGGCCAAACGGGCCCATCCCTCTTTTGTGGCCACATATCTTTCCGGCTAAGGAATAGGAAATATTTCTCCTGTTACATGAATCCAATTTCCATTTCATCCGGGAAAAGTATATGTATGAGCGAGAAGGATAAATTGAACCTTATATCTAAAAACAAAAAAAGTTACAGAAGAATACCATTGAACCTTTGAAATGGAAGAAAACCGTTCCCAAGCTTCAAGCTTTTAAAATAGCATAAGAAAGGAAGACGATGGAAGATTTGTGGGAGAAAAAAGGGCTTAGTAATGCAATTTGCAATTGGAAGCCTTGATTTTAGGCTAATTTGGACTTATACATGGATTCCAAAATGCAGATAATGTGTTTTAGACGCATCCTTACACACTTAAGGAAGGTATATTCGCCTTCTTGGATAAGTCAGCGTTCAAGGGTTACAAAATATTGAAAATAAAAGGTTTAGGATTTCGTGAAATATTGATGTGTAGTTGAGAATTGACTAATAGATTAGGGGGACATTTGACCATTTTATCATTTAAGAAAATATATAATTTCATCCCATGTCAGTAATCTATATCAAAAGAATTAAGTACAAAATCGTGAGGATCAATGGTTATGAAAAATTAAGACCACTAAAAAAAGATCTCTTAAAATATATATATATCCTATTGAAGTATTTCATAATCTTTTTAAAATATAAATTGTCATAATAAAAGGAACAACTAAATCATATATATACAACAATATTGTTAACAATATAGTTCTGAGATACTCTCTCGATCATCTAAAGTTGACCGATTGATCCATAATAGCGGTTAAAATGATAATTACAAGGATGGAAAGCGATATCGAACAAGAAGAGCTGGAAGCGAAGCAGCTTTTGAAAAGCTTCTACAATGATTATATTAATTCTCGATTCACATATTAAACAGCACCTAATCTCACAAACTATAAGAAGGGTGTTGTGAGGATTAAGCCTTCAATGAAAATATAAACTTAAAATTAACCATGTGGTTAAATTCGAGGAATTATTTTGAAATAACTTAGACGATTGATCATCTACATTTTTTAAATCTCAAAATTTCTATAAAATATTTACCTTAAAATATATTTAGACTTCTCGATATATAACTAGTCTTTTGCAACAGTACCCACTCGAAATAAAGTTTATTTGCGGAAATTGATTTTTATATTTTGAACTTTCGAGCTTCCAAAATGGTTTTCTATAGCTCCAACAAAATGTTAAAGTGTACTTCATAGTAGCTTCAATAACAGAGGTAAACCAATGATATAATATGTATTTTTTATTAGGAGCTACTATTAATTACTCAATTGTATATACGCTAGATGGGCATGGCCCGTGCTTAGCACGAGCCCAACAATACCTGGTTAGTTAAATGAAAAGAATGACAACTTTTGCATTAGAATCTGGTAAAGACCAAATTCTAATGAGTTATAGTCAGTGAGTTAATATAATTTATATAAATTCAATTAAAGGACATTATAGGGAGTTAACAGAAATGACAATTTGAAAAACAACATTGCATAAGAGAAACTAAATAAAAGAGGAAATATATAATTTTATTGTGTAGAATATTTCAGTGCATTAAATCTCAACCTTACACATAATTTGAGAAGGTAGAGATATATACTGTTTTATTTGACCCTAAACCACAACACATAATTTTGAACTCTGAAAAAAATAAAAATCAAAAGTGCAGTTGCTATTAAAAAAATGCACCCAACCATAGAAGCACAGAGAAGAACCATAACACGTAGAAAAAGGAACAAAAAAAGAGGAGCTTAATGTCACGGACTCAGAGTATTTGCTAAGACTCCGTTTCTACCCTTTTCCAGACGCGGAATTAGGCTAAAATCGTGGGTGGACGTCACATTAAGCTCAAACAATTCATTCAGGTCATCCCTACAATAAGCTCCCTAAATGAAATATATCAAAGGAGAATAAAATGTATAGTTACTTATAATTCAACGACATTTGTTGCTCATCAAAAGTCATAAAACCTATAAAAATCAAAAGAATACCATGAATATAACAAATGAGAACAATATGTTCAACAATCAAAACAAAACAAAGTTGTATTATACATAGAGTGTAGTTAACCAATTGTAAAAATAAAAAAGTGGAGATTTGATACTATAGTTTTACAACAGCCAACAGAAAGAATAAAGAAGAATTAAAACCAAAAATTGATATCCTAATTAATGAAATAGCATGGTCATCGATACAAAAGATAAAAACTGCCACAAATACCTATACCTTTTCTGATAGAGTGAAAATTCAATTAATTACCTCGCTAATGAGTCGTCTATAGCTTTATCAAGTAGCTTCATTGTAGTTTTCGTCCATTTGTTGCCTCTAAACTCTCTATTTGTAGTTTGGAGATCGGTTTCATTCTAAAATCCTCCAATTTCTAAAAAAAACACAACTTTAAACCTAAGGTTATAATATTAATTTATCTAATTGGAGCTACTTTTGTGCAATTAGTAATGATGCTGATCTGACATGTGTGTTTTCTTGGAAAGTAGTAAGTACTAATTTAATGTACCATTTAGATTGTTTTTGGTATAATTCTTTTATGTTGTGATTGTCCCTAGTATTGTTGGCTTATATATAAGAGAATATGAGACCCCAAACAACTGGAGCAAACAAATTAGTTAGTTATTGCTATTACCATCGTTGCAATAACCATCACACAATCAGAGAAATTGTCATTGAGTACTTAGCTATCATCAAATTTATGTAATAATAAAATCACATTTGAGAATCTCAAAGATTAATGAAATGTGGGAGGAGTTAAAAAAAAAATAGTAGGTTAGTGGCTAAATTTTTATTAAGTTTACTTTAAAAATTGAGCAAAATGTCGACCCATTAAATTTATTTACACTTAAATTAGTCTACTTTAAAAAATCACTGATTTATTACATTAATTAGTTCAATAGTTGGTTTCCCTTCCTACTTTCTTCTTTTCTTTCTTTCCCTTCTTCTTCTTTCTCTTCCATGAATATAATGATTTCTTCTCCAAAGTTTAAAATATGAAGATGATGAAATTGTTGTTTGAATTTTTAATAAATTTTGATTTTGATTTTTATATAGCTATGCTATTTACAAAAAAATTCATTGTTTTTTATATAAACTTTTTGAAAGCTCAATTTTAAGTTGTTATATTCTAATATAATCATTATAAGAGAAAGCTTCCAATTTTATAAGTGGTTAATTGAAAAGAATATTAATTTAAATAATTATTAAGATGTACTATTATTAATTTATTCTCTAGGATACAAAAAAGTGTATCAAGGAATTTCACCATTTGGTGAATCACCAACAATTCATAACTGTTGTGACTTTATTAGAGAATGACAAAAGAATTTTAATCTTTTAAATATGACATGATTTTGTAATCGCTAATACATAATTATACATTATATATACACTAGCTGCCATTCTTTGTTGTACAATAACGATATATACATTGTAAACTACACAATATTGATACATTGCATAATCTATTTATAATGTATGTATATTGTATAAACAATGCATATGGATGTGTTTACATTTTTGATACATAGATATATAATTATACAATATTGATATATTGCTTGACTACTTACACAATATCGATTCATAACATGTATACCGTTTCTTTTTAGGGCAACTTTCACATATAACAAACAAAAAATTCATATTTGTATGCTATAGCAAAGTTTGCATAATTGTGCTCCATAGCAAACATATAACTGTATAATTCGCTATACATATACAATTGTATAATTCACTGGCCTCGCTATACATATACAATTGTATGATTCGCTGGCATATTTCGCTGCAATTGTATAATTCGCTGGTCTATTTCACTGCAATTGTATAATGCGCAATTGTATAATTCGCTGCCTATTTCGCTGCAATATCTGTATAAAATTTGCTTTGCATACAATTGAATCGAAGTAAAATATTTGTATATTGTATAATTATAAGTGTATAGGAAGAAGATATATATTTTTCTCTCGCTTTATACAAAAACAAAAACATAATTTATACACTTCTGTTGTATAAAGCGAGAGAAAATTGTATTTCACTGCAATTGTATAATTCGTTGGCCTTTTTCGCTGCAATATTTGTATAAAATTTGCATTTGTCTACAATTGATCGAAGTAAAATATTTGTAAATTGTATAATTAAGTGTATTGCACGAAGATATATATGTTTTTGCATGTGTGTATACAATTTTCTCTCGCTTTATACAAAACAGAAACACAATTTATACACTTTTGTGTATAAAGCGAGAGAGGCGAGCAGAGGGAGAGTGGCGAGCGAGAATGGGAGAGTGGCGAGCGAGATTTTTGGAGAGAGACGACTGGCAAACTTTGGCAAACGTTTGCTATGGAGCACAATTAAATCAAACCGTAGCTACTCCATTTATTTTAGGTTATTAGTTTGCTATTATATACAATTATCCCTTCTTTTTATTGAACCACATGTATGAAAAAGGTAGAAATTTACTCCATCACATTATTTTCATTTTTTTAATGTGAGAACCTTGAGAAGTCGTGTATATGGTAGTGAGGATATTCACTAGAAAAAGGAATGCAACTTCTTTCCCAATTCAAATCGAACAATTGATTCCGCAACATTATATCAGTGGAGGAAATTGTGATTATCCTAGAATATCATGAAATTTGAAATTCATATGTTAATTCTGATGTTAAGACAATAGTAGAATCTACATTCAATTACAAAATTTAGTCACACAAATCAACTCAAAATTATTGCTTCAAACATCGAAATCGAGTAGGCAATTGCACCCCAAACTTTTTTCCCATTGAAAGTATCTAATGATATAGGATGAAAGTCTACATTGATTTGAAGAGGAAGAACCCGAAATTACTTCTTTTTCATCTGGTTATCGCCTAAAACCATTATTTCATAAAGTCAATCCTCAATTCCTAATGTGTAGCTTCTAAATCCTCAATGATATCATAGCAGTATATGACTGTTATGATATCATTAAGGAACAACTAGATATTTGGAAAAAGTTACATAAATATTGAATGATATCATTGTTGCGGAAGCCAAATATATAGAGAGTGATAGAATCACAACTGCTATATCTAAATGTAGCTAATAAATAGTAAATGAGACAACAACAAAAGGAACACCAAGAATTAACGAGGTTCGGCAAACTTTTGTTTTCTTTTGCCTAGTCCTCAGACACAACCAACCAATATTTATTTCACTCCAAAAGAGTACAAGTGAAATACTACAAGAGAGAAAGAAGAACAAACGCCTTAGGAGATGAGAAGGCAAGTGAGAGGTGTGTTACAAATGAATTAGGAGCTACTTATTTATAGGAGTGAATTCTTCCTATTGATGTTATCCATGACATCACAATATGTCAAAATGTCAAGATTTACCTTGTGAAACCAATTTGTTGTTCACCTAAATTTCACCTACAAAAGGTGCTATCTTGACTTTTCTACCAATGAAGAATTATCCTCCTAACTACCATATCTTCTCATTAATCCATTTTTGAATCTTGTCAAATTTAACAAATCTCCACCTTGGCAAGATTCTCCATTTTCAACTTTCTCTCAACAACAATTTTGATTGTGTCTTCAACCATAATCTTCAATGTTCAACAATGTTGATCAAGTTCAAACAATGTTGAAACTTGACCGCAGTCACCACTTTTGTCAACATATCGGCAGGATTATCCGTAGTATGAATTTTCTGTATTATGACTCCACCATCTTCTATGATTTCTCGTATGAAATGATATCGGACGTCAATGTGCTTCGTCCTTGCATGATAAACTTGGTTCTTTGCTAATTGAATAGCACTCTGACTATCACAAAATATTGTGATTTCTTCTTGTCCAATACCAAGCTCTCTAAGCAATCCTTGAAGCCAAATTGCTTCCTTCGCAGCCTCTGTAATTGCCATGTACTCTGCCTCAGTGGTAGACAAAGCAACTGTTGACTGCAAAGTAGACTTCCAACTAACTGGTGCATTTGCAATAGTGAAAACATAACCAGTAGTTGATCTTCGTTTGTCCAAATCACCTGCATAATCTGAGTCACAATATCCAACAAGATATTGACTATCTTTCTGCTCGAAAACCAAACCAACATCTACAGTATTATGAATATACCGTAGAATCCATTTTACAGCCTGCCAATGATCCTTTCCAGGATTGTGCATGTACCTGCTTACAACTCCAACAGCGTGTGAAATATCTGGCCTTGTGCAAACCATTGCATACATCAAGCTACCAATAGCATTAGCGTATGGTACTCTTGACATATATTCTCGTTCAACTTCATTCTTAGGTGACATAGCATCACTAAGCTTAAAATGAGGAGCAAGCGGAGTGCTAACCGACTTCATTTTTTTATTCATACCGAATCGGTTTAGTACTCTCTTCAAATATTCTTTCTGAGATAAATAAAGTTTCTTTAAATGTCTATCTCTTTTTATATCCATACCAAGAATCTTCTTTGCCTCACCCAAATCCTTCATCTCAAACTCCTTTCTCAGTTGAATCTTTAGCTTCTCAATTTCCTCTTGACTTTTAGAAGCTATCAACATATCATCAACATATAGGAGAAGATATATAAAGGAATTATCTTCAAGCTTGCGCAAATACACACAATGATCGTATTTGCTTCTTATGTACCTTTGCTGCAACATAAACTTGTCAAATCGTTTGTACCATTGTCTAGAAGAATGTTTCAATCCATACAACGATTTTTTAAGTTTGCACACCATATTTTCTTTTCCATCAACTTTGAATCCTTCTGGCTGAGTCATATAGATTTCCTCTTCCAAGTCTCCATGTAAAAAAGCAGTTTTTACATCCAACTGAACTAGTTCCAAATTCAACTGTGCTACCAAAGCCAACAAAACTCTAATGGAGGAGTCTTTCACAACTGGAGAAAATATCTCATTATAATCAATTCCCTCCTTTTGAGCATATCCTTTGGCCACCAATCTTGCTTTGTAGCGAACATTTTCTTGGTTAGGAAATCCCTCTTTCTTTGCAAATACCCATTTGCACCCAATTGCTTTCTTGCCCTCTGGGAGATTGGCCAATCTCCATGTATGATTCTGATGAAGAGATTGCATTTCTTCATCCATGGCATTCCTCCACTTATCTTCTTGTGAACTTTGGACTGCGTCTTTATAAGTGGTAGGAATGTCATCGGCTGCAATTGAGTTAGCACAAGCCACCATATCTGTGAGTCGAGCAGGTTTTCTTATTGTCCTTTTTGGCTTGCTCGTTGCTATTGATTCAAGTTGTGGTTGAGGTTCTTGAGATGGAACCTCCTCTTCGACTGGCTCTCCTTCAAGAGGAAAATCTTCTGTTGTTTCCTCGTTTGATCCCTGTGTTGGGAAAATTATCTTTCCCTCAAACTCCACCTGCTTTGAAGCACCATCAATTTGTTTGGCTTCTTCAAGTGTTACCTTATTTGTCAAGGCAGATTCATCAAAGGTAACATCCCTGCTGAAAATAACTTTTCTTGTCTCTGGACACCATAAACGGTATCCTTTGACTCCAGAAGTAATTCCCATAAATAAAGCTTTCTTTGCTCTTGGGTCCAATTTTGACTCTCTTACATGATAATATGCAATTGAGCCAAATACATATAAAGTACCATAATCTTCAGCAGGTTTTCCATACCATTTTTCAAATGGTGTCTTCCCACCAATAGCAGCAGATGGTAGACGATTAATGAGATGGCACGCATATGTTATTGCCTCAGCCCAAAATTCTTTGCCCAAGCCAGCATTGGACAACATACACCGAACTTTCTCCAGCAAAGTTCGGTTCATGCGTTCTGCCACTCCATTCTGTTGTGGTGTATTTCTGACGGTGAAATGTCTGACGATGCCATTTTCCTCACAAATTTTCTGAAAAAGATCATTTTTGTATTCGCCACCATTGTCTGTGCGAAGACACTTGATCTTTCTGCCACTTTGAGTTTCTATCATCGCCTTCCATTTGAGAAAAATTCCCAATACTTCATCTTTTGTTTTCATCGTATACACCCACAATCTTCGAGAAAAGTCATCAACAAAGGTTACAAAATAGTGTTTCCCACCTAATAAAGGTGTTTTGGAAGCACCCCAAACATCTGAATGAACATAATCCAAAATACCTTTAGTATTATG
This sequence comes from Solanum sitiens, assembly GCA_016801875.1. Taxonomy (NCBI): domain Eukaryota; kingdom Viridiplantae; phylum Streptophyta; class Magnoliopsida; order Solanales; family Solanaceae; genus Solanum; species Solanum sitiens. The sequence goes on from JABWTJ010000531.1 coordinate 53,422, forward strand.
GATAGTTGTTCCAAATTTAACCCTTGTTTGTTTTCCCTTGATACAATGTTCACAAAACTCCAAGTTGCAAGTTTTAACTCCTTTTAGCAATCCTTGATCTGATAAAGTTTTCAAGGATTTCCCTCCAGCATGTCCCAAGCGCATATGCCACAGCTTGGTCATTTCCGCCTCCTTCTCGTCATTGGATGTTGTTGCCGCTGTCCCAATAACTGTACTACCTTGATAGTGGTACATGTTATTATTTCTTCGAATTGCCTTCATTACCACCAGTGCACCAGAGCATATTCTCATCACGCCATTATCTGCAATGACTTTGAACCCCTTTGATTCTAGGGCTCCTACAGAAATGAGATTTTTCTTCAAATCTGGTACATATCGAACATCTGTTAATGTTCTACTTAATCCATCATGGTTCCTTAATCGGATTGAACCAACACCATATGTGGTAAGAGGATTATTGTTTGCAGTGTGAATAACTCCACATTCTCCTTCTTGTAAATCAATAAACCAGTCCCGATTGGGACACATATGATAACTACAAGCTGAGTCCATCAACCATACATCAGATAATTTGAATGGATCTGTTGTAACTAGTGAGTAATCGGAGTCATCACAATCAGCCACATTTGAATCCATGACAGCCTTCCCATTATTTGGTTTGGCTTTGCTATTCAACTTTGGGCAGTCTTTCTTCCAATGCCCTTTTTCTCGGCAAAAGGCACATTCATCTTTGCTGAGTCTCGATCTTGACTTGGATCTCCCTTTCTTCGTTCTCATATGATTTTGAGAACGACCTCTCGCAACCAGTGCTTCTGCTTCTCCGCCTTTTTGTTTTTCTCTCTTTCTTTGTTCATAACTGTATAAGGCAGAACAAACTTCTTTGAGAGATACTTCATCATTCCCATGCAGTAGAGTCGTTTCAAGATGCTCGAACTCATCGGGAAGTGAACTTAACAACATTAAGGCCATATCTCCATCCGTAAAAGTCACGTCCATATTTCGCAAATCTGTCGCCAACTTATTAAAGCTGGTGATATGATCATTCATTGTGCTACCAGGAATATAAGTGAAGCGTAACAGTCTTCTTTTCATGTAAAGTTTATTTTGACTGTTTTTCTTCAAGAATTTCTCCTCCAATGAATTCCATAATTTATTTGCAGATGTTTCCTTCGTGTATGGATACTTTTGTTCTCTTGCAAGGTAAGATCGAATGGTACCGCAAGCAACACGGTTGATAATCTTCCAATCTTCTTCTCCTACACCGTCTGGTTTCTTTTCTTCAATGGCAATATCTAGTTCTTGTTGAAAAAGAACATCAAGGACCTCGCCTTGCCACATTCCGAAATGTCCTGACCCATCAAAAATTTCAACTGCAAATTTCGCATTTGACACAATTCTTGTCATAAGCGAAGATGCCAATGATGACGTATTATTGACACTTGATGTGGACTCATCATTTTTCTTGTCTCCCATTTTACTACAAATACTATTTACTAGCTAACAATGCAAAGACCAAAGTAAATATTTTTCTGATGTGGAAGTTCAGACTATGCTGCAACCACAGAGCATACTCAGATAATACCTTGGCTCTGATACCAATTGTTGCGGAAGCCAAATATATAGAGAGTGATAGAATCACAACTGCTATATCTAAATGTAGCTAATAAATAGTAAATGAGACAACAACAAAAGGAACACCAAGAATTAACGAGGTTCGGCAAACTTTTGTTTTCTTTTGCCTAGTCCTCAGACACAACCAACCAATATTTATTTCACTCCAAAAGAGTACAAGTGAAATACTACAAGAGAGAAAGAAGAACAAACTCCTTAGGAGATGAGAAGGCAAGTGAGAGGTGTGTTACAAATGAATTAGGAGCTACCTATTTATAGGAGTGAATTCTTCCTATTGATGTCATCCATGACATCACAATATGTCAAAATGTCAAGATTTACCTTGTGAAACCAATTTGTTGTTCACCTAAATTTCACCTACAAAAGGTGCTATCTTGACTTTTCTACCAATGAAGAATTATCCTCCTAACTACCATATCTTCTAATTAATCCATTTTTGAATCTTGTCAAATTTAACAATCATCATAGTATATACATGTACACGTACACACGAATCTCAAGTTCCAAGCTAAAAATGACATTTCTGATATTTTATTGTGGACCGATCTTCTTTTGGGCTTCTTGTTTATTTTGTCTTCTTTGCTGAGACGGTACTGGGCCTATGACTTTGTATTTTAACCTGTGCTATCATTTAAAAGGTTTAATCTGGACCAAGGTTTATGTTGAAAAATAATTTAAAAAAGAATAGTGATGGTATCATAAAGATTTTCTTAAGTTATTAGATGATACATGAATGATACTATTGATGATAAATAAGGAAAGAGGCGAGCAAGATCGTAGAGGGAGGCGAGCGAGATTTGTATATATCCCAAATATATGCGAATCACACTAGATACACACTTAATACATGTATTTGTATGTACTTGTTGTGACTCACACGTATTCGGGATATAAGATGCACGAGAGAGTGGCGAGCGAGATTTGTTATGCATCCCAGATACATGTGAATCCACTTGGATATAATGTATCTAGAACAAATTACACCTAATTTTAATCCCATGTATCAGAAATGCATGTATCTGAACGTATCTAGAGGCACCAAAATCTGATAAGATATGCAATATTAGGGGTGTACAAAATTGAATCAAACCGCAAATCGAGTCAACCCGGAAAAAAAATTGTACTAGTGGTTTGGTTTGACTTGATTTGGTATTGAGATAAACACCCGACTATATTTGGGTTAGTTTGGTTTTAACTAAGTAAAAAACAACCCAAGACTAAACCAACCCGTCATTATATATGTTATTTTAAAATTTATTTTATACATACAAATATTTACTTTGATATAATTTTAAAATATTTCTTACACTATTTCATAGTTTTATCTTTTAATATATATTTTCAAGTTTAAAACTTAGAATTCGGAATGGTCCAATAAAGATTATAGTTCATAAATGTTGATAATTATGATAAAACTTAAATCAAAATAATAGTGATGCAAAAAGAAAATCAATTCAATAATAAGAATGACAATATTTTTGAATATTTGTTCTTTAGTTTTACATTGGTTTAGATAACTAAAATACATAATCTAATTTTAATTGTCCTTAAATATAAACTTATTTTAGCATAATTTATTACTTTTAAAATATGATCATTTTCATTATGACTTTACAATATTTATTTTATATGATGATTTCATTATTATTTTAAATTGAATATTTTTGTGTCACCAATACTCAATCTCATATTTTGTGTTATTTTTTTAAGAAACACCTTAGATAATTGTATTTTGGTTCGACTAAAGAAATATTTGAAATACAAGTTAATAATATGTTTGTATGCAAAATTTTCCGGAAAAAATCGAGGTTTATTATTGGTTTAATTTATAAATTTATAAATTCGACACAATGGTTTGGTTTGGTATTTGAAAAAACCGACCAACCCGAGGTTGAATAATCCAAAAAAATCCAAATTTTATTAGTTTGATTTGGTTTATAAATTTAATTTTTTTTTATACAAATGGTTTGGTTTGATATTTGAAAAATCTGAACCAATCCGGTCATGCACACCCCTATGCAATATTGCGAATGAAAAGTGTATCTAATTAATTGACTCCTAAACTAGTGAAATTTATATAAGTTTCCCCAATTATTACTGTGATTTGCAAATAGTTGTTAGAGTAAAGGGAAAATGCACAAATATCCTTCCTCCCTCGAACTATTTTTAAAATTTTAGCGACACGCCTAAATTTTACTAGGGTTCCCTTATCCTCCTTAAATATATACTCTCTCCGTTCATTTTTATTACTCATGTTACACTTTTTGAAAGTCAATTTGACTAAGTTTCAAAGTTAAATTAGATTACATTAATTCGATATTTTAAATAAAAAGTTTAGATATTTAAAAACTATATGAAAAGTATTATAAGTTGCAATTTTTTGCATATCAATATGATAAAAAATACATATTAAAATATTAATCAAAATTTTTATAATTTAACTCTAAAATAGAAATCATGACAAATAATAGTTTAATTTTCTTTTTACTTACCTTTCGTCTGCATTTATTATTTCTTGTCTCTTAATTTTTGCTTAGATAATTGGTCCTTTTGCTTTAGTGGGATGCAAATTAGATTTGTAAAAAGAATAATTAAAAGGCTAAACTTTAAAAGAAGAGTTATATATCCAACTTATTATCAAAAGATATAAAAATTATCATGTTACCCTTATTATTTAATAACACATAAATATTTGTATCAAATTTAGAATTTTAAAATATTATTAGTAAAATTAACTTAGTAAAATAAATTTCTAATTAAGATTTTCTGAAGGAGCATGTTAAGTCAACAAAAACACATAATATAAAATCGAGGAAGCATATATTTGCACAAAACAGTCATTATGTTGATATATTATGTGTTTTAATGACAATTCTGGATATAACCCTAGTACCAATAGTTGGTTTTCCTTTTGGATTACAAATTTAAAGCAAAAAAAAAAAAAGGAACAAAATAAAAACCAACATTAGAACTTTTTAGCTTTGCTACAAAATAAGCATAGAACAGATGATATTAACTAGATTCTCCATAAAAATAATTAAATGTATATTAGCTTTGCTACCAAATAAAAAATACTTGTTACATGAACTAGGGTAATCTTAACATGAATAAAAATACATTAATTTACTCATTTTATTGGATGGAAGAGTGCTTGTGATTGGAAAAAAACGTGTCAGTTTTGTACATTAATAATATAAGAATAAATTAACGTTTGAATGGGTATAAAATTGATCAATATATGAATGGATATTATTATCAACCAATATTTAGAAAAAAATATTTATATTTATACATTTTTATAATAAATAGATAAATGGATATAGTAAAACCTCATTAAATTAATATAAGTACAATCATGAAATATTATTATTTTATAAGTATTTATTTAATTGATAAATTAATATAATTAATTTAAAGAGTGTTTTAAGATTTAATGAAGGTTAATTTTAATTATATCAAAATTGTTGTATCTTACTAATTTGTGTATCATGTTTATGAATTTCACATAAAAAATAAATTTGCTAACATAAAGTACATGAATAATGTTTTCGATACTATCAATTTTGCAATCTCGATTTGGACGACAAACTGAGCTGGAAAGATTAATGTTTTGGATGCATCAATTTTTCAATCCCGCTTTGAACGATAATATACAACAAGACACAATAGCAAATTATTTTTGGCATTGCAAAATTCATTCGGGGATTGAAATCTCAGAGAAGTTAAATGAGCTCACTTGTGAAAACATTATTCATAAACTTGAGGTCATAATTAATGATTTCGATTCCGCAATAAAATGGACATAAAATATATGTTGGATTACCTAGGTGAAAATGACATATGTTCAGAGGTCCAAAAGTTAGAAAAAATTGTGGATACCGTAGAAAAAAATAATGTTGATGATGAAGTTGAAGGAGATATAATACCTATTGAACAGGTACGTATAACAAAACACTTATCTCATCTAGAACTCATTACAATTTTATGGTACAGTTCAAGAAAAACAACCCCAGAGCTTTTGGATGCAATAAGAAAGTTAAAGATGAACTTCAACTAAATTTAAATTTCAATAAAAAATAAAACACAATTTAATCATATTTTACTAAATTGTCTTAGATATATTTGTGCTTCTATAGAATTATTAATTTATAATATGAATGTGACCATATATTTACATAGGAGTCTTCTAAAAATATATTATCTTATCGAAATAAGTATTTCTTTCATTGACCAAAGTCGAACAGAAAGAAAATATTATCTTAAAGAGATTATTAATTTGGTGATATTTTACTGTGTTAATAATAATTAAGTAAAAAATACAGTTACAAAAAATTTAAAATAAGGATAACAAAATATTGCAAAACACAAAATACCAATATTTATGAGGGAAACTTTCACATATAGCCACTTAAAAATAATTAATTACTCTCCATAGCTATAGTTTGATAATTACAATTTGTAGCTACATGTTATATGGAGGAGAGAGGCGAGCGAGACTGGGAGAGAGAGGAGAGAGGAGAGAGAGAGGGGAAAAAGAGTGTGAGAAAGGTGAATTTTATATGTATATTGGTTAGATAATTGTATATTATACATATGTATTTGTATATATAGCAAGAGAGATTGGGAGAGGGAGGAGAGAGGTGAGCGAGACTGGGAGAGAGAGGAGAGAGGAGAGCGATATCTAGAGAGGGAGGAGAGAGGCGAGCGAGAGAGGGAAGAGAGTGGGAGAAAGGTAAATTGTATATGTATATAATTATATATAACTGTATATTATACACATACATTTGTATAAATGACAAGCGAGATTTGAAGGGGGAGGAGAGACGATATTGAGAGAGGGAGGAGAGAGGCGAGCGAGAGAGGGCAGAGAGTGGGAGAGAGGTGAATTGTATATGTATATAGATTAAAAAATTGTATATTATACATATTTATTTATATATCCTGGCGAATTATACATATACAAACATGATTAATTATACAAACTCGAAGTCAGTCCACGTAATTAATGTATAATATTAGTCGCGAGTGATAATTATAGCAAACTATAGCTATAATAAGTAATTAAATAATATAAATTTATTTATCCGCTTCATTTTTCCTATTTATAAAGCTAAACGTGAAGAAAGATGTCTACTATATATCATTCATATTTTAAAGTGATAACCACCAAATTCACCCATTGATATTTTGTGGTAATGGTGAATAAAACATGTTTTTTGTGTGTATATGTGAGTGTGACAGATGGTTCCAAATAATTGGTTATTTGTGAAAGTATTATGTAGTGTAACGAATAAATTGACATTGAAACAATATTTAGGAAGAGTAGTATACACAATAAATTTACTCATTTATCCTCTATTTTCTGCTTTTCTTGCGGCTTAAAATATGCCCATCGTTGGAAATTGGAATTATTCATCACATGAAAAATCTTTTTCATTTAATTCAACTCTTCTACCACAACAAACACGTAGAAAATAATATTGAAAAAATTGGAGAAATTGAAAAATAATAATAAAGATATATATTGTTTCTACACTATCAATTAATTTAACTTATGAGCATTACCCTTGTTTCTTTTTCTTTGAAATTTTGTTATACGAATATAAAAGTTATCAATTAATTTAACGTATGATAATGAAATAATTTTTATTTTTTTTATAAATTTATATACATAGATTAACATTTATCATACAAAGTTATAAATAATTTTATCTAATGAACTTCTACTCAAATTATATATTCATATACCGTATTGAATAGATCTTCAACTACAAAGTGATTGAATTTAAAAAAAAATTTAATTAAAAATAATAATAAATAGGGGTGGTAAAAGGCAAAAAAGATAAAAAATTATAATATGAAGAATCGAATCTTTACTAGTAAAATAATATTTAATTTATAACTAATCAATTAAACTATTAAATTTCTCCAAGGAATTTAAAGTTAGAGGCGGCTTATTTGCAAAAATAATTTACATTAATTAAAAGGTGAAGATAAGATTGGTTAGTTGCATTTCAATTGACTTTGTACAGGAAGAAACAAATCATGACAATAGCTTATGTAAAATGTGCAAAAATCTAAAAACATCTTTAGGGTTCACTTTTGGGACCCATCACTAATAGATAATTTAAAATATATATATTTAAAGAAAATGAATTAATGAAGAATCATGTGATAAATTGATTATCTGAATTTTCATTCTATTGATATAAGTTTACTTCATCGATCACCATGTAATTAGCCATTTTTTTTCCTACCCCTATTTATAAAGAAGGGAAAAAAAAAATAATGTTTTGATATGTAGATAAAATCTTTTCCAAACGATCTGATTTATTTTCTAAGTTACAAAGAAAATAATATACAGTTCACAAAAAAATAGTAGAAAAAATAGAGTTTCTATAGTTCTATACCTAAAAAAAATAATTCAACAAGAAGTTTTTAGTACGAGAAAATGATTGGTGCTAGTATACTATCAAGCTGGTCTAATTCTCACCTTTGAGATAATAATAAAAATAGTCTCTTATTTTAAGATAGTTTCAAAGTAGTTAGGTGTGTATTGATATAATTTTGTATATTACTAATTTCGTTTATTAGTTATCAAACTTATAAATATACTAAATCGATAATCAATCTACTAAGATATTTATTATTAATTTTTAAATTTAATTGGCTAGAAAGTGCTCTATTTTTTTGTTTCTATCTATTTATATACTTTATATGTACGCTAATTTTATGTATAGAAGTCTAGAAATTACAAGAAAAAGCAAATTTATTATGTTATTATTGAAACAAACTTATTTTATCATGTTGGCTAAGTTAAAATGCACACTACATCAAAAGTGATTATTAGCGGTAATTAATTTTTAATAGTCGTTAAATATGTATTTTTAGCGGCAATTAATACTCTTTGTATATGTCCTTAAAGCATTTAGCGATATTGGTTCTAATGACACTTAACTAATGCCGGTAAAGACTTTAACACTCTTTATTAATATCAATATTTAATGCCGCTAAAAGTTATTTTTGTTATAATAAGAATAGCAACGATAACAATTTTTTGTGTCTTGATTTCAATTTAATCGATAAGAATAAGCACTACCTTTTACACATAAAAGTTTATTTCTCACAAGCAAAAGCAAATTCAAATTCCTTATTACTAAAATAAACTTTTTTTCTTAAAATCTAGTTAAGTAGCAAACCTGAATGCAGTAGCATCGATAGTAATCTCTCAAAAAGAAAAAGTCTTTTCAAACTTTATACTGATGGGTAGAACCCCACAAAGCCAATAACTTGAGAATAAAAAAAAAAGACAACAATTATAAAATGCAAAACTAAAAATAGAGTATGTATCTAAAATCTAAAGCCGCTATTATATGATTAGAAATAAATTAACCATTTACTAAAACTTTAAATTCGAAAATCGAATTGATAGGACAAAAGAAAAATTACAGAACTGTTAAATCAATATCAAGAATATTTTTTTAAAATTTTATTTTATTAAATTAATTTTGCACACCTCTAAAAATAGTTCATTAAATATAGCAGGACACACTTTCATCTCATACGCCTTCCGAGAAAGTTCATAGTTTTACTATTTCATCTGTTTTAAATTATTTATCTGATTTTAATTTAACATATAATTTTAAAAAATAAAGAAATATTTTAAATCTTATGATAAATGAAAAATATATAAAATAGCTTTTAATTTTATAGCTTTAAACATGTCATAAGACAAATGATATTAAAGAATTATAAAAAATAAATCACATTCTTTTTTAAATAAATTAAAAAATAAAATATAACAAACAAATTAAAACAACGAAATACTTAATTAGAATTAAAAAAAAACTAAACTCGAACGTTCTAGAAAAAAGTAGTCTTTCATCCAATAAAACAAAGAATTTCATGTTGATAATTTGCAATATTATAATTAGTGCTCTCCCATACAATTTACCCATATGAAACATTGATGATATTTGGCTTAACGAACAATTATGTTAACATCTTTTAGAATCGAGATGTGACCCAAACAATTACTATGTGATGGATGCACTAGTACTTTGTCTATCATAATTTATTTATAACAAATAATAATAATAAAAAGATTTCCCTTATAATAAGGCTAAACGTATACAAATATTAGAGATTTTATTATAATAGATAATATATAATATCTTCGAAATCAGTTAATTAAGATATAAAAAGTGATTAGCACAACATGAGTTTCACTAATCTCAAAATTTGAAGCTTAAAGAATTCGAAAGCACGTAAAGGCACGCAGCCGTAACACAAAAGCTGGCCATTTTCATCATATCGCTTAATTGACACAAAAGTAATTAAGTAGACCATTATTAAATGTCCTCTTAATTATATTTAAGTAATCTTTATTTAATTTGTTTCAGTACATCATGGATTGATTAAAATAAAAACCTAATGAGAAGATCTTAACCATATTTTATTCCATGTTTTACACGCTTACATGTCACTTGGTAACGTAATAAGCATTGAGGACAAATATTAAAAGACACACGCTATTTAATAAATAATAGTAATTATTAGGAGTATTAAGATTATGACATTGTGATACACACTATAAGAAAATTGTGAATTATATGTAATCTTTTTGGGAATTAATATGAAAATTTGTAGAAACATAAGTTTCCTGTGTGAATATTTATACTAATCTCCAAAAAATTCTCATGTAATTCACAATTCTTTTTTATACTGACAATACAACAAATAAAGAATTTTAGCGATAATAATATCACTATTGCCATATTATATTTAACAACAATAATAATATATATATATATATATATATATATATGTATATATATATATATATATATATATATATATATATATATATATATATTACGTTAACACTATATAATTTTTGTTTCGAACAATTACAACCCCACCTATTGCTAGATGTATTCACCTAATTGTGGTCTGTGCATTTCTTTCTTGTTCATGAAGACATGGATATGAAAGAAAAAAATTATTTATTCATCCATAAAATAAGAGTTCTTCTTGTTAACATTTCTAACTTCCAATAGTTATCGATAGGGCTGTATAAAATCGAACCAAATCGTAGATCGAGTCAAATCGGAAAAAAAAAAATCTAACTGGTTATTTGGTTTGACTTGGTTTGGTGTTAGAAACAAAAAATCCGACTATATTTGGATTGGTTTGGTTTCAACTAAAAAAAAACAATCCGAGAGCAAACCAACCCGACATTACATATATAATTTAAAAATTTTATTTTATACGTAAAAATACTTACTTTGATATAATTTTTAAATATCTCTTATACTTTTTCATAGTTTTTATCTTTTAATATATTTATTTCATGTTTGAAAGTTAGAATTCTTAGTGATCTAATAAAGATTAATAAAGATTATAGTTCATATATACATGTTGGTAATTATAATAAAGTTTAAATAAAAATTAAATTAATACTGAAGCAAAAAGAAAATTAATTCAACACTATGAATGACAATAATATTGAATATTTGTTTTTTAGATTTACATAGATTTAGACAATTAAAATAAATGATCTAATTTTACTTTCTTTTAATATTTAATCATGTAACTAATACTTACTAAACTTATTTTAGCATGATTTAATACTTCTAAATTATGATCAATTTCATTATGATTTATTAATTTGCAATATTTGTTTTACGCGATTTTATTATTATTTTTTTGTTGATTATTTTAGTGTCATTAATCATATCATATTTTTGTTATTTTCTTGAGAAATAACTTAGATAGTTGCATTTTAGCAGGACTAAAGAAATATTTGAAGTACAAGTAAATTATATGTTTGTATGAATACTTTATCGAAAAAACACGAAAACTCAAAAAAGCCCGAAGTTGAAAACCCCGAGTTTTATTGGTTTGGTTTGGTTTAAAAATTCAAAAATTCGACACAAATAGTTTGATTTGATATTTGAAAACCCCGAACTAACCCGGTCATGTACACCCCTAGTTATCGACACAAAAATATATGAAAAAATCGCTTTAATTCAAAATAATAACAACTATGAACTTATAAATTTTAAAGTGTAAGAGATTTAATCTAGTAATAAGAACCTAGAGGTTTTAAAAACATAGATACACTATTATTCATAATAATTTACTTATATTATTGAAATTCTGAATCCGTCCTGAACTGAATTACATTCCGATGCACAATTCACAAATAAAGTAGGTGAGCAATATTATCGTCGATGGTGTGATGGAGCACCATATGATAATAATAGTTTCCATAAACTTTACTTAAATTTGTTATATATTGTCGTCTTGTGCCATGCTCTTGATTTATTGGTCTAGCCATACCAAAGAGTTCCATACATTATTTTAATTAATAACTAAGAAAGAGTTGTATGTTTAATTAATGATAATTTATTTATAATAGAATGGATAGATCTACCTACCAAATAATTATATTTAAAGTAAAATGATAATATTGATTGGAAGAAATATATGAATATCGTACCACTAAAAGATTCAAATTTTGACTATTCATATAATATTAGATTTGATTTAATTTATAATAATTATAAGGTGGTACTAAAATAATCTAAACTTTGATAATGAAAGGTGGTAAGTGATGACGCTAGCTATAATTCATAAAAATTATTGAATGGAAGAGCAAGCAAAGTCTCCAACTAAATTACGCTGCTTCATCAACATCATCAATAACATTATATTATAATTTAGAAATATTATTTACCTTCCCACAACAGCATTTTATAGAATTTGTTTAGAGAAAATTTTACCACCACATCTTTTAATATTTTTCAGAGGGCAAGTATCTTTTAAGTTCTTAATTTAACCAATGCATGTTAGTGGTGTTGAGCTAGTATAGGTATTTGAACATATAGTTTCATTTCATACTTTGAAATTATGAGATAGAAATTAATATTTTTAGATATGCAATGTAATGTAATTTCATCTCATGATTTCACATCATGTAATGAAATCTCAAATTCGTTAAAAATCTCAAATTCATGAAATACACATTACGATTTTACATTTTTCAAATACAAAAATTAACGCATAATAGTTTCTATTTTGTAAAAAAATAATCATTTTATATCAACATATTTTTTTTATGAAATAATTATAGAATATGAACATGATGATATAATTACTAATAATATTGACCAACAAAGGTTCAATATAACAATCTTGGTTCATCTTTTCGGTCATTCGATCGAGAAATACATGCTCAACATGAGAAAATGGTCCACACCATATATATGAGGGGATTATATTAAAGAGTAGTACACTATAACTCATGTTCAATTTTATTTTTTATTGAACTAAAATTCGACCAATGAATGTTATGATTTTTTCAGAATAACTTTGTGATAATGTATTACCATATTTTTATTATAAATTTTTGCTTATTTGATAAGATTCTATAAAGAAGTAAGGTGATTTTGATAGTTTATATTCTTTCTAAAATGTCTATAAACAAAAAATACAACTAAAATTTTCATTCTATGTCCAAATATTATATTTTAACTTTATTTCATACTTTCATATTATAATTTCATCTCACATGATCCTACGTTCTAAAGAAAATAGTTGGAAGTGCCAAAATCTTCTTCCTTTAATTGATGAAGATTCCATGTTTCATTAAAAAAAAATAGAGATTGTTGTCCAAATATGAGACACTTGTTCCTCTCATCTCTAAGTTCTCTCTCTTGCCAACCACCCTTTCTCAATCATGTTTTTTTTAGTCCATGCATCATCTAAACGTGCTCAAACATTAATAGATAATCAATCTATTTTCACTTGTATCATAAAAAAATTTAAAAAGAATTGTATTCACTTGAACTCTTTCTAGAAGCTTTATTTCAAGAAAAATATTTACTAGATTAATCTATTATAGCATGTCAATTATTAATTATTGTGTATCATTGATATTTATATGCAATTATTTAATAATTGACCAAATTGTATGAAGGTTTACATAGTTAGCACATATTTTTCAGGCGTTTCTTTTTTATTGTCATGTATTATATATTAGAAATATTTATTCCAAGATAATTGTCAATTAAATAATAGAAAGAATTACTAATTTTTAGTATTAATTATTTTAAAATTAAGAGGAAAATAAATATTAAAGAATTGATAAAGAGATGTAGTAACTCCTAATTAATATTTTCTTAAGGATGGTACAAAATCTTATCATGATAATTAAAAAGGAATTGCGTGTTTATAACTTATAATATTTTAAATTACACGGTGCTTTTGAAACTTGAAAATTCATCCCCTTCCTTATATTTTACGCAATCCATTTCATAGTAGTTACTACATGCTTCTTATGAAATCATAATAAAAAACATAATTTATTGATTTATCCGGTAACTTTCTCTGATACACATTATTTGTGTGTTATTCATTAAAATCAATATCAAAATTAACAATAGAGGAACTTTATTTTGAAACTTTACATTATTTATAATTGAGAAATATGGATATATTTAATCCTCCTCGGCCGTACTTTTTTTTTGTTTCAAATGATTAATTTAAATTTATTATTGTTTTTGGTAACTATGGAAATTTTATTATGTGAGAACTCAAGCTCAAGTAACAAAAGAACCCAGTTCTGAGTGAAGTTTATTATTTTGATGGTCAAATTTATTTTTGTTTCACTAATTTTCTTATAAAATTTATTATAGATGACCTATTTTTTTTTTCAAATACAAATATTAAATTACAATATAGCCGAAAAAATAATTTTAAGTTATAACATAGTTACAAAAATGTAGTTTTGAATTTTTTTTTCTTGACACTAATGAAAGGAAAGAAAAACATAAAATAAGAATAAGAAACTCAAATAATGATAATCAAAAAAGTCAAACAATTAATTATGTATGAAAAATTAAAATATACCTTAAATTTTGCTAGAAGGATCATATATACCCCTACATGATTTTTAAAAAAAAATTAAAAGTCAAGAATATATATTTAAAACTATTTTTTTTTCACTTCTATTAAATGAAGAGTATATCTGAGCTTATTTTGTAAAGGTATGGGTATATTTGAGCTATTTGTATATATGAAACATTTTCATAACGAGAGGTATATCAACTCTAAATGACAAAATTGAGGAATATATCAGGCTCTAATGACAAAGTTGATTTAAGGGAAAATAGAAAAAGTATAATTAATTTTATCTTGTTTTATTAATTGAAAAATAATTTGGACCATATAATTTAAATAACAGAAATCAAGTAATATGAGACGAAAAAAGTATTTTTCAAAATCGAAATGTTATTTCAAACTTCAGTAAAAAGGTGTATCAACTCAAAACCTTGTATTTTCCTCCATATACCCGTGTCTCATAAAAATATCCCTAGTAAAAGTTGTACAAACTATAGTAGAGATTCCCATATGGTACTAATAAAATAAAATACTCTATACTATAGTCTAATTATTAAATAAGCTTTTTATCCTTGACCATAGTGAGAGAAAAAGAAAAGAAAAAGAGAAAGAGGGTCAACCTTAGTTTCAATGCTTTCATTAATTAAATTAAAACATGGTTGGAAAATATGCAATAAATTAAGAATAGTTCATTTAAATAATTCTATTTATAATTCATAGTTTATCCTCCACTACTTCATATTCATATACAAAGAAAAGCTCTGTCCTCTCTTAATTTTTGAGATTTCCTATCATCAAATTAATAAATGGGGAGAAAATGTTCACACTGTGGTATAACAGGTCACAATTCAAGAACTTGCAAAACTCATGAGAAAACAAAAAGTGAAGATGAAAAATTAATAATTAATGCAAAAAATATTGGTATGATGAAACTTTTTGGAGTGAAACTTGAAGTACCTTGTTCATGGATGAAGAAGAGTTTTAGTGTTGATTGCCTTTCGAATTCGTCGAAAATTTCATCGAATTTTAGTTATTGTGATATGTCAAATGGTTATCTTTCTGATGTTGGAAGAGCTTCATATAAGAAAAAAGGTTAGTCTGAAATAATAGATGTGTTATTTTATTTCCTCCTTTAATTTACTTCAAATATTTCATTATATAATTGATATTTGATCTAGAGTCTAGACGCCAACTATTTTAATTAAACTTCAGAAAGCTTATACAGTTTGGATTTTGGAGTATTTTTATCTCTAGATGAACAACTTTATGAAACTCTTGAAAAGATTTCTCCTTTTCTTTGTCTTTTTTTTTTTTGTTGAGGGAAATATGGATTTAATTTATGAGAAATTTCTTTTATGTAATTATTTTATTACTTGATCTTCTTTCAAGAGTTTCAATAACTTGTGATATAATTATTATAATTTCTGTTTTATTATAAGAGAACTTGTGAATAAAAAGTCAGAGGAATTGCATATATATATATATATATATATATATATATATATATATATATATATATATATATCACTTTTAGAAAATATGAAATTAACTATGAAATTTATCGTAAATTAAGCTTAATTGATTTTTTTTTAAATAATCCTATGCTAGTTCGTAGCTAAATAAGATTAGCATAAATTTTTTGTGGTTTAGCTATAAATTTGTCAGTCATTAGTATATAGATCTGATGTTTAGGTATTTCTTTTTTTTTTTAAGTTTTCATCTGGTATTCGAAACCCACATTGAAACTCCGATGGACGAATCACATAATTCCTAACATGTTAAAGTTTTTTTCTTTTAAATCAAAGGTCAATCGAAGAAATTGATTTCTCATGTGATCAATTAACTAATAGTAATTATTTCAAATATTATTTTTTTATCTTTGATTTTAATGTTCTTGGACAAAGAAAATGGTAAGTAATGACCACTCTCAATTTAAAAACAATAGTTGTGTACTGTTATTAGTTAGAGTTGCAACTTGGTTATGTGGCTTCTTTCTTCAATTGAAGTTTATATGAACAAAACAAGTAATACCAGCACTCGTAAAATGATAAATAAATAAATACTATATAATAATGAGTACTAAATCATATTATTATATTAAAGGAAATACTATCAAGTGACACGTGATAAATTGCTGATTAAAAAAATGCCAAATGACCTAGTGGGAATCGTGCTTGGCTCCTCAAGTAATATATTTTAAAAAATATAAAAAAGAATTGTCATACTCATTAATGTAGTTCATCCGATAATAATTTCTTTCGTTTCTATTTATATGTTACTATTTTATATTTCACGTCTTTTAAAAAATTAGGTAAGTTTACTATCTTGTTTTTATTTAGTATTCTTTTAAAAACTAGTTTTCAATAATTAATTCATTATGATTAATTAAACTGACCAATGAACATGAATTAATATTTTAGTTTTTCAATGTTGGTTAAATTCATAATTTCAAGGCTAACTTTCAAGGATAAAATAGAAAGAATAATGTTATTTATGTATTAATTTTGTGAAATGAAAAATCCGAGACATCTATTTTTAATAAGGACGACATATAAATAAAAATTAAAATCGTAATATATTAGTTATATCCCAATAGTTCTCTTAAACTTTATATAATTCATCTATTATGAACTATAGAAAAAGCTCCAACAATCCACTATTATGGATTATTAGAGTTTCCTTATAATAATTTAATTTATAGGTGATATGATTGAATAAATATCTTTTGTAAACTGTTTTAAACAAATAGTAAGTATGTGTATGAAGTTCTATTCATTTCTTACTTCTCAAATTATTATGATTCAATTATTCCAACTAGAGTAGGTTGGATTATTTTTATGCTAAATTAATACATTAAACATTTTCCAATTAAGAGATTTTGTGGAAATTTGGTTTAGGAGTTGCATGGACAGAGGAAGAACACAGGATATTTCTAGTTGGATTGGAAAAACTTGGTAAAGGAGACTGGAGAGGCATTTCTAGGAACTTTGTCACCACAAGGACACCAACACAAGTTGCCAGTCATGCTCAAAAGTATTTTCTTAGACAAAATTGTCTTAGTAAAAAGAGACGTCGACGGAGTCTCTTTGACAAGGTACTTAATAGATCGAATATATATATATATATATATCTTCTTTTATCATGCCTCAAATTTATAGGTAAAATTGATTTTTCAAATATGACCATCAAAAGTTTGGTGACATAATTGATATCTCTTTTACTTTTAATTTTAGAGAAAAGTGGTGAAGATATTTTCAAACTTAGTGTGAATTATTACTTTTGTTTCTAAATTATGACTAGTTCTTAAAATATACCCCCAGGCTTGGCTAAATGAACTTAAAATACCTCTCATCTGTCACATGACATAGCAAGTGATCTCAACCTTATTTGTGAGTGAAATGTCCAGCTGGACGGCAAGCAAAACATGTTAGTTCGTTAGATGCACAAATGAGGGGCATTTTTAAGTTCATTTAGACAAGCCTCGAGTGTTTTCAGTATTAAGAGCAATTTAAATACGAAAATAATAGTTTACATCAAATTTAAATATGTATTTTCACTAATTCTCTCTTAATTTAGTCAATGTTTTTGGATTCAAATTCTAAAGATACTTCTTGCATAAAAAATCTTCACCTTTGTATATCATATTCAACATGAAATCAAATCAATCAGACTACTATATTTCAGGTTGGTGACTAGAGAAAAATTTGATTTAGAATAATTCCATTTTTCATATTTTATAAATTAAATAACTCTAATTTCCTATTAATCTATAGTTTCCTATATTCTTTTTATTTAGCTTCTCTTTTAAATTCAACAAGCTAGTAATTACAACTTCTTTTTTTAGTCTTTTGTATTATAACCTAATATATGTATCTACCAGGTTGGCATGGATAAATCAACTATGTTGCTATTTGATAAAATGGTTATCAAGACAAATATTTCATGTGACAAGTCACACACACAGCCAGAGGATACAAATATTTCCATGATAAATTTCAGTACAACTTCATCAAGCAAAGATTCAAAGTCAAGTAGTCAACAATTTTCCAACAATTTTCCATTTATTAATTCAACAACTTTTACAAGTCATGATATTTCAGTTCAAGATTCACCACTGCCAGATCTTGAGCTCACACTTGCTGTTCCAACAACAAAAAGTACTAGTGCTCTTCTTGCTGGAAGTACAATTACTGTTGTTTGAGTTAAAATAATTAAAAAATTCTGCTTATATTTACTATATACTATAACAAGTGTAGGAAATTAATTAACTAAGTAGATGTCTATAAAAATAATCATCATTTATTAATATGTTCTGCCAGCATCATTCACCCCATAAATACATTTTTTCTATTTCATTTTAAAAATTTAAATGTTTCATCAGTGATGAAAGACATGAATAAAGTTTCATAAACAATTGTAATGATTTGCCAAAGGTTAATGTTTTACAATACTTTTCATGTTACATTACATCATATCCTACTAAGCATAATATCACTTACTATTAAAAAAAATAATCAATTTTTGATGTCCACATTTTTTTCTGTATGTTAAAACTTATGACTAAATTCTAACCAGTAGTAGGGCTCTTACGTAGTAATAATGTTCCTTGAATCAAAATGAACCTACAATTTCCATTCGAGGACTTAAAAAAGAAATATTTCCGCCGTTTCTGTTTATATGTCGTCCTTGTTAAAAATAGATATTCTTTGATATTTGTCATTTCACAAAGTCAATGCATAAATGATCGATACTGCTCTTTCCATTTTACCTTTGAGAGTTGTTAGTCTTAAATAGGGGTGTAGCTACAGGTGTCCAATTCGTCAGAAAATTATACCGCATATACAAGTAAAATGATAAAATAACATATTTTGGACTCTCTTGACACAACAATACGATGTAGCCTAATGGTTTTAGTCTTTCAGACGCGTTGAAAGAGCAAAGACACACAAACTTAAAGTATTCGTGTGTTTGAATCTCAATTATATAAATAACACCGGAGTGAGTATATATATTGTTCTTCCTAAAATGAACGTAATCTTTAAGATGCAATAAAATATAAGAATAATATATACTTGCTGATGTATTGTGGTCAAATTATTATTAGAGTCCTATAATGTCTTTGTTGGAGGAGTAGATAGGAAGTCTACTAAACTTTAAAAAACGACTCAATGTGATCTCATTGGCCTGCAAATCCAGATATTTAAGCTTTTTCTCTTTGAAAGAGATACCAATTCTAGCAACATTTTTTATTTATACATTCGAGCCATCATCATTAAACGGTGAGCTTAATATATAATTAACAATAATTAGGAGGGGGACATGGAAACCTTTCCTGTAATTTAAATTTAAAAAAAAATGGCATAACATTTCTTATACTATATAGTTATTAGGAGTTCATTAGTTGCAGTGGGACTGATCCGTTTAGTTAGTTACACTAGGCACTAATCTATTAATCTTAAGTTAGAGGAACTAAACATGTTATAATAGAGAGATATGTGACATTTCAAACATATATATACATGCATGAACAACTCAATAATTAAGATGGTATGAAAAGTGGAATTTAAGAGAGGCCGGGGCATCAAGTTAAAATGAAGCTTGTAGCATGAATAACTATATATAACCGGAGAAGAATCAATTCAAGCACCTCGTCATTAATGGGAACCTTGTAGCTACAGACAATTGAGAGCCTAAGGGGACTGTCATAAAAGTCCAATTTGTCCTCCAATGTAAAAATATGCAACATTGATGAAGATATACTCATTTCAAATCAGACCATATGTAAGGCCACCTTAAATTATTATTGTCACACTTTCAGTTAGCTTTTATTCTAAGCTTCTTCCCAACCTTCAAACTCACATTAGCTATGATATACTGAGGTAACGCTTGCCAGGATTTCGTGCTTGCAACAAAGTGTGCAAGTGTGTTGAATGCATCATCGATCAGCCAACCTAGTCACTTTGATCATTGGGGTATTCAATGCTTCGAAATTGATTCAATCAAATCTCCATACTCCTTCATCACAACACCATCAATTATGTAACTGATGCAACTGTTTTCGTATTTTCAGTGCCCAAAATGCCACCCACAACACTATATTATTTGAAATTGTCAATTATGGATATAGAGAATCAAATTTCAAAGAAATGAGTCACTTTGAAGAACCAACAAATCAACTTCTGTGTGAATAGAGAGAAAATCGATGGGTTCTGTTTTGTTTTTTAATCTCAGAAATACACAAATTCCAAACCACCAAATCAGTTTTTGCAGAAAAAAGAGATTTCAATGTGCTTTCTATAATAGCTTGTTTTATGATATTTTCCCTATTTCTTTTACCCTTTTCCTATAAGAATATATAATACATTGCTTACTAAAACCTTTCTTAATTCACAAAAAAAAAAAAAAATGGATTGAATGAATACATACAAAACTAGTCAAACATGAGAAGAAAACAATAAAGGGAACAATAAATGACAAAGTAAACCTTAGAAAAACAATTGGCTACTAGCTTAGTTACATCATTCTTTTGAATTACATGGAAACATGCTGGAAAGAAAACAATGTGAAGTCAACATAACCACAATTTATGTACTCACACAAGTTCAAACAATAACAAGAAATCTGCATTTTACCCTCTACTAAATTAGTAGATAAAACACTATAATTCCAAAGAAAGAAAAAAATGAATAAAAGAAGCAGAGACCACCTCTGCATAAATTAATCCGTGCATCTAATCAAATGTGAGAACAGTAGCTTTCAACAACTTTTACGTGAAATTTTGTTGGCAAATGCAGCCACTACATCTAAAGACTCTCATTTCTAAATACACTTGACACTTCACCAATATAAAGATTAATACAGCTCTAGCTCTACTATATCACCATTATACCCCTGTAACTGTAAGCACAAGGATGAGGGTAGGATAACCAGGAGGTAAATGCACTTGATTATAGTGTTGAAAATGGAAGATTGCAAATGATCTGCACTTACCATGCAAACTTGAGTTTTGAACAATTGTGACATAATTTCGTCAAACTTGAATATCACAGCATCAATACTTTTTCCCCAAAAGCTATAACTACCATTCAGTGCAAATGGAATGGTAGTTAACTACCATAATAAGCTAATAGGTGGGGCGTGATTATAAAGAAAATTGGTCCATATCAAAATTTCCAAGGAAAAGATGAATTAAAGAACAATATCATTTTCACAGAACAACAAATTAAGGTATCACAGTTTTATACAGTTGACCTCGTATCACAAAAATATGAACTGTTGCATTCTGGAAACAACATGTGGAACATAAATGAAATTAGAGTGAGAATTCATATAGTAGTTACAATTGCAGCATATACCAAAACTACTTTACATTTATAAGGAACAAATATGAAAGAATCAAGTAACTTTGAAAACTATCTATTACCTTAGGTGAACGGTGCTTCGACTTGTTAGCTGTGTTTGCAGTTAGACTACCTCTGTATCCAGGTTTGTCCCCCTTTGGAGGCATGTATAACTTTGCCTTTCTCTATTTTGGTCAAGATATATAACAAGAAAAACATATCACGTCCCTTGCATTAGGAAGAGGCAAGAAATAGTAGAGTCCACAACCTTTGTAGCACCACTCAGGCTGTGAACTAGGATACTTCTCCAAGCAAAATAGGTCATCTAGACCTTGCTCACAAATTTAACCTTCGTGAATCAGATCCTTGGATACCAGTGCAATCCTTTGTTTAGCACTATCAGATCGGAAATTGTCACTTTTGAATCCAAACTGCAAATGAATAAGTCCAAGAGAGCATTTAATAAAATGAGATACTCATGAGCCTAAATTAGTGCAAATGCCAAATCTTTGTCCTCGTGGTATGACCACCAAGGGAGTAATTACCTCACTTGGACTATCAGGTGGGAACCACCTAAGCAGCACACCAAGGTGAACTACACCAGGTATAAGCTTGAAAAGCAATGGCGTAGTTACCTGCCAAAAGATTTGTCATAATTCTGCTAGAAAACAGAAACTAAGGACAGACTGCATAGAAAATAATTTGTTCTTCATATGCAATCACGGAGAGGCTTTCATTTAAGAGGGTACTTCTATTTTGATCTATCTCTTGCCTGCACTTGCTTCCACTGGCACACGAAACACTGATAGGGGAAGGAGTGTGTTTGTGCATATTTCTTGCAAAAACCTAAGTTATATTTTTTAATACATTATTCATAAAAAATTCCAAAAACATTTTTTTGCGAAAATCTGGAAAAAAATCTTTTGAATTTGAAGAAGTGCTAGGAGCTATTTTTCACATAAATCCGTCTGCTCAAATATCTTTTAAAAAATTAAAACTATTCCAACACATTTTCAACTTACACAAGCTTCTTTTTAAAGCTTTTAAAATTTTTTTAGTCCAAATGGCTCCTAAGTTAATTTAAAATGCTATAAAAGGATGCATGAGTCTCCTGGCAAAATGTTAATTTCCCCTAGCTAAATGCACCTTGGACGTATAAGCATTATCTCTCTGTAATTGGTACTGAGAGACTGAAAATAAGCCTTCACCAATAACAAGTAACTCAATCTCCAAACACAGAAGTAAAAAAGTGAAAGAAAAGAGAAGACATGTATTCTATATGGGTCTTAATAGTCAAAGATAACGATATAATTCTAAATTGAATAAGATTTGCAACATCATTCAGGACTGAGACCCCTTAAGGAGATAAAAAAGAAAGTTAGTAGCTCATACCAGACTGAGAGCTGTTGTCCCTAGAAGCAGCAGGTACAATTTACCCTGAAAGTTGTAATTGCACATTCATCATTCAAACTAATGAATTCCGATCAGATAGAAGTGCTATGGAAGTTATATTTTTGGAAAGTAATGGCAGGCCAAAGGATATAATGTAGTGTGAGTTCCGTTTTATCCTTTAGGAACTTTTAAAAGTTTGATAAGCAACTAGAAGATCCTGTCACATAGAGAACAGTAGTACCAAACTACCAATTACCTCAACTAGATGAAGATTAGAAGCACGACTGAGCAACACAAAAGCAAATTCTCCTATTTGTGCTAAAGACATTCCAACCTACAAAATGTCAATCTCCCTTTGTTAACAAAAGTTAGTCACTTATACAACAAAAAGCTAAAATTCAACACAAAAGTGGAGCCATACTAGCAGTGAAGTTTTGTTGTTGTAGCCAAAGGCCTTAACAACTGCAGAAGTCACAACAGTTTTGACAATGACCACTAATATCACTGATGCAAGTAGGATATCAACATGGTTCCAGAGGAAATGAACATGGATGAGCATCCCAATACTGGCAAGAAAAAGAGCTGCAAAGAAGTTGCGTATGGGTTCAACCTGCATCAAAAGAAACCTTAACCAAATGTATCCAGCAGAAAAAAGCAGAAACAGTTGAGTCTTATCTCTGAACTAGATTGTAAACCAAATTTATCAAGCAGAGAAAGGAAGAAACAGTACAAGACAACGAGTTGCTTTTTCTTTAGAGTACACCAATTACTTCCACACACACCAGAACTTTTACTTCTGTTAGATGAATACACACCAAACCTTTTACTCAAACTGAAAAGCTCAATCTTTAGATCATTATATGTGGATCAAGGAGGCAGAAATCCCCATGTTGGGTTACTTACCAACAAAACACATTCAAAAAGCTCAGAAACAGTCAGGCCATAAAATGGGATATATTATGGACTCAGAATACAGAGCGCATTGCAAATTAGACGATAATTGTTGTGTTCGTAATGTCTCTTTATTCGTCAAAAGAAAAGCAAATATAGTAATCCCATTACTTTCTCAATGCAATTTCCATAACAAGGAACATGAGAATCATTCTTAATCACATCAATTGTCCAGAACATGAATAAATGATATTATAACTAGTGAACTTATTAAGATCAGTCCTATTTCACCTCCAAAAGAACTACTATTGGTTACAAATTATGCATATGGCTGCAATCTTTTTGTTGTTTGATTCGTAAATGAAGTGAATCAAATTCTTACTCCACAATGACCTATACTTTTACCAACTTCAAATAAACAGAAAGTGCATCACATCACCTGATGACAAATGAAACAAACTTGTTTTTTTTTAAATGGTGCAACAAAAAGGATTTAAAATATTGATTACAATGTCTCTCTCAATATTTTTCTTAAACATAGGAGGGCTTTAAAAAGCCAACTTACAACTAGTTTAACATTGTAACCAATCTTCAGAAACTAAATATTTCTCTATTGAGAATGTCTCGGGATATAGTAGAACTAAATAGCTAGTTGCATTATCTCTTGAATATATCTTTTGCAGAAATTCAGTTTATCAACAACTAACTTTTAAGATTTTAAATTATTTTTATTAGCGTCCTCCGTGACTTGAATTAGAAGTTAGTTTTTTCTTGCTTTGTTATTTCAATTTGCATATAAGTTAGTAGCCTATTTTTCTATTTTTTAAGTTAGAATTAGAGCTATATTATGTCTCTGAGTTACTGATAAAATAATTTTCTTGGACAGCATTGCAGTATTTCTCTCTCATTGTTTTGCTGTGTTATATCCCTAATTTATTTTGCTAATAAACCATCAATTGATATCTAAAACTATTTTCTCGAGGGACCTGCAAGTGAGGTGGATTCTGAAAATTGTTTTTTTCCAAATAGCTCGTTCTGTCTTTGATGGTGAAAATTACCAGCTTTGGCCAGTAAGAATGGAGACTTATCTTGAGGCTTTAGATCTTTGGGGGTCGTGGAAGAGGATTATGACGTTTTTCCGCTGCTCAATAATCCCATTGTGGCCAGATCAAAAGCCACAAAAAACTCAATAATCTCTGTGTCTCAGATCAAAAGCCACAAGAAAAATAAAAATAAAAAATGAAAGCAACTTTATTTGTTGGTGTCTGCAACAATTTTCATGAGAATTATGGCTCTCAAATCAGCAAAAGAAAATTTGGGATTATTAGAAGCAAGAATACACAAGGGAGAAAACATGCGAGGCATGAAATGTTGAATTTATTAAGGGAATTCGTCAATTCGAATTTCAAAAGATGAAGGAATCTGAGACCATCAAAGAGTACTCGAACCGACATCTTGTCATTGTTACAAGGTAAGAGTGCTTGACACTTGATTTAAAGATTCAAGAATTGTTGAAAAAATTTGCTAAATGCTGAAAAGATACGAATTATCCATCACTACCTTGTAAAACACAAGATCTTTCCAAGATTACCTTGACAAAATTGCTAACTACATTGAAGGCACAAGAGCCAAGGAGGCTTATGAGGCAAGATGGTATGGTTGAAGGAGCTTTGGCAGTCAACCACAAGACTCAAAACAAGGTTTTAGTTCAAGGAAAAATTACCCACCTTGTCGGCATTACGGCAAAAAAGGTTATCCTCCATCTAAATGTTAGAAGAGGCCAGATGCACCGTGCAAAATCTGCAACCAGTTTGGTCATGAAGTTGTGATTTGCAAAAGCAAATCTCAAAAATATGAAGCAAATGCCCAAGTTGTCAATGAAGGAGAAGACCACTTATGTGTGGTTATATACTTCTCAACCAAGAAATGTGATTTTTGGATGATTGACAGAGGATGTACAAACCACATGACATATGCCAAATCTTTTTTAAGAGTTCATGTTTATTTAAAATAGAAAAATCAGAAAATCAGAATCAGAAATTATGACTATTCTCAAAGAATCAGAAATGATGACTATTCTTGCAAAAGGAGAAGAGACCATTGCAATCAAAATAAGTTCAGGTATAAAAATTTAGTTTCAGATGTTCTCTAGGTGCCTAATATTGATCAAAATTTGTTGAGTGTTGGCCAGCTAATGGAAAAATGATTTAAATTGTCATTTGAATACAAGTATAGTCAAATCTGTGATGTAACTACCAGGAAATTTTACAAGTTGAAATGAGAGATAGAAACTTCTTATTCAATCCATCAGAAGATGAACACAAGTCTTGCTAGACCAAATATGAACTAACAGATTTATTCACGTGGTCAATTCCATCCAACACTACAATCTATGTTTCTTGATCAAAGGAGGTGTGTTGAAAATATGTCGCAGAATATTGTAGAAAATATCTCAGAATATTGTAGAAATAAAACAACTAGCTGCATTATCCCTAAAAGATTTGTTTTGCAAAAATTCAGTTTATCAGTTGCTAACTTTTAGGATTTCAAATTATTTTTCTTAGAGTCCATTGTGGCTTGAATTTAGGAGTTAGTTTTCCTCTTTCTTTGTTATTTGAATTTGCAGAACCAATAAGGGTTGTGGTGGAGTGGTAAGTACTCCTTTATTCTAACCCAAGAGGTCTAGGGTTTGATTCCCCTTGGGTACGGAGTCGCCTTTGTTATCGGACACCGGATGGGAAACCAAAAAGAATTTGCAGATAAGTTAGTACCATATTTTTCTAATTTTTAGATAACATTGCTATTTTTTTCCCTCTAAGCCTTCCCTGTTATTTCCCTAATTCCTTTGTTTAAAAACCAACACTATGCCCCATTTCAACTAAATTATTATAGACTATGCTTCGAATTATTTAGCTAGTAGAACAAATAAAGCTTTGGACAAAGAGCACATTTGAAGATTGTTTATGACCAACCTGAAATCAGGGTATACACAGATCAAACATCTTGGACACTAAAAAGAAAATAGTTCTCAGAAGGTAGAAATAAGAATCAAATCTTCACCAGGCATGGTTGAAGTATATCTTTGTATCAGTAGTTCAATACCAGGCAAATGCACATCCTCAGCGACAATATCAAACAAATAGAAGTTAGAAACTTCTATTCAAATATCAGATAGGCTTCTTATCTCGTATCCTAATGCCCATTGATTCCATGATTCCTTCTTGTCCCTATGTTTGTAATGTAAAAACAAAAATCATAATGAAGTCTTACTTGTTCAAGAGTATGTTGGGCAAGATCAGTTGTTGAAATCATCACTCCAGCAGCAAATGAACCCAACTCTAAGCTTAGACCTAGCTTATCGCTACACTGAAATTGTACAAACAATAGAAAAAAAACATTATTGATAAGAAAACAAGTAAAAAGATCAGTTCTTAGCATGCATCAAAAGAACCAAATGCAACATGCACCTTTTTGAGTAAAAAACCTCAAGAACTAAAATAATATGCACTATATAGTGAACACATTAATATAGCAGAGATTGGTAACGTTGATGAAGAAATTGGAACAAATGACTTTAAAAGGCAGACCATGCATGAACAAGCTGTTCTGAGCTCTTCTTGGCTGCAGCGCAGTTGAGGAGCTGTTTGTGAAGAGCTAAAGAATTTTGAACTAGGAATATCTTGGCAATATGTACATATCCTTGTGAAGAGCATTCTAACAAGGTTTCAATTCAAAAATGATAAGAACAAGACATCTAACATTGCAACACGTTGAGGAGGCCATAACAAATATTTACTCCAATTCCAAAAGTGTTAGTCCTGAATCTTTCTACCAGGGGATGCAGAGAGAGGTTGGGTCAGCACTCAGCAGGAATCGATGCATAACCAGAAAGCAGAAAAAGACAATCCAAATGCATATTTTATTACACAAGTACAAAGGCTGAGAGAGGGAAGAATAACCAACCCAAGCTACAAGGAGGCAAAATGCCACTGAAGCCAATTGATACAGTTCATTAGTCTGCGAAATAAAGGACATAATTAGAATTCTCAGAATAATCTTAAATACCAGTGACCATCATGCCCACAATTAGTCATGAAGAACTCATGAAAACTGACAAACAATGTTCATGGAGGCTGGAGCTGTTTTAGTCCAGCCTAATTATTGGGTCAAGCAGTACAATAAAATGTGTGACCATATAAATGGACCAAGCATGCAATAAATGCACCGTTATACTTTGTAGAGTAAGGTCTTAACTGATACTCTACGCTCTACAGTGGAACATACCTATAAATAGGTGTTTGGCATATTTTGTGAGACTTCAATTTAATTCTCTCTAATTCTTCCTCTCCCAACAGATCTCAGAAAGTGCTATTGCCTAACAAAGGAACTTCTTTAGAGTCAGGAAGTTCATACCTGTGATGATAAGCTTATCATCAGCTTCAGGAACCATGGAACACACTTCCGTGATAATATTGACAAAATAGCCAAAAATGAGAGCAACATGACCAACCTGGCTGATAGATGAATCAGTATAATGCAATAAATAAGTAGGATTGGAGCAAAATTAACATCAGGCAAGAGTTTCAAACAATTTAAAGAACCAAAATTCCAGAAGTACTAGCTTAGCATTTATTTTTCTGAATCCCACCCTCCACATTCCCCAGAAGTTTAATTATGGAGGACAAACAATACTGTGGTACACCAGTATCAGTATTCTAATTATATATGTTATGTAATACGCCACTAGGCAGTAAGTTCAGTATATGACGACTACGTAATAGAGCCAACAACCATCATATGATAGAATGGAGTTACGTTGGTGTTACTAGAATACCATAAAGAACTGAGGCATGTTAAAATTGACATTTCTGCTGAAACGCTACAACTCAAAGAAGAAATGCAAAATCTAGTAGCAAAAGAAATTTTCCGAAGCTCATTCCATTTAAAGTAAATTTCTCCTTCAGAAGGCTACAGGTGCTCTTTAAAGGCATGCCATACTTGTAAATTCTCCATGCTAAACATTTAAAGGTTGTTCGTCATTTCACAATTAACAACAGTCTAAAAGCACCGTCTCTGAGCAAAAGAATAGAAGTACCAAAGTTACAGAATCTAGCACCAATACAAAGAAATACCAAAATCTTGATCTCATTTTAATTGCTCTGCTAAAAATTTAAACTATATCAGCTGTCTCAGAAGACAGGATTAAACGCAAAGAATCATTAAGAAGGTAAAATATTACTATATGGCTCTCAAGAATCAATCCTAAGCACCCTTACTGCCCACCCAAAAAACACTTGGGGAATTTAGGTGAAATTTTGCTACAATCATGTAGCGCTTCTTTATGAATTACCTTCCCATAGGTAATCGTTTTCCGTGTTCATCATAATAATCTCTTTTCTCTATGCCTTTCACATTGAACCAATAAAAAATGGTTCCTATACAATCTCTGGTAGGGAATATGTCCATCAACTCTCCACCCATCAAATTTAACTTCCATTAAATTCTTATAGAAAACCCTCGTGCATATATATCTTCTTCAATAAGTTCATCCGCTGCAAAGAGAGTTCTCGCTTATACAATATACTAATGGGTTGCTAGAATCTGAAATTAGTTTTTCCATGCACATCCATCTAATCATGAGATGGACGAATGGAGCTTCCTTGCCTTGCAAATTAGGAAGTATTGGCAGACACTACATGTTCACAATTGATACAATCACTGGTGTATTCACCATTCATTTTGCATAATTTAGTTGGACCTCTATATTCAACATACTTTCTAGGCCTTACATGTCTATGTCGAGATAATAATGCATAAGTTTGTAGATAGGCCTTTTTGCCTTATTCATTTTGATGGTAAAGATGCATTTATTCAGGTTGATCACCTAGGATACCTTTATTTGATTCAAGTCTTCATGTTTATATCGAGCATACATCATAGTTTTCCACTTTGGAGCTTGTCAATTCTCATGAGCCTCTACATACTTTCTAGGCCTTATATGTCTATGTCGAGATAATAATGCGTAAGTTTGTAGATAGGCTTTTTTGCCTTTTTCATTTTGATGGTAAAGATGCATTTATTCAGGTTGATCATCTAGGATACCTTTATTTGATTCGAGTCTTCATGTTTATATCGAGCATACATCATAGTTTTCCACTTTGGAGCTTGTCGATTCTCACGAGCGTCTGCAAGAAACTTCAGATCCAGAGGCATAAACCTCCTAGTCCCATCCCTACTTACATCTTCTATGCCTATACACTTCTATAGTGAATTGATATTTTGCCAATGTCTTCGTTTACCATTTCTTTTTTTCTTTTTTTCTATGACAAGCGAAACCCACAGCCGCTACCCTTTGGGTGCGCACAGGGTAAAACCCAATCACCAGAATTGGATGCATAGCCCAACAACCATCTGAGCACTTGTGATAGTATGTGGTAGATTCCTTTGGCAGAAAAGAACAATCGACCCTCCCTCCTCAAGTGACATAATGAAAGGTTGTTACCATATTCTAGAGGACAAATTAAACTCCTAAGAAGTTAAATCAAAATTCAGAACTAATGAGCATGCTGTTGAGTAATATGAACCTGCCTACAACCAGTGTTATCAAAGGCGCGCTTAAGCCCTGAAGCGAGGCTCAAAACGTGTTGAGCGCTTCGCCTCGCTTTATGTGCGCTTCAGTGTCGTCATCAAGGTTCTAAGACAAACGTTTCCTTGTCACTGAGCCTCTTATGAAGAAGTTGCACTAAATAATTGATATTTCACTCTGTAAAAAAAAAAATTCAATTTCTTTGGTCATATATTTGTCATTCGTGTTTATAATTATTAGTCTTGGACTAAACAAGTATATCTGTTTTCTTTTCTCCCTTTGCGCCTTTTTTCATTAAAGCCCACGCTTTGCGCTTAAAGCCCCTACGAACCTTAGAGCTTTTTTGCGCTTTTCGCCTTTGATAACACTGCCTACAACATCTCAGATGGGAAAGTTATTGATAAAAGTATTCAATTGTCAAGTTGCTAAAATCTACCAAACTGAACAGATGGCTCTAGGCAACGCTGCATATGAATGCATGCCTAGACATACAAGACAACTTAATAGCATAGAACAAACAGTTCTCATACAGTAATGAGCTCTGAAAAGAGGCGATTTGCAGGAATGATCAGCTTCAAACACAATAAAACCTATTTGCTTTTATCCTTACAATTATCTATCTATAGTTCTCATGAGACTGTCTAAGTTATGTTCGAGGACACTCTTTTCCTTTCACTAAGAAGATTCTAAATAGAAAGAGCAAACAGAAACCAACTCTTACAAATATAGCTGGCCTGCACCAAAGCTTGTACAGAGAGGGAATAGAAAGTGCTCGAAGTCAGGTAAACAAACTTACGACTTTGTCATGGATATCAACCCTTGCAGAACATTGGTAGTGCCTCCCAGGATTGGAAGCAAAGCAAACAGAAGACCAACAGCACAATCCTGAAAGAACGAGAAAGTACCTGGAATTAGTCAACAATGTTCCTGTTCTTTGAGCCAAGGAAGAGTATGAAGTTAACTATGACCCATTCTTATGTTATGAAATCTTAAGGGAGAAAAATTAATAGCTCCACTGAGCTCCAGTAGTTTGATGTTTAGCGAGTGTTATTCTTGTGATGATGAAATAGTGGTGAGACTATTTTCCTTCTGTTACTTGAACTGGCCACGTGCCATTTAGACATCTTTTCAATAAAATAATATTCAACTAGAACTTCCAAATAGTAGATATCAATCATGTGCTGAATAAAAACTCAAAGAGGTCTCAATCTGTGAGATCTTGCAAATAGTAAAGAAAGAAGGATGTGCAGGAGATGAATCAGAAGACAAAGCACCTGCAAAATAAGAGTGCCAATTGTAATCTGGCCGTGAAGTGCATTTGTACTATTCTTTTCCATCAAAAACTTCAACACCTATGGCAAGGAAAACGGTTAGTTACCATCAGAGACTCCAGAGTCCACAATACCCTAAAGGAGATAGAATGGATGTGGACAAGCTTACCACAGCTGTAGAAGACATTGAGAGAAATGCTCCAACAAATACACCCTCTGAAGGTTTACCGCCACACAACTACAAAATCATCAAGTTGCACGAGTTTATATTGCTACAAACGGGGAAAAACTTTTGGCAAAGTAAACATAAAAGATGAGACATAGTACTGGGGTCTGGAGCAACTTTCTCTGATCATACAACATGTACAGGTGTCAAAATAATTAAGAAGCATGTGCCAGTCACATAAGCGTATACATCTTAATGCTCAACAATTTATTCAGCTGACCAATTAAGCATAAAATGGGTAAAGCGGAAAACTTCTACATTTTAATTGACTGTATTGGATACATTTTCTGTTACTAAAATACAGAATGCAATTTAAATTTCACTAGTTCTGTTATAAAACAGAATCAAATTTTCCACATTAAAATAACCGACAGATTTCACCCTCGTAAGATAAATACAGCATTTGAGTCTAATGAATTGTACCAATTCATTCAGTTTTTTGAAAATTGTCACATTCATTTTAGGGGCTGAAACTAAGTTGCAAGCTATTGTTCAAATAGGGAAGGGGATTCACAAATATGTTCGAGAAACGGTTTATTTCACATAAGATGCATGTGTGATGTGCCCGCTAGTGATTTCACAACTTGTTGATTAAATGCACTAAGTTGCACATGAAATGCATTCCCTGCATGGAAATACATCGCATTCAAAGCATATGCTTATTGATCATGTGACAAAATGTAGCTCACAGGCTTAAAGGAAATTCATCTGAAGACTAACACTGTTATGAGGTAATGCTGGACCTCAAAGGTCCGACATACTGCAAGATGTGCACTTATACAAAGTTAAACAAGATCTAAAAGGTGAAAGTAGAATACAGAGAGGACAAAAGAGAGAATGTTGTTTGAGAGGATTTATCGCACCCTACCTAGACCTCCAAATGAACTGGCCCTATGTTAAATGGGGACAAGGCAGACCTAAAATCACATCGAAGGAAGTTATCTCAAACACTACAATCACTCAAAATCCGGCAGACTTAGCAAGAAAAACAAAACATGATAGAAGTAATAAGTCCACATATGCAATATCGGCAAATTGGGACCAAGACTTGGTCATGTCATAGATTTACATAAGCTTCAATGTTTCCTAGAGTCTCCTTAGTTTCTTTAGAGATATGAATGTCACTTAAAAATATAGAGAGCGGTTAGCGTAGAACCCCAAGTATTGAAATGAAATGGTAAATGGAGAAAAATGGATAGTGAGGATTTAAACAGCTGGCAAGCTAGATGGGGATTAAGGCATAGCTTCTTGTTGTTGATGATAAAAAAGGGGTTGGTCATTACTGATTAAGATCCAATAATGGAATACCAAAGCAGCACAAGGAGATACCACATCGATCCACATCCCACCCCCTCTCTACTCAGGCACCAAACTTCGCAGTCCTTCCGATACAACACATGTTAAACACTATGTTTTCTAATAAGATTACCCAGTAACTGGGATCAATGCATAGCAATAAAGCGACAACTAGAATAATAATAAATGAAAAAACCATAGTCACATAAAAAGCTGACTACATAAAACAAGAAAATTTTAGACCTACCGAGGCTGTAATTCCACATAGACATATAAAAAGAAGAACTTGAAGTAAGCCTCCAAGAACTGCAACAGCTCGAACAATACGGAGCTAGATAATACACAAAAATAACAGTCAACCCACAGTTTATATAACATAAATCAATAATGGTTGCACTGTTTTATCAAGAAAATGAAAATCCAATATGTAATGTTCTTTCTATTTAGCCAACCTTTGTGGTTGAGAACTCCAGCCCCAAAGCAAAAAGAAGAAAAATTACACCGAACTGAGCCACTGTCTCAACCTATAAGCAGAGACAGGTGAAATTGACATAAAACTTGATAAATGAATTAAAAGCTAAGAAGAAAACTACACTAAGTTGATTACTGCAGGTAACTTTCATTAATTCAGTTTGCTAAATATCATTGATATTGTACTTAATTGCAACTATAAAAACCACCAATCTGAAAAGTTCTTCAGAAATTGTGAGTCTCCATCATTTTCCAATTTCCAATCATTTTGAACCCATATGATCTGATTAAGCTAACAAAATCGAGATGCTCACTTAAGCAGGCCCAAACTTGTGAAAGCAGTATTTTTTTCACATTTCTTATATTAGGAAAAAATAAATACTGAGATCCTTTTTGTCAAAGTTACATACTTGCACCATTTCACTGACAAAATTAAAACCTCCAGGTCCAACAACAGATCCTGCTAGTAAGTATCCAGTTATAACCTGAGAAATATAAATTAAGAATTATAAATTTGAATACCTTGCAACTACAAAAAAAGAACAACTATTGTGCACTTTAAAATGAAGAAATATCGGTCATTTTGTTTATCAGTAATGAAGAAAAACTCAGTAAAGATAGTGATCTGACCGGCTGACCCGCACAAGCAAAGGCAATTCCACCACATGTTGCAGAAACAATGACCACTACTAGATCTGATATCAACCTGCGCATTACACATGTCAAGCAACAGTGAGCCATACAAATGCTTGTCAGCGTCCATACGAATGTAGAAAGCTTACCTCAAGTCTAACTGTAATACCGGATACTTGGACTTGAAATTAGATATGATAAAGACATTGTCCTGAATAAACAAAATATCAAGCATTACATTCCAAGTATATGGATCTTTATTTTCAAAAATCAAAACCATCAATCAACTCATGCCCAGAAGCAAGCAAAACTAAAAGCTTACCTTCCTATCTATTAATGTTGGAGTTTCTTCTGCTCCATGGTCATTATCAAGTTTAAAAACATGATGAAGCTGAAAAGATCTACAGAGTAATTGTACAAAATATAAAAAACATGAATCAAGAAGGAGATGAATACTGTAGAAAGTTAATTTGTGAAAATGTACGAAGTATGTACTTGTCCTCTTTCTTTGTGTCATTTTTCTTGGGCTTAACTCTAGCCACAGTCTCCAACACCGCCTGAAAAGAAAGGGATAAAACATTGAAGCGACACATATTCAAACAGCTAGAAGCGAGAAAGGAGAATCAGTACAAGTGGTATAATAGTTATGAAAGAGAAACACCAATCAGAATGTCAGTCATGGTATAAGCACAATTCAAATATGTATCAGCAAATTATTAGCCACTAGGTGAACTAGAACTACAAGACAAGTTCAAAACCAGTAACGAATAAACAGAAGAATGAAACTTATATACCTGAGAGTAAACAATGGAAAAGACACCATTCAATTGTTACAAATTGTAAGATAAGTAATTAGTTTTATTCTTCAGAACCGGCTGGGGACTAACAGAAATTAGTGATGAAGAATCAAAGAAAGGCCAACTCCCAAATACTTACCAGTTACTAGTGGAGTTTTTGTGTTCTTTCATTTGTTGACACATTATGATATTTTACTTACTTATCATGTTTAAATCTACTCCCTTGTCATTGGAAATTCTTCAACCTTCCTTTTTGATGACTTTGGTGACCCAGGAGCTGGGATGTATTTACGCATCCAAGCACCATATTTTACCCATAAGTTAGCTATGTCCTAAGTATAAACTCACATATATCCATGTGTTTTCTGTATAATTGTTGTGATGAGCTAATACATATGATTAGATCGATTTCAGGCTAAAAAAAGCAAGGATTGACCCAAAAGATGAATTACAACTCAAAGCAACGCGTCCAGGACTAAAATGCAGCCAAGACAGGCTGAAGAAGGTGGTCTGCGACGCGGGGCATGCTGTTAGCATGATGGCAATCTAAATAATTGTATATATTAATGTAATTAGATAGTGATATAAATTAGCATGATCATATAGATTTGTTGTAGAATCAAAGGAATAAATATTGTGATAGAATAGCGAATTTGGAGGGATTGAATAGCAGATTTGTAGAGATAGAAAAGCTGATCTTTAGGGATAGGAATGACGGATCTTTAGGGATTTGTAATATTTATTCTCTCTATATAATGGAAAAACTCTCACTTTGAGAGGCATTCAGCAAAACTGACATGGTATCAGAGCCTTTTTCAGTGCTTTGATTCTTAGTGTCCTTCATCTGTGGTTCCTTTTAGAATTTTTTTTTGGAAGTTTTGGTTTTGCTTACTGTTAGTCAACAGTTAGTCCTAAGTATCTTAGAAGTTAAGGCATCTTGGAATCTTAGTCTCTTTACATTCTGGTTATTTTGCATCATTGCATTTCTATCTTTCTTAGCTTGTCAAAAACATGTCGTCATATCAGTTTGAGTCTTTCCATGTTCGTTTCATGGGAAAAAATTACTCCGCCTGGGAATTTCAATTCCAACAATTTGTCAACGGAAAAGAATTATGGGGACATATAGATGGAAGCGATCCTACTCCTACCGATTCTAAAAAGCTCGATCAATGGAAGGTTAAAGATGCTCGGGTGATGACATGGATTTTAGGGTCAATTGACCCTCTTATTGTTCTTAATCTCAGGCCATACAAGACAGCAAAGGCCATGTGAGATTATTTACGAAAGGTTTACAACCAAGACCATAGCGCAAGGCGCTTTCAGTTAGAGCATGAAATTGCTATGTATTCACAAGGAGGTCTCTCTATTCAAGATTATTTCTCTAGATTTCAGAACTTATGGGCTGAATTTACCGATACCGTTTATGCTAAAATACCTTCGGAATCTCTCTCCATCATTCAAGGAGTTCATGAACAAAGCAAGCGAGATCAATTTTTGATGAAATTACGATCTGACTTTGAAAGTGTTCGCTCCAACTTGATGAGTCGTGATCCATCTCCCTCGTTGGATGTCTGTTTGAGGGAATTACTTCGTGAGGAGCAGCGTCTCGTCACACAAAATGCTTTTCATCAAGGAAATGTTGTCACTGTTGCAAAATGCAACTCAAGGGAAAGGAAAGGGCGTGGATATGGCTAGAACTCAATGCTACAGTTGCAAGAAATATGGTCACATTGCTCGCAATTGTGGCAAGAAGTTCTGTAATTATTGTAAACAACAAGGACACATTATCAAAGAGTGTCCCACACGTCCTCAAAACCGTAGGACAAAGGCTTTCCAAGTTGGGATAAATGATTCCACTACAGATAGCTCATCTTCGGTATGACAAGTTATTACTCCTCAAATGGAACAACAAATGATCTTGTCAGCATTTTCAACTTTGGGGCTACAAGGTAATGAGGTAATATCTAAATTTTGGCTTGTTGATTCTGGCGCTTCCAATCATATGACCAACTCAACTGATATACTCAAAAACATCCGTGAGTATAATGGTCCAACACAAATTCAGATTGCCAATGGTAGTAATTTACCCATTACCAAGGTTGGGGATATTACTGAAACTTTCAAGAATGTTTTTGTTCACCAAAGCTCTCCACTAGTCTTATTTCGGTTGGTCAATTGGTAGATAACAATTGTAATGTGAACTTTTCTCGTAATGGTTGCCTTGTGCAGGATCAGGTGTCGGGGACGATAATCGCGAAGGGGCCTAAAGTTGGAAGATTGTTTCCTATACACTTTTCTATTCCTCCTGTTCTGGCTTTTGCTTCCACCACTACTAAGAATGAGGTTTGGCACAAACGTCTAGGACATCCAAATTCTACTGTGCTGTCTCATTTATCCAATTTTGATTTATTCGGAAATAAAAATCAATTTTCAGTTGCTTCTTTGATTGTTCTACTTGTAAATTAGGCAAAAGTAAAACTCTTCCTTTTCCTAATTTTGGTAGTCGTGCTGCAAAGTATTTTGATGTCATTCATAGTGATGTTTGGGGAATTTCACCAGTAATTTCTCATGCTCATTTCAAGTATTTTATGACATTTATAGATGACCATAGTCGATTTACATGGGTGTATTTTCTTCGATCTAAATCTGAAGTGTTTTCCATATTCAAGAAGTTTTTGGCTTACGTTGAGACTCAATTTTCCAGATGCATCAAAATATTAAGATCTGATTCTGGTGGAGAATATATGTCTCATGAATTCAATAATTTGTTGCTTGAGAAAGGAATTGTATCACAACGCTCTTGCCCATACACGCCACAACAAAATGGGGTTGCTGAGCGTAAAAAACGTCATCTTTTGGATGTCACTCGTACTTTATTGATTGAGTCCTCTGTTCCATCTAAATATTGGGTTGAAGCTGTGTATACTGCTGTCTATTTGATTAATAGACTTCCATCTAAAGTGTTAAACCTTGAGTTCCATATTATCGTCTTTTTCACAAGCATCCTAGCTATCATCGTTTTCATACATTTGGTTGTGTTTGTTTTGTGCACCTTCCTCCTTCTCAACGCAATAAACTCTCTGTTCCGTCTATTAAATGTGCTTTTATGGGCTATAGTACTTCGCAGAAAGGATTTATTTGTTATGATCCAAGTTCTAACAAATTTCGTGTTTCTAGGAATGTTATTTTCTTTGAGAATCAGTATTTCTTTCCTACTCATATTGAGTCATCTTCTGTTTCTCCTCTTCTTCCTACTTTTGAGGATTTGTCATTGTCTTCTAAGCGGTTCAAACCAGGATTTGTGTATGAACGACGTCGGCCAACTTTACCCCATCCTGAAACAGATCCGCCACCTGAGACTGCTCTACAACTAGAATCTGAGATTTTTTCAAGGCCTGCTCCTCTTGAGCCTCCTCGGCGATCTACTAGAGTGTCTCAAACTCCTAAACGGTATGGTTTTTCTTCTACTTTATCCACCATCTCTATTCCAACAGGTTACTCACAAGCCTCCAAGCTTGAATGTTGGCAAAAAGCAATGGAGGAGGAACTTTTGGCTCTTAAAGAAAATGACACATGGGACATTGTTTCATGTCCTTCAAATGTCCGCCCTATTGGATGTAAATGGGTTTATTCAATTAAACTTCATTCTGATGGAACTCTTGATCGGTACAAAGCTCGATTGGTTGTTCTTGGTAACAGACAAGAGTATGGGGTGGACTATGAGGAGACTTTTGCACCAGTAGCAAAAATGACTACGGTGCGAACTATTATTGCCATTGATGCTTCACAAAACTGGTCTCTTTATCAAATGGATGTCAAAAATGCTTTTCTCCATGGTGATCTCAAAGAAGAGATTTATATGAAACCTCCACCTGGTTTGTTTTCATCACCTACATCAGATGTGTGCAAGTTGAAGCGGTCTTTGTATGGATTAAAACAAGCTCCAAGAGCTTGGTTTGATAAATTCCGGTCTACTTTGCTACAAATTTTTTTTGAGCAGAGCAAACATGACTCGTCTTTGTTTCTTCGGAAAACATCTACAGGTTGTGTTCTTCTTTTGGTGTATGTAGATGACATTATCATCACAGGAACTGATTCTTCACTAATTACTAGCCTCCAACAGCAGCTTAAAGATTCTTTTCATATGAAAGATCTTGGTACTCTTACATATTTTTTGGGTTTGGAAGTTCATAATGTTGCTTCAGGTGTGTTTCTAAACCAACACAAATATACTCAGGATCTGATTTCTTTGGCTGGTCTTCAAGATTCCTCCTCTATAGATACTCCATTGGAATTGAATGTGAAGTATCGTCGTAAGGAAGGAGATCTTCTTCCTGATCCAACTATGTTTCGACAATTAGTTGGGAGTCTAAATTACCTTACTATTACTCGGCCTGATATCTCTTTTGCAGTGCAACAAGTTAGCCAATTTATGCAAGCTCCCGTCATCTCCACTAGGTGGCTGTTCGTCGCATCATTCAGTATCCTCTAGGAACATCTACTCGTGGATTGTTCTTTCCAAGTGGTTCTCCTATTCGTCTTAATGCTTTTAGTGATTCTGACTAGGCGGGATGTCCTGATACTCGTCGTTCAGTCACTGGTTGGTGCATGTTTCTTGGAGAGTCATTGATACCGTGGAAGAGTAAAAAGCAAGATCGTGTGTCAAAATCTTCAACAGAGGCTGAATATCGATCCATGTCTACTGCTTGCTCCGAGGTTGTATGGCTTCGTGTATTACTTGCTGAGATTGGATTTCCTCAATCTCATCCTACTACTCTCCATGCTGATAATACAAGTGCTATTCAGATTGCTACTAATCCATTTTTTCATGAGAGAACCAAACACATCGAAGTAGATTGTCATTATATACGAGAAGCTGTAGATAAAGGAGTCATTACTCTTCCACATGTGTCCAGTGATCTTCAAATAGTTGATGCGTTTACAAAATCTATGGCACAACAATGCCATCAGTTTCTAGTAGGCAAATTGATGCTTCTTGATCCACCGACATCAATTTGAGAGGGATGTTAGCATGATGGAAATCTAAATAATTGTATATATTAATGTAATTAGATAGTGATATAAATTAGCATGATCATATAGATTTGTTGTAGAATCAAAGGAATAAATATTGTGATAGAATGCGGATTTGGAGGGATTGAATAGCAGATTTGTAGAGATAAAATAACTGATCTTTAGGGATAGGAATGACGGATCTTTAGGGATTTGTAATATTTATTCTCTCTATATAATGGAAAAACTCTCACTTTGAGAGGCATTCAGCAAAACTGACACATGCACCTCACGTTAGCCT
The DNA here is from genome assembly GCA_016801875.1 of Solanum sitiens. Lineage (NCBI taxonomy): Eukaryota > Viridiplantae > Streptophyta > Magnoliopsida > Solanales > Solanaceae > Solanum > Solanum sitiens. The sequence continues at coordinate 94,177 of JABWTJ010000531.1, forward strand.
CCGCATTGCGCCTGACTGAAAACAAGATTCAGCAACTGAAAGTCCTTACGATGGACAAGCGACACACTGAAAAGCACACGGAGTTCGCAATGGCCCTCGCAGCGTAGGCCTCCTACTCCGCGATGGGTCTGCACCGCACATCTATATTATGCGGAACCAGAGTTGACAAAGTCACAGCAAAGTCAACTGGGATTGGGATTTTCTTTCCACTTTTATAAATACATCACAAGGACAATATTATTAACGTTCCGTGTTATCAATAGAAAATAGGTTTCATCCTTCTTTGCTACGAACTACTCCGTAATTGTTCTTAGTTTTAGTTATTGCTTTCGTAGAAGATTACTGTGGTAAGAACAAGATACTCTTGCAAAAGATGCATTAATCAAAGGTTTATTTTTTCATGTTAATGTTTTTTAATTGCTTTTATTATTTGCAACTAGCTATGAGTAGCTAAAACTCATAACTAGGGCTGTGGAATCTAGAGTAGGAATAAGGATAATAGATTCTTCACACTAAAATCTTTGCATGAAGGTTGATTATTGTGCATTGAGATTCTTTCATAATGATTATCTTTTTAATGTTTGCAAATATTAAAAACTCGCATGTACTCTGACTTTCTTGACAAAAGAAGTTAAGATTAGGAAAAAAGATCATTAATAAGGATTTAGAGCTACCAACTCTCATCTGATAGCTCAAGCTAAAGATAGAATAGCTAACCTGATATTATGATGAACAATTAATTCAACACTCAAGTGCCGAAAGGACTTAAGGTGAAATTCTTCTAATCCATCGAGAGACTTTAGAAGATTAATGGCCTCATCAGATTTGCACAATGAATACACCTTGAGTGAGTTGATAGTGAATGTTGTCTCTTTTAATTTCGATATCTAGAAACAATAACTCTAGTTTGTCTTTAATTCGATATAAACAAAATAGTTAATTTAGTTTAAAATTCCCTATTTAAAACCCCCTATGGAATAGTAGCCATTAGATTGGATTCCAACAGCAAATTGCAAGTTTTTTCACCACATTCGTGGGATTCGACCTTAACCTAGTTGGGTTACTATATTTTGACAGCTACTTCTTTATTCCCATTTGAGGATGTAATTTGGCAGACATCACCCACCCAGTAGCTCATTCTCTCACCAGTATACCGAATAACTCTACCACAAAAGTTAAGTATATTAGAACAAGTCACCTTATGTAACGGAATAATTACACATAGCATTCAAATGAAACTTATAACAATCACATTATAGAGTATAATTCACTAAGAAGAGGTGAAGAGATGATGTAAGATGTGCACACCTGCTGCTCGGCCACACTATTATTGAAGCTGCCCGCATCATTAACTGCCAATTAAATAGGATATATGCTCAGTTAGTAGCTGATCTTTTTTCTACTTTACCAACCTTCCAAAATTACATCTGATAACTACAAAAGCAGATCTTCATACATATTATTTATTTTACTCTATATAGCAATTAATGGAACTATATACCAGGTCGGATTAAAATCCGAAAGCGGAAAATGAAAGATTTACAAGCTCAAGTAGAAGTCATATAAATTCTTCAGTCTAAAGGAACTTTGATTAGATTATTGATTTATTAGAAAACAGAGTTTTAACGCATATCTCCAGTTGCCAATTCAACAGTGACAATTTGTAAAATACTCTGAGCAAAAAGATAAAAACAAAGTTATGTGAAGTGTGAGAAATTCAGATCTAGAACATAAACCTTCATCCTTATCATTTTCAGTGAACTCTTTTTCAAGTGCTCGATCGATCATATCAGCAAAACTATCCTCTTTAGGCCTACTCCGAGGTCCACTGCTGAATTCAGTACCATTACGAGTTCCATTACTACCTCCAATAAGCAGCTGATCTGATTCTGGAAGCGCAAATGCAAACGCCAAAGCTAAACAGAACAGCAATACTGTAACTGCTGTAACAGTAGAGAACTTCAGAAATAAGGATTGCAACGGGGAGGATGATCTCCTCCGAGTATTCATTGCACGGCGGCGACGGCAAGAGCGCCGTCGGAAAGCAGTGGATTAAGAGTAGTGTTTGGGTGTCGGTTTGTACAACAACAAACTGTACTGGGTAGCAGAAATAAGTAAGTTGATAGTACTACACTGTACATTGTTTTTTATATATATAAAATACACACTGACACACCATACTGTGTGTTGAAATGCGAGAGAAGAGGGACATTGATTCAATGGAGGATAATTAAGTTAAAAAGTAACCATGGTTAGATTTTAACCGGACAGTTGAATTACTGGACAAAAAATTATTTAAGGGCTTAATGAGGATGATTAAGACAGTTGGGGATGTTTTCACGTGACCATGTGTAGGATGTAGAGCCCTCAAATTTATAAACCAAATTCTATTTAGACACTCAACTTTGATTTATTCAAAAAAAAGTATTAAATATACCATTGAATTTAAAGTGAATTATTAATCTTGTTTCTAAATTATTAATCATTTTAAAAAAATATCTTTTTACTTGATTAATTAAATTTAGAACCTGTTTTATTTACTTTTTAAAATTGTTTATTTTTAGAAGTATTTTTTCTGAATAATTTTTGTAAAAAAAAGAAAAAAATGTAATTTCGATTTGATAAGACGATTGTGTTTGGCTTACTTTAAAAAAAATATTTTTGAGAGTCAAGTTACAAAAAAGAACAAGTATCAATGCACTTTTAATATTAAAATTAGTATAAATATCTATTATAAAAATTTGATAAATTAAAATATACATATTTAGATTTTAAATTAATATTAAATATAAATGGATAAAAAATAAATCAAGTATTGATATAATATTAACATGGTGATTTAAATATAATTAGAAATATCAAGCAAAAGAAATTAAAAATCATATCACAAATCAAATCACTACGTACAAAAAACTTATCACAAAAATAAATAAATATAAAAAATATATTTGATAATTATGTAAATGTGACATATATATTTTGACCTTGAAATAAATATTTTTCTACTTCTACTTAATAAGTAGAAATTTCTTGCAATGTTACCTCCATTTAAAAGTTGTTTTATTGATTAGTCAAACATCCTATTTTTCTAAAATAAATATTTTTTCCTCAAAATAAGTATTTTTGAATTCTCAATAGTAAAGACACCAACATGGTTTGTGGTACACTTGTGGGAGTGTTTACCCTTAATCAGAGGTCTCGGGTTTGAGCCCTGGGTGTGGAGAAAATTCTGCTGGGAGCGCCACCACCAAATGGGCCCTACCATGCGCGATTCGGATTTAGTCGGAGCTCTAATGTGGACTCCGAACACCAGATGAAAAAAAAAAAAAAACTTGTAAAGACAAACGGACTCTAATAGATCGTTACATTATGATTCACTTAAATTAGATATATGAATATATGATGATGTGTTTTTATTAGATATGTTTTATTTAATCAAAATAAAAGAAATTAGTATGTAGAATTAGTGTCCTATCCGACGAACTTCAATGGAATTTATTATTTTATTAAATAATATTATTATATACAAATAGTATTAAAATGAGTAATATTTACTACACACATACAAAATGAAAAAATAAGAAGAAGAAATTGATTTATTTCTACGAAAATCAATTGTCCACCCGCATGCTAGTCTTTCATTGTCAAATTAGGTGAAGGTTCACTTTATACATTAAATTTATTGAAGAAGCTTATTACTAATTAATATGAGATGAAGATACTATTGATACATTAAGTTACACCTAACTACTCTCATTTAGGTGAACATAATTTTTGTATAATGATTGCCACTAATCCAACAATTGACCAAATAAAGGTATCATTGTGCCCAAGAGATGCAACATTTATTGTTTCTATTTTTGAAGGTATAGTCAATTTGTTATGATTAATCATCTAATACTACTACTAATAATATATGAGAAGCAATTTAAAAGACGGTGAACATAGATTTATATTCACATCATTACTAGCTCAAATCATTGGTTCACTGCTCATTTAATTAACTACTATATTTTTATTTTACATCTCATTCAAATAACACTAATTATAGGAGTATTAGGTTTTCTTCATTTCACAAATTAATAGATATAGAGTGTGATACTTGAATTCACAAACTTGTGAGATAAAATGAGTCTCACCTTACTAGTATTAATTGTTCATGTATACTTTTTCATTTACAGAAATTTGATTATGATATGTTTTCATAACTTAGGCAAGTTGTTGGAACAATGCCAAAAAAAAAAAAATTGCTCAACTAATATAGATGTCACTGTTTGGTAAAAACAATACACAATCTTATTGTTACGTCTCCCTATCACTTACTTTATGGTAAAACTTGTCATTTGACCGCAGAGTTAGGGCACAAGACATATTGGGTTATCAAGAAATTATCGAGTTAGCCTAAGTGAAAACACTAATTTCATGATCCTGAAAAATTTAGAGTACAAGCCAGAAGATTTATCAATAGTGAAATCATTCATCCCTCTTGAAAAACATTGATTCTATGATTTTGAGGGCGTGTATGACACTCTATGATAATTTCGTCTTTGTTGTTTATAATAATTGCAAAACTTCTTGCAACAATTGCTAGTAATACAATCATATTCTTTGTAATTGTAACATCCAGTTTTGTTCCTACTTTTGCCCATTCCTTTACCTTGAGCAGCAAATGCAATAGTAATATCATTTTCTTTGCTTGAAAGCATTTTATGTGACCATAAATACTCTTCAAAGTAATTCCTCAAAACAAACATATAAGAAAGCAGATGAATAATTCATCAAATTAAAGCAAACAATTTCAAATTTAGATGCATCAAAGCATAATCTCGCTTGCTTTTCTCATGAACATTTAAATTGTAACGAGAAATTATCAAGTTTTTTGGCATAAACAATAACTATAAATCCAACCTATAAACTCTAAAAAAGAAAAAGTTAAACTAAGACCTTGAAAGTAATTGCAATTTCATACTCTAATTGAAAACGTCTTGCATTATTATCTTGATTATAAACCTTTTGTAAATAATCTCATATAGCCTTAGCTATCATGGACAACATGAAATTAAGAGCGATAAGAGGTTCAACTGACTCTAATATCTATATCTGCATCTGATTATCTTTAATCTTTCATTCACCTAACTCTATAGGATCACGAATCCCTTCCGTCTATATGGCTCCACAATTCTTTTTCAATGATAAAAGATTATCATTAAAATAAAATTCTCATAAAGAATATTTTATCTTATGAAACATATTGAAGGATTCAAGTGACTCATGCTTTTGAATAGCTATAAAAAAGAACTAGAAGCATCGTAGCTCAAGAAAATCACAAGATAACCAAGATCAAAAGCTCAAGGATGTTTAGGGACCGGTTGTCCACAAACAGAACAAAATCAGACTTTTCAACAATTTTATGACACTCTGAAACACGATAACTAACTGAAGACTCTAAAACCATATCAAATTTGTGTCATAATTTTGTGTTCTTTAGTTACTACATCAAATTTCAATAAGTATGAGCTATCCAATCCATTATGCTAACAGGAGTTTCAAGTGGAAATGATTCAAGGGTCAACGATTTGAAACCGATAGTAAATCAATATAGGGTAAAAGATGACCCTGATAAGGAAATGGTCTTATGTCTATTCCCATTTTCCTTTTGAATTAGAGATGGTGCATTTGAAGCCATATAGACCAACATAAATGAAGTCTCTGGATATGATTTAACATCATATGGGCTGCTGGAAACATGAGATAGGACTGCATGAGGGACGACAAGAACTTGATTGCACAACTCTGTAGATAATCAACATAAGCACAACAACGTACAAACAGGTTTCAATCTGATAGAGCCATAACATTAAATTATGCTCCTTCATGCATCACAATCCATGACAGCAAAGACCATATCCTGATGTATCGATGATTTCAAGCTACATGAACATGAACTAGCACTTACACAATTTACACTCTAGCCTAAATGCATTAAGGTACACAGTTTGTCTCGCTTATCCCATCTCTAGCATCCCAATACAAGAATTCACTATCAAGGGAAATTAATCTATTTCCTTACAACACAAATAAATGAGCAATCTCGACTTTACCACATAGGTCAAGTTCAGGCCTTTTTAAGTAGCTATGCAAAGGCTTTTACCTACAATGCTTGTCCAGTTAGTAAGCTAGCTCTTCATATCTATCAGGGATTTATTAGAGAGATTTACGATGGAATCAGCAATAACTTTGGCGCTGGATTTCATGTAACCGCCTGAAAATGTAATTAAGAAGATCAGTTACAGGTAACATATGGCATAATTCCACCAAAATGATTAAGCAAGGTGAAATATTGAATAAGACATGGTGGATTGACCTGATGTGAGCATGATGAGGGGGATGTTTCTCTCTCGAGCAAACCTGAAAACTTTTTCATCCCTACTAGCAATGCCATCAGGACTGATCTGCACAGCCATATATGGAGTTAACAATGACAGTACGTACAAAAATTTGGCAAGAAGACTATATTGTCTACAGTTGTATGAGGAATATATCTGGCAGCTTCATTCATACGCAATGTGTGTTGGGACTCTCCAAAAATGTTGCCCCACCAACGTCGGATTCTCCAAAAATGCACTACTTTTGGAGGATCTGATACGGATTCAATAACATTTTTGAAGAGTCCGTGCAACTTAGTTCTTACGGAAACTGAAACTGCTTCAATCAAACCAAATGGTACTGCTACACATTCAAGGCATGCACCTGCATTTGGCTACTTGACAGATTTGAAAAGAGAAGAGCACTATGGATATTTCACCTTTCTGTGGCTAAGTTCTAGTAAAATTCAAAGACACAAATCCTTTAGGCCCGAACAAATATCAACCATACTTTATATGATACCTTTTCTATTGTGAGACATACTGAGATGTTTACCACCATTTAATTATTTTATTTTTTGCAATTCACAAGTATCAAGAATCCAAATTCATTTAAATAATCAAAAATATAAACATCAAAGTATGACTTCTCCACCAAGCTAATATTCACCAAGTACTCAACTATTTTCTCTATCACTTGTATACAAGTTGATCTAATATTTAAAATTACTAGTCCAGTAATGATGTCAGGTAAAATAAGATGGAAGGAATGTAATATGTCTACTACATGTATGTTCCGTATTCTCAATTGTCTTATGCTTGGAGCAGAATTGGGATATCTCATATCTTCACCCTATATTTCAACAGGAAAACATGTAGTTTATCCTTTTAAATTTTGATTTAAAGGAAAAAAGATAACATTCTTACATCCCAAAATTTATGATTATTTCTTGTTATAAAAACTCTTCCAATTAGCTGTATAAAAAATGTTCAAGATTTTATAAGCTTGTAATAATTAAAAAAATCTAGAATTCTATCTCCTATGTGGCTTTTCCGGAACGACAGACATGCAAGCCACAAATAGCTTGTTTCCCAATGGTGGGTCGTACCTTCAACCTGCCAAGTGGATCCCCATCCAAGATATCAGTACCAGCATTATAAACAATGAAATCAGGATCAAATCTCTTCTCTGCAACCTGGAAGTCCATCAGGATAACAAAGTCATGTATACAAGGTAACTCAACACAATAGCGGAGAACTCACTAATAAAAAAAAGTATCTTTTAAATACGTCTGAATGTTACTGATAAATAAAAAAAAATAAAAGAATCAGTAGACAGAGGCATAAATGCTTTTATATCAAATGATTCCTTTACAACAAAGAAACGCACACATTCTTCACAGAAGTATGGTTATATGTCAAAGCTCCAAAGATATTCATCCCACTGCACCAAAGCTAATATCTTTCTTACACAGTATTATAGGAATAAAAGCAAGATTTTGACTCCTCTTTTTATTTTTTTTATAGAAGAGTAACCGTATATTCATCAGTAAGGAAATGCAAGACGCCATATTCACAATGTAGATTAAACAAAAGGACAACCTGGTTCTTCTTACAAGGCTCCTAAAAAATTTAGTAAGGATTTGGTAACTCTACACATCTTTCTTTACACCAAAATATAACTGTACTCAGTTCATAAGGGAGCTTTTTGACTCTTCATGATGCACTTTTTGATACCTTTAAGGGTTTCTTTGTCCCCCCGACTCCATCTCAACCAAAGAGCAAAGAGCTACACTCCACAGCATTCTTCCTAGAGAGTTCTAGGCGATTCCAATAACACTAGATATTGCAGAATTAATTCATAGAAAATCGTTGTGGTTTTTCTAAGACTGGGTTGTAGAATTTGTGCCAAGAGCAATGGTCAGAACCAAGGTACATTAGTTCCTGACGCAATCAAATCACCAAAACAAATTAAGGTATTAGTGACAATGTTGACAAAATAATCTGCAACGTCGCTAATAAACTATTTGTAGCGTTCCTAACTATAGTCATCTAACAAATGAAAATATGGAACTTTTGCAATCATGGGAGGAAACTAAGCATTTCCATTAACAAATATTACTTTTATGTCAGAAGATAGTACTAAACACAACATAGAGGACTTGAGTTCAAATAAAGTAAAAAAGTTGCCGTTGCATCACTTTCTAGATCAGCACCAGAGACAATCCATCGATCATTTTACAGCTACATACATAAAAAAAACAAATATTTCCGCTCCATTGATCCTTGGAAAATCCTCCTCATTTAGCAAACAATAAAATAAAATTTATTACTGCTGAGTTCACATGAGGACTTAAAAAGACAGTAACCAATTTGATCTAGACATGCTAGGACAGGTCACCAGCACATGGGCACAACAAAGCTCCGCACCTTGCTACAATGAATTACACTATTGAGTAAAAGAAGATGTGTGGAAAGTGGTGACAAAAAATCTAATTACACACCTCAAGTGCATGATCAAGCTTAGTTAAGTATTCATCTGTCGCAGTCCCACTCTGCAAAAGTTGGTAGCCACAGATGTCAGCGTAGTTCGAGTAAGGAAGTAACTTGTTTTATGGTTTTGAGTCTAACCTTAACTTCGACTCTTAGATCAATGTAACGCCTGGCTTCAAAATCCTAAAAGAAATAGAATAGATTCACAACAGATCTGATCAGACACTGATACCTTTTGATGCTATCAGTGCAATCGAAAGAGAATCAGAAATCAACAGACAACTGTTTGGGTAAGGGGTGGGGCATGTTAGAAACAAGGAAAGGAGAGGAAAGTAACTGTTCATTCAAGATGCAGCAGATTATTCAAGATGGGAACTCACAAGTGGATAAATTCCGGGATTGTACATATCAAGGATAAAGACTCTTCCTGCATGCATCCAACCAACACCAATTAATTACATTAAAATGGCACACAAAATGAAGGTTGAATGACGAGAAACATACTGTCATCAGAGAAGTCCATTTCATGGCCATTTCCTTGGTGTGCATCAAGGTCAATTATCATGACCCTACAAGAAAAAAGTTTATTATTGATTTCATTGAGATGTCATGACCTTCAACTGTACATAGCCGCGCAGTATACATGAATGACCATTTGATGTACCTTGAGATATTTAGACGCACAAATGCAAAATGTATACAAAGAGATATATCAGCATAAACACAAAAACCGCCTCCCTTCTCTGATGAGCAATGATGAAATCCACCACCAACATTAATAGCCCATCCTCGTTCTTTTGCAAGCTTTGCAGCCAAAATTGTTCCTCCCACCTTCAGAGAATTATCAACAAAATCTGAACCAGAGAATTAGGAAAAACAAAATGATCTGCAAATGACAAAATTCACCTGCTTGCGGAATGGGTGGAGCACTTTCTTTTGCACAAGGCAATTAGGAAGCACCGCAACAGGAGGGACCTAAAAGGTCTAGTCATGAGATAAGAAAGAGTATGGAAACAAGAAAACCAACTCTTAATGCGTAAAAAAGGTATGATTCTGCACCTACACCGACAGCAGCAAACATCAGTTCTAACTCTTACCTCAATAATCATGGAGACATTCAAGCTGCTGTTCAAACTTTTCAGGTATGATTCAGAATGCACCTACACCAGAAATGTATCAGATACCCATCAACATAGCCAGGTACAAGGACAGTCCGTATCAATGCTAGTCCCACTGACTACAGTTGTCAGATAAGTAGAGCTACAGCACCTAGATTGGAAAAGAGACCAAGAGCATCCTAAAGTGACTAGTAAATTCGGTACATGCAAGAAAAGTATAAGTGGATGTGTTGTAAGTATAAGGCTTCCAAAGTAATTATTTTGGAATAGTGATCCTCTAAACTTTAGATAAAGTGAACTCAAGTAACTGGTGGATGGAATCAGAATATCATAAATGATGGTATATAGGTTTAGAATGGAAGTGATTATAACTTAGACACCAAAGGTTCTGATACCGTGCTCCTCAGAAATTGTCAGTCCATTGAGTTGATTAAATTAGCCCACAAAGGTACAAGGACAAAGAATACATAAATGTGCTTAGTGGAGATAAAGTGAAAGAGGATGTTTAAAATTGACTCAACCAACTGTTAGAAAAACAATACAAAAGGATTTAATTTAAGTAACTCAATAGATCACTATGATGCTATTAACCAGTAGAAGTTGCTACCACAAGCAGATCATCTTTTGTTGCCTCCACAGGCTCAACTACATGCTTTTGGTCCATGATACCTTCCTTAGTGAGAAACCGACAGATTCGACCCCATTTAGAAGAGTCAAATGGATGCCTGTGAAGTTAAATTCTTGTATGAGGTATCCAGTTAAATTTAAACCTAGAAAAGGCAGTAGCTCTTTCAGAATAATCATAATATCTTTTTAGAAGGAAAACTAATAAACACTAATCCCTAACAAATAATAAACTAAATAGAAATTCAGCACCGCAAACAAGGATAACTCACCTGACCTGCAGGAAATGCAAGGTATAGACGTGAGGCCCTTGCCATTTTGTCACACCCATGCCCTTCATATGTAAGTGCTAAAATCTCTATTCTCAAGTTTTCACCCCCTACCGCCACACGTCCTTTATAAAACTCTCTCCCAGAGGCAAGCGAGAGTTTTGGGGAGGAGAGGTTTTAAGTTGTTTGTTGATGAGTGACACAATGTTTTATTTTCTATAATGCATACCATCTTAGGCGCCCTTGGCTGAGAAATGGTAGAGATAAAATTCACACAAAAAGGTGAACAATGAGTGGGAGAAATGATGTGTGGCTTCAAATTGAAGCTAAGAAAAGTATCAAAACCATGATTCCAACCCTCTCTAACCATTTCCATTTTATAGGATGGAAGAAAAGAAGTGAAAGAAAAGAAGGTAATGAAAGCAAAAACTAACCTAAAGAAACGCAACCTCTACATAGTGGACACTATTATACAATGTATACACAAGATGAGTGCTGTCACATCTGGATGTTTGGCATATACTGAGTGAATAAAATTAAAAAGGATTGAATGATATGCTTTTCACATATCCTCTAAAATCATCTTGTCTTGTCAATAAGTGTGACAGTATGATAATTATGACTATTGATTGTGATAAATAGAGACGAGGTAGAGATGATATCATATTATGGGAAGTTATCTCTAGTAACGTACAGACTCTTGGAATTAATGCCAATATAACTAATAAAGGAACACACCGGAAGAACTGATTCATACACACAACAAACTCTTGTAGGACAAATAGTTTAGTATTGAATGCAGTAGACTTAAACAGGGAAGACGGAATGTATCTCGACTAAATACAGAGATACTGTTCATTCAGTTTCGAGTCAACTATACTTGTGTTTTCTCTTTTCCTTCATTTAACCCTTATACACTCCTTTTAACCTTTCACAACATCGAAAATTTCTTCCACTCATGTACATAATCAACTTTGCATCATATTGTCAAGATTTACCAGGAACAGATGTCAATCCGTTCCAAACACTAGCAAATGCAAATTCGCCGACATTCAAAACTACACACCTTAGACCTAACCAGCTTTAGTACTTGCACTTGTAGAATTTCACCAATTATTTTCTCTCATCCAGAACTACACTACACACCTCAGAACAAACCATTCCAAGAACTTTACTCAATTATGCTTCCCTTTTTAGGTATTGACTAGCAATAATAGTCAACAAATAGTTTTCGAACAAATTTCATTGTGAAAGGTAGCATAATTCTTACAGTTTTTCAATCCCAAAAAAAGCAATGTCGTAGGATGACGAGTATATCAACGGAACCTGATGGAACAAACAAAAAAAAAAGAATGAAGAGCATAGAGATTCATGGAAAAATTAAAGGCGAGCATGTTGGGGTTGTACCTTAGAAGGAGGCACATCGTAATATAGGGGGCTAGAGAGAATACGGCGACGGCGTAGAGCTTCAGCGTCGTCGGTTTTGGAGGAAGAGGCAGCGGATGACATCGATTGAGAGGCAGATAGGAGAGAAAAGTTGCAGAAAGTGAAACGATTGAGATATTGAGCAGCTTTGATGGCGATGATGGTTTTGTTTGAGGTCGGAGTGAGAGAATCAGAAGGTGTTTGTTGACTCTGCTGAAATGGAACAAATATGTATGTATGTATGTATATACTCACACAACTGACAAAGGACTCACAGCTTTTGACACCTGCCTGCCATGAGTTGTTCAGAGTTAAACACCTCGACTTTCTTCTGAGCTGATTTTTCTAGTTAAATATTACTACTACTGTGACATGTATATTTCAAACAAAGAATTTTATTATTGATTTATCAAAAAATAAAATACCTGTCACTTGACAATGGATTTTAGTGTGCAAACTTATCATTTAGCCCTCTTCTGAACAGTTTGATTCAACATAACTAATCATATTCAAGTTAAAGAATTTTGTTGATCAAACATAATCTCGATTTTAGTAATTTTAACATGATTACTTTTTCAACTTGCATTTTCTTAAAATCAAGCAAGTATTTTCATTTATTATATAAGAGATAATTTATGCCGTAGCAAGGTACGTCTTTATTGACGTGTCTATTTTAGCGTGTCTCAAAAAATATATATATAATCTATTTCTTTTGTTCTATTTTGATAGTTTGTGGTGAAGTAGATACGTCGACGGAGACGTGCATGCTTCGGACAAACTGGAAAATATTTTCTCTCGTTATATAAGAGGCAGTTTGTGCTCAAGCAGGTACGTCTTCGTTGACGTGCCTGCTTCAGCGTGTTTTGAAAAAATATTTAAAATTTTATTTCTTTTGTTCTTTTGATAGTTCGCACTGAAGTAGACACGTCAACGGAGACGTGCCTGCTTCAGCACAAATTGAAAAATATTTAAATTTTTTTTTTTTCTCTATTTTGATAGTCGCGCTTAAATCTACACCATCCCCGATATCCAGACTCTTCCGGGAACAATCACCTTTTGTCTCTCTCTTTTTACAAAGTACTTCAAGGTATCCTCTAAAAATGAATATATTGACTGAACAAGAAAGCAAATAGTTAAATGGCCTAAAGTATACTAATATCATGTATACGAGGAATACCAAAATAGTAGCTAATTAGTTAAATTATAGCTGCTAATGATATTATGCTCCAAGTTATAGTTGTTTATGGATTTTTCTCTAAAATTTACATTAAGCCCAATCTTCCTCGATTTTTTATCAAATCCAACCCAATTTCTTTCCAACAAGGTTATATCCCACGGCCAAATTAATTTCCAGAGCACCAATCTGAAGGTTTTATTGAGTTATAGCCTAATTTATCTTATCCATAATATAATATTGTTCCCTAAACTTAAACAATTCTCTCCAAGGAAGCATTGCAACAGATGATGGAAAACTCATTTATTGAGCATTAATCCATCCAAACACAGATCAGAAAAACCACACCCCTAAAATATGCAGCAAAGTATAAATCTCCTCGGTAAAAGAAAGGATAAGAAAAGTATAAAGATTGGACCTTAACAGATGAACAATCTAAACAGGATAAATTGGATAACTGAGAACAACCAGATACACAAATTCATGGTAAAAATTTATGTACACGGCAATTTCGTTTTCCCTTTTTTTTTTTTTAAATGGTACACTGCAAATAGTAACTAGATGCTAGGTTGGGGCAGAAATACATTTGATGATTTATCAATCGATCTTCTTAAATCACCATCTAACACAATAGACTTTTGAAGATTGATTGTGAAAATGAATGAGATGCTTATGACAGGCTGACAGCTTAAGCCATTTTAGTAGAAGAAAAGCTGCTGGCTGCTGCTTTAGACTTGATGATCAACATGTTCCCGGTTGTAATGGAGGACATTTCTAGGGATGGCACAAACCATTTAGCCAGATTAACGGAATTCCCTGTGCCGATCATATTTCATTGCTATGGCTAGTACACAACTTGTCACAACAAATGGAATTTCTCAATGTCTTCAACCTGTGTGTGGAAGACAAAACTTGGGAATGAAGTAGTGATGTCCCTGTAAAATGAAAACATTATTTTTAGAGGTTTCTGGTTAATCAACGCAACAGTTTTCATGGAAAGTACAGTATAATGTAGAAAGAGAACATATAAAAGTTTTGACTTCTCTGGTTTGCTACCAAAGAAAGGAAACAAAACAGCACAGTAGAAACATTTTTCTTTTGGCCTTATGCATATAAGATGTTCTTCCAGTGAGAGGAGAGGATTTGACTGAGCAACTGACCCACCGAACAAAAGACAGTTCATAAAGGCAACAGAACAAAGAAAAAGGATTACACTTGATAAAGGATGTCCATATCTGGTATCCAGAATATTTTGTATATTCAAAAGAAATAATAAGTAGCTACCACAAGCTTCCTTCTTTCTTTGATTGGGGTTCAAAACACCAGAATTTTCTTTTCCTAATTAACCCTGTAGAGCCAAATGAGAATCTGGTGGAAAGGATGGAGGTGGGAGGTTTAGTTTCTCTTCAGTTTTCCCCTTTCCTATTTAACAAAACAAGTGTGGGGAAAGAGAAACAGAAGACAGCAAGAAGAGGAAATAAATCAAATTTAGATCTATTATCAGGTGGTTTGCCAGGTGGTTAAATCAACAATAATAAAAGCACAGAAGCCATGATGCAAAAGAACAGTTAACTTACTTCAAATAAGGCAGAGTCATGTTCTTCAGCAATGATGGGTATCTGATAGCAAACTCTTTCCAGTCCTTCTTGTCAATCTTACCATCCCCATCAGTATCAGCATCAGCAAATGTCTATCAGAAACACAGAGACATATAAATTATGATATGCAGACATGGGTTTGGAGAAAAGATTCATCTTGACATACACATACCTTATCAATAATTTCCTCAACTAGTTCATCAGATAGCCTCATTTCAGATTCCATCAGAATAGCAATTACCATTTGCTTAACCTAAATGAAAAACTTTCCAATCAATTCATGGATAAATGCATCTAGAAATAAATCCGACATCAACTTTAACACAGAACACTGCAAGTAGATTACACCATAGATCTAGGCTATGCACAGGGTTCTGCCAATGAACTTTCAGTTAACATAAACTCAAATGCTATCTCTGGATTTCAACCTTTATTGCATCAACATCTGCACTAATAATAATTAGCTACAATAATGGTTACATCCATATATTTACTTTCCTTTTACCATTATTGCATCAATATACTCACTTCTATTTCAAATGCACTGATTTAACAATAGAAGAAAAAAATGAGTTTGTTCTGGCTTAACAGAAGGATAACTGATCAGGTTTTGATCAGCATTGTATCATCCAGGGAACTGATCACATAAACTAGGAGTTCAGAAACTTCCAAGTTAAACATGCTTTCTAAGCATGTAATGCTATCAAGAACTGGTCACTGCAGCCAAAATATTGTCAATCTCAATGCTTGTGCTTCGTATTTATCAGCTGTAACATCTTTTAATAAGTTAAAGTAAATTACTTGTGGGGCATTACCCTGTATGAACCTTGTGTAGTCTCACTCTTCTCCCACTTCCGTTGCACTCAGAGTAGTATGATATTCTCATATATAAATAATCCAGTCTAAGTTTATGAATCAATCACTTCACAATACCATTCCCATCTGACTAAACAAATCATTTTGTATCCAAAGTATTTTTTGAGACATCATCACTGAGATCTATATTCTAGTTTCAGTTTCAATCAACTTTCTACGTTTAACATATGTTATAGTTTATAGCCTGCAATACGTAAGCGAAATTTATACTCCTTCGCTTCCAGTATTTCTGAATAGAACTTAAAACACTAATGTCTGCAAACTAATAGTACAGGTTATCAGCAATTGTTAGATTCGAATAGAAGGGGTAGTTATTTAAAAAGCATATGGTAATATCACATCTTTGGAGAAGAAAAGAACTTCAAAGCTGTTGACAGAAATTGTTAAACTTAATTACTCACTTCTTCTCGCTCAATGTACCCCGTTTGTCGTAAATCATACAACCTAAAGGCAACTGCAAGAGAAAAAAAAGTGATCACAATGAATTACACACACCAGATGATTTGAATAGAATAACTATTAATTAAAAGAATGGTTTGCACTCCTTACAGTCTATTTTATCGTCTATTGGAGCATATGGATGGAAGATATTAAGTGCATGGATAAATTCCTCAAACTCAATAACTCCATTCTGCTTTTCATCAAAAAGGTCAAAAACCTGCAGAAAAGGAACTTGGAAAGTTCATCAACATGAAACTAAAGACAATTTCTTGATAAAGAAATTAAGGTCAGACAAGTTGATGCAAGGCAGATTTCTTTTAACTCTTTCCTCATTTTTAAGCTTTCCCTGATATACATTTCAACTATTAGAAAGCAGCATGTCCTCAATACAGTCAAACAAGATATCACATGTAAAGAACCACAAAGCTAACAGCACAGTTGACAAATAACTAACCCTACTTATATAGAATATGGAAAACTTCAGATGATTGATCCATCTGACCCACCTAAATGTACTGATAAATGACATGGACAGCCAACTATAGTAATGTGACATATTCATATCGATTAAGAACCCCAAGGCTATATAGACCCATCAGATAACCTATGTTTTTCAGTTGAAACATCAAAGTGCATAAATTAGCATGTTTAGCATATTCAATTCTAACACAAACCATATATAATATGCTAGCATTGTTCTCATGGAATGGAGATAGATATCCCAAGAGAGAACACGAGATGAACTAGGAACAGAAGTTTTAGTGCATTTACCCGGTCCAAAAAGAGATTCTCACCATGTGGAGTTTGAAATAAAGCTAGCTGAAGCTCTTCCTGGAAAAAGAAAGCAAAAGATAAATATAACATGACAATGGTTTCAAACTCTGCACATACTTCAGTAAGAAAAAGTAAAGAGGGAAGGGAAAAGACCACTCAAGGATCTTAAAACTGCAAAAAAGTGATATGCTGCATATGCAAATTTGTAAAAAATGAATAAGAACACTGTTATCATCTATCTGAAGATGAATAAAGAACATAAATAAGAGGAAAAGAAAGGTTCAAAAAACTAATATTCATTCTCTTTCCTTCATTTGACCAGAAATGTCTAACATAAAGGTGAAACTTCACGGAAAATGAAGATAAAAGTTGAGATAGATGTCGCTGAAAGGTTAGGACTGAAAATTGCACAGATCCAACAAATGACAAGAGGGTTTCTGATGCACAATTGATTTGTGAAAAGGCTAATACACAAGACTACTCGAGGAAGATAAGAAGCTAACACAGGAAAATCGAGAGTTTAATTGAGACAGAAATATTAGAAGACAAAACAAAGAGATTTTGTATTTCATAAGATGCCTTACAATGACTATTACAATCGTACTTATACTCATATGAATGGATACAACTGATCAAAAGAACGAGTAACAAAATCTAATAGAAATCCTAACTAACTTCCCAATGAACAGTAACTCTGACAAACTTTCCGTGAACAGTAACTCTAACTATAACTAACTAATAGTTTCGTGTTCCTTATTCTTGATCCTTGCACCAGTTTCCCTATCTCTAGCAAAACTACATGCATATTAATAATACTCTGTCATCCTAGTTTCATTCCAAGAATCAAACTGGTCTTTCTTTATTTTAAATAAAGTAACTTTAACAGTAAGCATCATCAACAAGAATCAAACAATATTCTGAGTAATTTTTTTTACTTTTTCATCATTTTGGACGGAAAGTTGCAATATTTGTAATTTTTTTTGTAAAATTGCTAAATATACTGAATTAGTCTAATTGCACTAATATCCAAATTTTTTTAATCAAAAATTACGAATTGAAACATAGTGATAACAAAAGCAAAACCCTTAAAAAGGACAAATCACCTTATGTATCAAACCATCATCGATAATTGAACAACTCAACTTCTTAAACAACTCGTATAATGCTTCCACTTCATTCACATTAACTGTAAAAAAATCAAAATTCACCAAAAAATATGATTCAACCTATACAGTTCCAAATCAATTTTTTTTTTAAAAAAAAAAAGAGAGAAAGAAAATGAAATGTTAATTACATCGAGATTCACCGGCAAGTCGAGCAAGGTCCGTGTAGTCGTAATTAAACTTGTTGTTTGAAGGGTAATGACATTCGAAGCAACCAGAAACAGCATAGATACAAGCTTCAATGAGTGCAATAATGGGGAAAAATGAAGCACAAAATTTCTCTGAGATTGTCAAAGAACTCCAACTCTGAAGAATCCACAAAAAAAAAACAAAAAAAAAAATTAAATAAAATTTTATGTAAAATAAAATGAATTGTTGCAAATTACCAGAGAATTTCGAGTGGAGTCCATTGATTCGTATCACATTCTCGCTTCACAAGATTACCAATAAAGAAGACAGAGAGGAGAGAGAACCATCATGATCAAATTGTTTTGCTATTAAAAAGGAAATAATGAAAAAACTTGCAATTATTGTTTCAAAAAAACATTATTTTATTTTATTTTATTTAATTAATTAAATTTAATACACAATCGATTTATAATGTGTCAAATAAATTATTATTAAATTTAAAGTTATTTTGTAATACTTTTTAAATTTTGTGTAAGATCACTTGTTATATTATATATAGATGAAGGTATATTAAATTTAGTTATTCAAATAAAAAAGTGTTTTTGATAAATATTAAAACAAGCATGTTAACGCTTAAGTAATATGATTAAATATTAAATATATTTATATGGACAGAATCTTAATATTAGAAAACATTAATTAGTGGTATAAGTATGTTGTTTAATCATATTTAAACGCACTGTTCTTTAATATCAATACAAGATGAGATCCACACGACTGTGCCAAGTGTTAAGGTGGTTCACGTAATAAACTTTATATTATCTTATCTATTTATTTTTCTATTTAAAAAGTATGAGTCACATACTTTTACACCTTCTAATGATTGTTTCATCATCCCCTTATATATATTAATGTATTATGTATTGTTAGGTTCAATTTAATGTTTATATTGATTGTTGCTTTATTATATTATATTGTTTAAATTTATTATTATATAATGACAAAAAAATTATCTTTTGATTTTGATCCTATTTTTTATAATAATTATGTTTATATTCTATTTTATAAATTTATCATTTAAATTATTGATATGATATTATTTAATGACGAAAAATAAAATAATTTATTCAAAAAGTTACATTTGTTAAAAATTATAATACAATATTACATTATAAAATATGAATGTTTGCGGCAAACCCAAATTTTTTATTGTCTAGTAAGGTTTACAAAAAAAAAGAATAATAATAATGTATGAGTCACAAGCTTATCATGACACACACAAGTTTGGACTGTTTGGTAGTTAAAGGTTTGTCTACTGATTTATTATGAAGTTTTCCACCAATTGATTGGTGTGATAATTTATTAAGGTATCATTTGATCATTTTAAAAAATATTTTTTATAAGTCAATTTTTGGATGGAGTTTCAAAATGTATATGATTATAATTTTTGAAAAAATATATTTTATTCTTTAGAAGAAAAATGAACTATAATTTATGGTTGTAAATTCAAAAAACTATTAAAGATAAGACTAACCATTTTATAAGAAACTAGATAATATATTATCCGAAAGTTTTAATACGATACTATAATAAAAATTACTACGAACACAACTATCTTACTCACAAATAGAGTTGCATATCGATCTGTTTGATTCGATTTTGAAGTTTATTAATTTAACTTATTAGTTATCAATTTGTACAAATGGATGTTAAACTATTATAGAACCTTTAAGATATTGATTTATCGATTGTCGATTTATTTGTTATTGTTTTAACTGTTAAAATTTTACACAAAAAAATTATTGAAAATATTTTTAAAACAAGATGACAAATTAGATGAACCATGTATATGAGTTGATATGTTACATATTAGGCATACGCAAACGTTGACACATCTTAAAATAATCGAGAATTTGAAACATTAAAAATAAAGGTACAAAACTTAATCCTAAATCAAAAACTCGGATTATCAATTAACCCGTTAAGAAGAGGTAATCCAATAATTTATCAAATTATAATCATTACCAAAATTATTAAATCAATAATCAGTTATCAATAAATTAATAAGTTCCTTTATTTGAATTAGTGATTTTAAACGACCCTACTCACCCACCAATCAAAAAATGTACAAGCGACCCTACTACAGTGAGTTCTTTTTAAGTAGAAAAGAAATACAGCCACAAGAAAGAGCCATTCTTTGTTTTCACAATTGTTGATAAGAATGATTTAATGAGGAGTAGTTGTGCAAATATGACATAATTAAAATAGTGCTCTATTCGTCCATTTCTATTTGTCATGTTACACTTTTTGAAAATCAATTTGATTAATTTTCAAAATTAAATTAAATTACATTAATTCAATATTTTAAACAAAATATTTATATATTCAAAAACTATATGAAAAGTACTATAAATTGCAATTTTTTACATATCAATATGATGAAAAAATACATCTTAAAATGTTAATTAAAATTCTTATAATTTAACTCTAAAAATAGAAATTAAGACAATTAAAAATAAATGGAGGAAGCAATGATTAGCGGGAACCTTTTTTAAATAAAAGATTATGGGAAATTTTAATTTTAAAAGAATCCAAAAACTAGAGTTGGCCACAGAAGCAAATGCCAAATCATCAACATTATTACTCCCTCCATTCGGAATTGTTTGTCATGTTACGCTTATCGAAAATCAATTTGACTAATTTTCAAAGGTAAATTAGATCACATTAATTTGATATTTTAAACAAAAATATTAGATATTCTAAAACTATATGAAAAGTACTATAAATTATAATTTTTTACATATTAATATAATGAAAAGAATCATCTTAAAATGTTAGTCAAAATTTTTATAGTTTGACTCTAAAAATAAAAACCATGACAAACAATACCGAAAAGAGGGAGTAATATAGTTGGAACCAAAATAGGCCACCGCAAAACCGGTTAAATTTAACTTATTTTAATTCGCTCAAATTCAGCTCCAAGCCACCAATTTGCTTTATATGATTATTTTATGAGATTTTTTTTTATTTGTCGAATCAAAAACTAAACTATTAAGGACCAAAAATCAATAGATTGATAAAGTAATATCTTACTAATTTAACATATTTAAAAATTAAAAAAACTAATAAATTGAATCAATAATACATAAAATCAAACTAACCAATGCACACCCCTAATTCCAATTATCAGTGACAACATTTATAACTAGTCATGTTGTTTCAATGTGATTTACGACTAGACACAGAGTTTCAAAATATGAAAAGATTTTATAATGTTCCAAAACTAAGGTAGACTGTCACTCATTCTTGTTTTTGACGGATTAAAAAGAAAAGTGTGTCATATAAATTGAATCAAAGTGAATATCTTTTAGGTAACTTGATATTGTACACATTCTACTACACTTGACAGTGCAGAGTTATGGCGTTCTTCACATATTAAGGATTAACAAATTTTAATCTTGTAGCAGTGTGATACAAGAAAGCTAGGAATCCAACAGATTTTTGAGACAGTAAGTACCAAAAATAAACCATGCTAAAAGAAGTAGTGAGAAAGCCAATAATGCTACCAAAAAAGGCCATCCCACCATGAAAATGCCAAAGCATACAACAAGCATAAAAGGTGAAAATGATCTTAAGATTGACATGTTGTCAACCCAATGTCCTTTGAACAATAAAAGAGCACCAACATTGATCATGTTCCAATCCATCGATCCGCCATAGCAGAGCCTATTCAAGCAATTAGCAAGAAAAGAATAGCTGTTGCAAGTGAATATATTGTACGATTTGTGCTCAAAATGACGAACGCTTGATTGGATCGCATCATCCCAAGTAATTGCAGACCCAGACTCTGTGTGTTTATAGCCATGCTTACATGTGTGTGCAGCAAGGTTTCGCGGAAAGCAGCACTGTCCAATAATTCACCATTCAGAAATTCTTGTCAATACTTTGGCCTATTTCTTTATGTGGGGTAACTAAGCATAGTGTTTCAGGTGCAAGTGTTGAAAGTTATATGTGAATATAAATAGTAGGGGCGATGCGTTAAGGAAGATGGGGGGAGAGGTTGGTGAGTGACATAATGCTACAGCAAACAATTGAAAGGCTAAGAGCATGCTAACAGTAAATTGTACCTGTTTTCTGTCTAGTTGAAGGTATTTGGCCACAGAACCTAATGCAAAATCATCGATGTTAATAAAGTTGGAACCAGAAAAGGCCACGGCAGAACCGTCCTCTCTGCATATTCCTACATGTCCAATGAAAGGTGCCAACCATGAGACTACTGGTAGAGGAGTCCAAACTAAACAACAAGGGAACTTAGCATTCTCTGGATTTATTTCATCAAGAGGCCAAAATTCATGTTGAATATCTTGGACTGCTCTTATGCTCTCCATCTTGTAGGCAGTTTCCAAATCCATTAAAGAACGTCTTCCTGATGGCATATGGCGACATGAAATTTTGCAGTCATGAAAAAAGGTTTCTGTGAAAAGAAAAGGAGTAAAACAAACTATCAGTGAAAGCATCTATAAAGAAACATTAAGTGCCAATTGCACTATGCTCTATACAACTGCACTATTTGATCGGCCGATGTAGCATAATTGCATAAACATCCATGACTACTGATGGTTAAAAGGTTTGAAAAATGAGTTTAGCCATTACAAAGTTAATAAGACATTTCATTAGATGCAACTCAAATTCAACAATTCCAGAAAAGCAAAAGTTCTCTTGGATATCCAGATAAAAAGGTGGTAACTGATCCCATTTATGCAAGCATACAGTTAAAAGATGGTTTCAGCAAAACATCTATCACAGCTTAGACTCTTTCTACTGTTTTGAATGCATGATTTGAATGCCCCAACTTAACATGGACTGTTAACAATGATTATATCTTCATTATGACTCTATATCTCTACTGCAACACAAGTTTTATGTCAGTTGTGTTTCTTCCATAGTATTTCTTTGCTCTCATATGTTGTATTTTGGTGATTCTTGTGAATGACTAAGATTTTCTGGAACTCTTGAGTTGTTTCACAACTTCAATGAACAAAGTATTTGTTTGGTGATTCTAAACCTGCACTTATAGGTTAAATTTTTCTGGATGGTAAGAGCCTAAGAGGTGCTCCTTTTTTCTTTTTTTTTTGGATAAGGTAAAGGTTCATTGAGTATATCAAGAAGATCCCAAAACCAAAATTTACAAAAGACAGCTGGGAATATCCATACAGTCAATTACAACATCTCTCAAGCAACTCAAAAACTCCATATATTGATCTATATCATCAATGAAACTACTTTTACACCAACAACACAAATTATGTCAAAGATGCTCTGTAGAACTAGGCAACTAAAGAAGCACTTGATCTGCCTATAGCCTTGAATAACGACAAACAAATTATAGGAAGTGCTAAAACTTATGTTTTGTGTTTCAATCAGACTGGATGATTTCACATTATTATTTCTTCACTGATAGTCAAAATGTAGTTGTATTACTAACACAGCATCCAGAAAGTGCCTGCATAGTTACAAATTACTTGAAGGTAGAGAAGCTGATTCAGATAGACTCTCGGCTCAAAGAAAGATGCAAAAGAAAGCAGCAGGAACAAACCAAAAAAACAATAAGATGATACAATGATCAAGGCTATAGAAACAGCCAGTAGTAACAAATAAATCTAAAAACATGAAAATACAGGAATAATACTAATGTACGGGATGGTGCTTTATGTATAGATCCGTAATATCTGGACGACCTACTGCTGCATTTTCATGTGTTACCCAATTGTGGTGAATGGAAGCTGGCCTGAGCTCGTATAGTGGATAATGTAGGGCTCAGTAAAGGACCTGTTAGACAGATGGACCTTAGAAGAAAGAAAGAAGACATAGGACACGAGAAATAGCCCATTTAGCCCTTATATGGATCCTTTGGAAGGAGAGCATCGAAGAGTTCATGATAACTTTGTATATTTAAAGAATAACCTCCTGTTTTTGGTTAATCTCTCTGACAGTTTGTTGGTTTCTCTACCTTTTGGTGTATTACTTCTACACGGAAGTTTACCCACATTAACAAGATTATTACTTCATCATTAGATTTTTTTGTAAGTGTAATCAATAAGATGTTCTGCATTGGGATAATCTTAGTAGCTCAGTAAGTTGGATAGTGACTGTGAGGGTTCGATTCTCCACCTTGTAATCTCCTTCCCCATTTCCCCTTCCCCTAAGACCCCAACTTCTTCTTTTTTTCAAAAAAAAAGACGTTCTGCATTATCTTCAACAGATTCTACACTAATGTAACTTCCTTGTAGCTTTTTGTTGGACACCTTGACAAGTTGCTATACTAGGACCTGATAAAAATGTATTACGGCACCCATCATTTCAAGCAGCAAGTGATAAGAGAATCATTAACTTCATAGTGGTTAAGACTGCATTGCATTTCCTCCCAAAAACTCACTCACATTTGCAGGCTATCTTACTAAATAACAACAACAACAACATACCAAGTGTTCCCACAGATTGAAGTCCGGGGAGAGTAGAGTGTGACCTTAACTCTACCTCACAAGTGACACATAGATGTTGTTTCCAGTAGACCTTCGCTCAAGACATAAACAAACTAGAAAAAGACACAATGAAAGTACATGCAATAGGTAGTAACAAAACAACAGATAGTAACAGAACAACTTTTTTTTGAGAATGATAACTTATAGTAACAGAACAACATTACAACTAAATAACACTACAATCAAACTACACATATCTTACTAAATCACAATTTTGTTTTTTACCAAATTCATTTAAAGTTGATCATCAATTGAGTTAAAAGAATTGAAAAGATTGCCATCTTCCTCTATCAATCAAGACAAAACAGATATTCTCCAAGATGAAATCAAAACTGCTTTTGAATTTCAAATCATCAACAACATTGTTAAACAAGTTGCACAGAAACCTATCTAGCTCAAGGATAATCTGAAGCAAAAAAAAAAAGTTTTTGTATTGCTTCTAACTTTTAAGAATCTAGTGACATCAACTACATTAATGAAAAAAAATCTAAAGAGCTGACAAGTCTATATATGGCAATTAACAATCAAAACCTTAAAACCCCTTTGTCTTACTTACTCAAAAAATGAAATCTTGATGGATTCTAAAATAACTAAATTTCAAGAATTAATGAACAAGAAGAAAATGGTACCTTCAAAATGAAGCAAAGAAATCAAAGTGATGAAAACAGTTTTTCCTTAGCCCCTCTTCTTTGATTGATGAAGCACACAAGAAAGCAATGGGGGTAAGTGTGGAACATACATATAAAAAATATTTACTTTTTCACACTTTCCATTATTATTATTATTATTATTATTATTATTATTATTATTATATATTGACTAATTTTATTTTATTTTGAAAATGTGAGAAAGATAGAATTTGGGTTAGATGCATGAACTGGGGCCCTCCCTAGACACTAAAAAAGAAGCCTCATGTGGTTCCCACTTTATCTGTTTTATTTGAGTTGTATAATAAACAAAATTAAATGCTCCATTTAGATGGATTAGTTATTATCCTAGCCTATCTACTTTGAAATTCTATTCTATGTATTTATACCAATATTTTAAAAAAGACCATGTTTTTATACCTATTTTTCAAATGCCACAAGTTACAACTATTTCTTTGACCACTCGAGGCAACTAAAGTAATCACTCTTTCTATAAAAAAAGAAAATTATGTACTATATGTATATATTGTTAACGAAAAATCTCATGTATTATAAAATTTAGAAAAAAAAGATATTTGATTAGAAATATAATACTTAACACTTTAACTTGTTTAATATGAGGTCGTGTGAAATAATAGTAGTGTAATTGCAGGGGGGTTTTACGTGCCTAAATATTTTGTTGTCTCATTTTTATTTGAGCAACTTTCACATATAACAAATACAAAAGTTATATTTGTATGTTATAACTATAGTTTACATAATTGCGCTCCATAACAAACATAAATATGTATATTTCATATACATATACAAAAGAAAACATCCGTATAATTTCTTTATACATATATAAAAGAAAACAGTTGTATAATTTGCTATGGTATACATATACAAAAGATGAGGTAACTCATCGGTGGCCCCCTAAACTTGGCACCAACTTTCACTTAGACACCTTAACTAAACTTTGTTCATTTTAGACACCTTATGTCACTCTCTATTATGTCATTTTGACACGTTTTGCTGATGTGGTAAGGTGAGTGTACTACACTCAATGCTGGCGCGTGTGTGGCTTTTTTAGCCTTTTTTTTTTATTCTTCCTCATTTTCAGCTAGTACATCTTCTTACATTTACTCTCTCAAAAATTTTCAAAAAATCCATCAAAGACTTCTTTCAAACCTTCTATTATTTGTGTTGGAAAAAATATAAGGTTAATGTTATTGAATACAATACATACTTGACCTCACCGGTTGATGGCAAGAATGTAACCCGTTTTTCATAAAAGATGGAGAATAAAATTAAGTTTTTTTAAAAAATCTACAATTATGATTTTAACATATTCACACGCCATTATAACTTCTTAGATTTCATATTTACTATTCTAAACACCAAATTAAATGAAGAAATAGGAGAAAGATATGGTAAAAAAGACGATAAAATCAAGTGGGTATTATCAAAAAGACCATGAAAATGGAGAAATATGGTGAAGAAGATAACTATATAGGGTGGGAATAGGTGCAAAGAAAATGAAAAAGGAGAATTTAAAGAAGATGAATGTGTTTTGGTGAGAAATTTTTTATGAGGAAGATGATCGGTGTGAGAGGGGGGGGGGTGGGGTAAGAGGGGTGGGAGGGGAAATCTTCAAATTAAGTTGTTTTTAATTGGTCAAAACCCTTTCTATTTGACCTTTAATTTTTTTTCTTTATTTTTTTGTGTTTAATGACATGGCTTTAAAATGAGATGGCATGACATAATTGGTCATTTAATTCATGTGGATATGTTTGGTCAACACGTGCATATGGTCAACAGAAAATTGTGAAAAAAGTGTCAAATTGACATAACGGGACATGACATGAAGTGTCTAAAATAAACAAAGTTTAGTTAAGGTGTCTAAGTGAAAGTTGGTGCCAAGTTTAAGGGGACACCGATGAGTTACCCCTTTAAACAATTGTATAATTTGTGTTTGTATGAATCGAGAAAGAGAGAAAGACAAAAGAAAACTGGGCAAAGGAAGATCGTATTTGTATAATCATAAGTGTATAGGACGAAAATATGTGCATTTGTATTTGTATATACAATTTTCTCTTGCTTTATACAAACACAAACACAATGTATACATTTGTGTTTGTATAAAGTGAGAGAGGCGAGTGAGCAAGTGAGATCTGGGAGAGTAGCGAGTGAGCTCTGGGAGAGGAAAACGAAAATATATGTGTATAGACAATTTTCTCTTGCTATATACAAAAACAAATGCATTTTATACATTTGCGTTTATGTATAAAGTGAGAGAGGCGAGTGAGAACGAAATCTGGGAGAGTGGCGAGCTAGATCTGGGAGAGGGGAGACAGGGGAACGAAAATATATGTATATATACAAATTTCTTTCGCTTTATACAAACACAAACGCATCTATACATTTGCGTTTGTATAAAAAGATAGAGGCGAGGGAGAGAACGAGACTGGCGTGCAAGATTCACCAGGAGAGAGGCGAAATAACAACAGTTCGCTATGGGTTACAATTAAATCAAACTATATTTATAACATTTGATTTAAATTAATAATTTGCTATTATATACAATTTTTCCTTTTTAATTGACTATTAATATGAACCCACATTATTATTTCTTTATTTATCTTTTTCATTCCTCATTTACTATTTTGAATATTTTAATACAAAAATCATTCAAATAGTCAAACCTTCTTCATTATGCAAAACCTATTATTAACTGTTTACAAAAAGATTAAATTTGTTTTATGATGTCTTTATTCAAATTTCAAGCAAAATAACCAGTCATGATTATATTGAAGCAATGCAATTTCAATATCACTGTATAGCTTATCAAATTCTTCGTAACACTATTTTGATATTATATATTAATTCACAAATATTTGAGCCAAGTTATATTATTCTAAATTTATATTATGTTTTTTTCATTGAAAAATTCATTGTTTACATTTTTACTTCTACGTGCATCGTATCTAGGGGTGTTCAAACTCGAGCTGTAATCGATAAGCCAATCGCGAAATTGGCTTATTGATATTGGGTTATCGAATAAATGAATTCAAATTTGATAATTAATGGTTTATTGGTGTGCTCGTGGATTATTCAATTTCTTTATCGGATAAACCATTAACCCTTTAAGAATTAAGAGTTATCATACTTACACTTTTATCTTAGATATATTAGTCTCATTCAATATTTTTCCATAATATATACTCCCTCCATTTCAAAAAGGATAACTTAGTTTGACTTGAAACGGAGTTTAAGAAAAGAAAGAAGACTTTTAAACTTGTGGTTTTAAATTAAAGTTATGTCAAATGTACCAAAATATTCTTTAATCTTGTTGTTTTAAACATGTCACGTGAAAAGTTAAAGTTAAAGTGTTACCAAAAAAGGAAATGAGTCATTCTTTTTTAAACAGACTAAAAAGGAAATAGAGTCATTCTTTTTTAAACGGATGGAGTAATTATATATTGTTAGTCTTAAAGTCGTAAAGCCAAAAACTGAAAAATCCATTTACTTTTCTGTTGTATTAATTATTATATTACCATTAATCCATATCTTTGTGCAATTGAAGTATTTTATAATTTAACTACATTCAAATAGAGAAAATAAGCCTTTTTTAAGGTGTGTTTATGGAAATAAAAGATAGAGATTAGCCGATACATCGTTCTATAATTAGTAATATTATCGAACCTCGATATCTTATTAGTTGACTAGCAGATTAGTAAATTAAAAAAAAGTGATATCTGATAGGCCAAACCATTAAATAAAAATATCCATCCGATCATCCCGATAAGCAGCCTTAATCATACCATCATTAAACCTTACTTGTTGGATACATAAGATATATTATTGTTGTTATTATTATTCAATTTATATATGTCAATTAAAAAAAAATTCCACAAAATTTGACTTTAGGCAGTCGAATGTTGTTGAGACAACCCTACGTTTGATCCCAAATTACTGGTGAATATGTTTGTGCTTTCTGTGGAATTGTAAAATATATTTTATTTTATAATTAATAGAATTGTTCCCAAATCTATACGAAAAGGTTCGAAGAAGTAGTTGTTGCTACAACAAGAAACCTGTTCCAACTAAATTTTATTTATATAATTTTTTTTTTGATTGTAATAGCTAGTTTTCTTGGAATGAATCCACGATAGGATCTTAATTACTTTCATACATTATAGTAAGTGTTATCTTGTTTATTGTAAGAGACTTTATTGATCAAACTATCAAAGATAATTCTTTAGATGTTATTATCGTGATTGTGAACCTATTTTGAATTTAGTGGTATAGCTTTGAAAATATTCAACAAAAAGTAAGATGTTATTTTTGACTTTGTTGAGCAAAAAGTTTTTCATATGAACTCATTGAGTTGATTTATATTATATATGGATTAAATGGTACTCACTATTAGTGCTTAAATTTCGTTTTTTTTTTTTTTTTGTAGTTTGAGTTCAATTATGCATATGCTACTTTGATATTCTAATTATTAAATTTTGATCATTTAAATAAACAAAAAGAAGAAAAGGAAAATTGCTTTAAGTCAAAAATATATAGAGGAAATTCCTTTTAATACACGTCAAGACTCCTTTTTATTGATTTTGTTTGCGTCAATATATGTTTTTCTTCTTCATAAAGATTGTTATTATACTTATTTGTTGAATGAAATTGTACTAAACATTTAAAATCTTTTTTCTAATATGAATTTGTATGAAACACTAATACAAATTGAGTGTCCTACATATTGTTAAAGTTCCGTAAACATCAATGCTAACATAAATAAAAACATTTTAATCCACTTACCAATATCTAAAAGGATGTAAAGGCTTACTGTAAGGGTCCTGACCAAGTAAACTCGACATAGGCACGGGCGTGATAAAAGATTGGCATAAATAACTTTGTCAAAGGTCAAAATGCGGGTGGAATCAAGCATGCGTTGTGTGAGCAGAGTGTTGGCATGGTCAAATGGGTTGAAAATATGTTGGTAGGACAGTGTCAAGACATGACATGGGCGTTGACAAAACAACAGTCCATGGCATGACTTGGACGCTGGCTGACATCGGTTGATGCGAAAATCACATGGTCTGGACAAATGCGGGGAAATTGAGCTGAGCTAAATTAAAGCATTGTCAATTGTGAATGAAACGCAACAAGAAAACAAGAAATGAAACAAGTGAATTAAAAGTTAGCATATAAAATGCCAAAGCAAGGCAGCGGCAGGGCGTCGGTGGTGCGCAGGCATGGAAAATGTGCGGATGGATTCGGGTGGGCTTTGATGAAGCAATGACTATACAATCTAATTGGAGTCAAAAATATGGAAGGAAAATGCAGCAAAAGGCCGGAATTCAGTCAGCAAAGGCACATGCCAAGCACATGCGGCGGTTACCTTATTGTAACCGCTTGTGTCCAGATTCGTTGTATCTTGTAATAGCTTTTTGAATTCAAAATTTGCAATGCCTTATCAGTTGGGGATGTCAACTGAAGTTTAATTTAGTGGGCTATGCATTTGACAAGTGTTAGACATGTGTCACAACACTATGCAATGTAAACACAAGGCTGCCACATGTTCTATAAATGGACAACCTTGTGTGTTGGACGAAATTGGATAAATATAGATGATAGAATTGTTATCCTAAGGTGAAAGAGGAAAGAGTAAGTCTGGAATTTCACCAAGACACTTACAATAAAACGTGAGGATTTTAGAAAGTGTCTAAGGCAGCAATCGACTTGTGATTGTGCCTTAAGTTCGAAGTCGAAGTTGGACAGAATTGTTGTTCAATGAGTGAGTCCTTTGTATTGATTTTGAGAATAAATATAAAGGTTGGGTTTGCCCGTATGTTTGTGTATTGATTTCATATTAAAGTTTGAAAATAATCTAAGGCGAAAAAGAAGAAAAACGTCCTTGAACGTTAGGCAGAATAGGTTGCGAAAGGGCTGAGTTGAATGAGACTTGACTGCCATTAGGTTGAGCTAATTTTCTGCACGAAATTAAGGTAGATTAGTCTGCCCTCCTAACACTTACCATAACTTTTAAACAAAAACGTATAATATTAATATTATCGTGCTAATGAGTCACAATGCAAATAATTGAACTGCCTAATGCACACAATACATGTGTGGGAGACATTTTTATAATCAATTGTTGATTTTGGAATTTTTATTGACGCATAATTTCTTCTTTTGTTGAGTTAGAATATTATTAGCCTTCATTATTTTCAAAAACTGATTTTTTTCTTGTAAGTTTTTTTTCCAATTTAAGTATACTATTTAATAATATTTATATAATTTCAAAAAGATTATACACATCGATAGTAATACATATATACATGCATAATAAATGGGCTATATTTATTATAAAAAGCAATAAAACCTTTGTGAAATGTTGTAACCTTTTTACCCTTTCAAAATAGATTTAACATGGAATAAATTATACTTTAATTATTTGTTTTTTGATATTTAGAATTTTGATAATAACTAGGATAAAGACAGCTTAGATCAATATGCTCAAAAATATTCTGAATGTACAAACTAGAGGACATTAACATTTTTTTTTTGGTTTATTTTGGCGCAAAACTAATGTTAATGTCACTCCCTTTAGAAATTTTCAAGATTTCTTTTTACTATTATTTTTGGAAACATTGTCCTTCAGCTTTATCATAATTTATGTTGTCTATTGAAGAGCTGTAAAATTTTAATTATTAAACTATATAAAAAGTCCTAGTAATATTTATTGGCTTTAGGGGCTGTTTAGTTACTGGTTAGAGTTATGCATGTATTAGCTATGCAGGGTCTAGTTATGCAGGTATTAGTTATGCAGGTATTAGTTATTCAGGATTTAGTTATTCATGTATTAGTTATGCAGGGTTTAGAGATTACAATACATGAATTATTAAGTATTGAATATTAAACTTGTTGTAAATTATTAATATATATTATTTACAAAATAATAATACATACTAATAAAATGTGAAATATATTGAATAATATATACTGCTAATATTTGATTAGCATATGTACCGTTAAAAAATATACAATCAATTTTCTAATATTTAAAAAATATTTATATTTGCATAAATCAATCAAAACGGTAATTATATAAAAAGAAAAGAAAATAATCTATATATAATAAGAAATAAAAACAACACATGTTTATAAGAAACAATAAAGTTTTCAATTAAAATAAATTAAAAGAAATAAAAATGGTCTAAATATAAAAAAGAAATAAAAACAACAAACTTATATATAGGTTAACAATAAAGTTTCCAATTAAAAACAATAAAATAAATTAATAGGGTAAATATGTAATTTGTCACTTTAATACATGTATAACTAACTGGGAAATTTTTCAAAATGTCAATATTTTAATATTTAATAGGGTATTGTGTCAACAGTTTCAATATTTAGTAATAATGTCAAAATTTTACCTTATTATGTATGTTAATTATATTTTAATTATTTGGTTTAATTAAAAAGAATAAAGAATTTATATAACAAACAGGAGCTATTTAGGGGAGAGAAAATTTTTAAAAAATAACAGATGCTTAAAACTCTCAACATCAGTTACAACATATTCAGAAACTGACGAATAAATCTGTCCATTATTCATGAAATATAAATTTTTTAATTATATCTTCAATTTACTGGAATACAACCACAATTAAAATAACACAACAAAAACACATGAATAATGAATACAACCTCAACACAGTTACAACAATATACCACAACGAACAAAAAAACACCAAATAAAAATTGTAAATGTGCACTTAATTTACTGAATACGTATCAATGTGATATGATATGTGGTACATTGACATAACTAACACAAAAAAAAAATACAATATACATTAAATCTATGAAATACAAAAATACATACTAACTATAACAGAATCAGAATTCCATATACACTTCCAAATCTATGAATACAAAATACATTAAATCTATGAAATACAAAAATACATACTAACTATAACAGAATCAAAATTTCATATACACTTTCAAATCTATGAATACAAAATACATTAAATCTATGAAATACAAAATACATAATAACTATAACAGAATCAAAATTTTATATACATTTTCAAATCTATGAATACAAAATACATTAAATCTATGAAATACAAAAATATATATTAACTATAACAGAATCAAAATTCCAACAATTTGGTCTTTTTCAATAATTTGGTCTTCTTCAACTTCGTCGTTATGAATTTGTGTGGGATTTTGCACACCGACGGAGTCCTGCAATTTTCCCCGTCGTCTATCCTCCATAGATTTAGAAGCGGAACCTACATTGTTGTTTATTTCTTGAGTGAAAAAGAGATTAAATGATGGAAAATCAAAAGAAGTTTGATTATTTTGTCCGATACCTCTAGTAACTCTCTCGAAACCATCCATTGAAAAGAATTTTGGATTATCAATCCCTAAAAGAGGTTTTAAGAACAACAACAAATCAAAAAGATTTTAAAAAACAGTAAAATCAGTAAGCAAATAATAAAGAATACGATAAACATGAATACCCAAATCAATGTTAATCTTCAAATCCAATCTTCAAACGATAGTAAAGGAAAATAATCGAAAATAAAGATATATTGAATCTGAAAATTTGGGGATATTTGATTTGGATTAATCTTAGAGAGAGAAATTAAAAAAAGCATAATTAAACGACTTTAATATCTAGCCAATTACCAAAATATAGGGGCGCGTGTAATCTATGAGAGAGAAAACATGAATTGTATCAGAATATTTTTTTATTTTTAAAATAATGACATTTTTGACATGTTTACTAATATTATTAAAGTATGGAGGTTACTACATAAGTTGATTTTTTTGACTAGTTAGCTAAATTTTCCTAACTAATACCCACATAACTTATTCCACCTTCTACCCTGCATAACTTTATACATGGGTTCCCTCATAAGTTATGTTGGTATTAATTATGTAGAATTACAAAAATGCAACCAAATATGATATAAATTATGTTGACTTTTTTATCTAAACAAAAATTTCTACCAAACATTGCATTACTTAATACATTATTTTATACATGAATAAGAGGCAAGTTATACCATAACCAAACGGCCCCTTGGTGTTTAAATACATGTGCATGCATATATACATTTTCAAGGAAGAATTTCTAATAGGGCATTAAAATCTTTGAACTCTTATTTAAGAATTAGATACAGACCTCCTACGAGTCTAACATATATTATTTTTAATATTTTAATTTATATGACAAAAATATAATTTAGAGTCAATCATTATGTAATGATTTTATTGTCTATTTAAAAAGGCACATTTATAAAATAGAGAAGTGCTAAATGGCCAGAAAAATGTGACCAGAATTTGGCCAGAATAGTAAAAAAGACTATTATAGCCTTTCCCTCTAAAATAAAATTAACTTTTTGATATTTTCAAAATAGTAAGAGCATTAATTATTTTGATAAAATTAATTTTCTGGGTCCCATGCTTTATTACTTCTTCAATTCTTTTTGTTTTTGTCATTTCACTTCTCCTTCTTGACTTTTTTTTTTACTCTTCTTATAAAAAAATTAGAATATGGTGAAAGTATGTAATTACATTTAAGCACTTAAATTGGTTGAAACAATAAAAGTATTTATTTTTGGGAAACTTACATAAATATACTATAATAAAAAAATATTTACCATTTATAGCAATAATATTTCTTTTTCACTTGATCACTTTTAATTCATTTATAATACAAGTTTAATTCATATTATAAAGAATAATTTTTTATTCACATATAATACAAATTTTAAATATAGATAATTCATTTATCACACATTTTAATACACTTATAATACAATGTGTCAAATGTTTACCAAACAAACCTAATATATTTTAAAAACCAATTGTAATTCATATATAATTCATATATATTGTATATATAATTCACTTTTAATACATATTGCAGATTTAACATAGTATTGCTATAAATGGTAATAAATAAAAAGTATTGCTAAAATCAGTAATATTTATTAAAATATATCAATTTATGTAATTTTTCCTTTATTTTATGTATCTATTGAAACTTCATCAATGTAAAATATTTTTTAAGAGCACCAAGAAAATCATAATTTCCTGCAAAAAAAAACATAATTTATTTGCTTTAATGTCAATTCTCTATGTATATATAATTAATACATTAATTATTATTTTTTGTAATATGACTCCGTTTATTACACTCTCTATATTTCAAATTTTAAACATTTACACTTTATGTGCTATAAGAAATATACACTTACACCTCTAACAAAGTTTATTTATAACTAATTATATCAAAATATAATTATTAAATAATAAACTAAAAATATATTTAAAAAATGTTTTTGTGATATTATTCTTACAAAATTAATTAGGGTCGATACTTGTAAGTAATAAAAAATTTATGATTTCTGTATGTTTTAATGTTTATCATATATAAAGTGTTTTGAGTTTTGCCTGACTTTTATTGAAATATTTTCAAATTATACTTACAAAATTATTTAAATATATATTTTAAATTTATTTAAACGCAACTTCATAAACTTATTTAGTTAGAACTCATATTAATAATAATAAATAAGTAAGAGTTCACATATTATCAAGTCAACATAATATAAGGGTGCAAAACTATTACATATTCAATATGATTGTTGTTAAATATGATCAACACTGATGAAATATATGATTTTTATAATATTGTGATATTTGCATCTCTAAAGCGATTCGAGTTTTGATTGTCGTTATTAATATAGTTTTAAATTATATGTTAAAATATTCAAATAAATAGCCTAAATTTATTTAAACATAATAATTTATAAAATTATATACTTTTCATATTAATAACAAATATGAGTAATGATCTATAAGTTATCAAATTGAAGTAATATAGTGCGGATACAAGACTATAATTAACATTAACACGTTACTCTCAGGGATTCTCAGCAATATGCAATATAAGTAAAATAAATATGAATTCTGAAATTTACAAGTGAATGATAATGATTAATACGATTTTTTACTAATTAATTAACTGTTTATATATTGTGTGTGTTTTCTTTTAGAAAAATAATAATATAATCTTGGGACTAAGTTATTTTAAATAACTATTTATTAATAATAATGCAATTTTCGTAGTGATGTCTTGAATTAAGAAAGTTATCTCTTATTATATAATTGTCTTAATATCAATGTTGACTACTCTCTTTTTAATATAATACTAACATTGATATATATAGAATAATCAAATAAGATATAGAATATTTTTTACATTTCATTACTATATCACATTATTTGTTTGATCTTCATAATAATAATATTGTGCAGATTATGTCGAATTATTTTTAGGAGAAAAAGATTTGATATACTCCTTAATTTTGTGATATAGAGATAATATATATTCCGTAAAGAAAAGGTCACATATACATTTATTGTTACATGAGCAAATTAAATAACTTATATATCATCTTTTGACTAACGGAAGTTATACTTTAGATTTTTAATTTATTTATTTTAGTTATTTGACCAAACAATATTCACATAGAGGAAAATTAAATAGTTTTTCCCGTGATTTTATTTTTGAGTTTTTTAATTCAACGATTAATTTGGGTCTTAATTATCGCCCTTATGAATATATTTGTTTATCATTATTTGAGTTTGTTGTTCATGTTTAATTTTTCGCTTTCATTCTTTAGTGTAGAAAGCATGAGAATTAAAAAGAAATAAAAAAAAATAGTGAACGAAATAAAAATAATTATATTTTTAAAAAAGCAAACTAAAATTAATCATTTTTTTGCGGTTATATTGAATTTTATTTTGTAGTTGTAAAAATGTTGATGCATCTATAATAGACTTTGCAAGAAGATAAGTGAAAAATTAAATTTGATCATCAACATAGTATATCAAAATTAATCATGAAATTAAAGAAGATAAAAAATAAAATAAAAAAGGACAAAAATTCATGTATGAAGAAGATCAAATATAACTCGAAATATTTCGAGAAGGGTCAAATATACCTTTTATATTTTTATTTTGTTAAAAAAGTTTAATAAGTTTTTCACTTTCATCAGCGAAAAATGATCTTGGCTCTTCAAATATACCTCAAAATACTATAATAAGGGTCAAACATACCTTGTATAATTTTTATTTTATCAAAAAAATAATTTTGAATCAATTTTTTGACTTCTCCAGCTAAAAAAGATTTAGTTATATCAAAGTTATATATGTAACAATTGAAATAGATGTGACCACCTTCTTTTAACAAAAAAAAAATATTATCTCTAAATCACAAAGTTGAGAAATATAATTTATTATTATATTATTATTATTATTATTATTATTATTATTAGTTGTAATAGTACTAGCAGTAGTAGTATATAAATGACCAATATATATGACACTTTTGATTAATATTTTACTTGTTAAGTTATTTTATGAATTTTTAATTTGAATTGCTTGTGAGATAAATTTAATATTATTAGTGTTTATCTTATCATTTAAATTCTAAATTTTATTTCTTAATTGTAAATTTTAAATTTGTGTTCTTTAAAATTTATATTGGAAAGTAGAGGGAAGAAAAGAAATTATTAAGGCTATTATTTTGTAGTCTTTTTAAAAGAAATTGAAATTAACATGTAATTATGAAATTATGAGAATGTGGGAACAAGTCTAATCCCCATGAATTGAGAAACTTTTATGTTCTAAAAAATAATTAATAAACTTAAATTTAAATAAGGGTAAAAATGTCAAAAAACAAATCTGTTTATAGTGTGAATGCACCATTCTGGCCATTCTGGTCAAAATTTTCTGGCCAAAAGGATTTTTCCTATAAAATAATAAGGTATAAACTTGTTAAATTATGAAAATTATGTAATATACCAAAAATATTTTTGGTTAGAAGCAGCTACATCAATCATTAACTACCTGCTTCTGATCGCTTCTGGTTGTAATTTTTCCCCATTTGTTCTTTACTAGGATTTTACTAGTTAAATAATACTCTTAACAATATAAAGAGTTTGAATTTAATTTATATATCCTAATAATATAAACAATATTAACATTATAAGGGATTGTTTATTTGGAAGTACATTATGTTGAGATTAGTTATTCTGCTATTATTTGTTATTGAATGTTTAATTTGCTGTAGTAATAATAATAGGCAAATGACATACTTTCTAATACGAAGTTGTCTGTTTGTATTAAATGCATTAGGTTGATATTAGTTATTCTGCCATCCGTTCTTTATATGCTTGATGAAGATAGTCTCATCTCCTTTTTTTTTTTATATTTTTTTTAAAAGATCCTTTTTCTTTTTAGTATTTAAGCATGGGATGTAAATCACACAAATAGCAACTTAGCATACATTTTTTTTATGATTACGCTATCCAAACCAACTTTAGTGTATCTTGACTAATTTCACGGAATATCTACCATCTCCCACTAGTAACATGTAACTCTGTCCATCAAGGTAGACAAAGCAAGTTACAGATTACAACAATTCATCATCATAAGTTAGCTAATTTTATATAAATGGTTAACCTAACACAATCATGCTCTCAATATACTTAACAAGCCAAAAAAACACAAAAAAAGTCCAAGAAGATATCTTGATCCGTGGAGCTTGAAATCAGAAGTGGAAGACACGCTTCTTAGTTCTTTCAAGTAAAGCACAAAATATCAAAAAGTACACAACAATATCTGAATTTCTATAAACGAAGGAAATCATTTTCTATTTTTTTTTTCCAGAAAGGTTACTGTCAACACTTCAAGGTACTAAAATAATCAAGAAAACAAGTTTTCATAAAATATTTCTTACATACGAACACGTCTTTAAAAGAGAAATTGCATGAAATTTAACTATATTTATGCATTTCCAGAAACATGAGTATTGAGAAAGGAAGAATATACATTAACTCTATTACTGTACACATTAGGTTACATGTTTGATGTTACCATATACATAAGTACATGAAGAATGCCTACAAGTTGGTTAGTAAGGATCAGCAGGTTCACCACCACAAAATGCATCTGGTTCAAATGATCTTGCGGACTCATCATCGTAGACTCCTGGTACAGATCTACCACCAGCTTCTTCTGATGGTATATAACTATCCTTTTGGCCATTCTCAATATTGACAAAAACAACGACACACACAAGCAATGATGTTGCGAGAACCACCAAGGTGTTCTTTAATCTACTCAGGACAGGCTTCACCTGCATGGTAGCCAGAAAGAGTGGTCACTTCACAATTCAATCAGTTTGCACTAAGCAAGATGTCTGTCCCACTAAAACAAATTCAATCGCTGTCAGCTTAGAAGCATCTTTCTTTCATTTAATTATAGGAATTATGAGTAATTCGTGTCTTTTTTATTGAGCTGTGATGAATCGTATAGGGTATGGAAATTTCATAGTGTGGGCTTGGCAATGCATGGAACAAGATCTGCTGATTCAATTACTAAGATTTGCCATCTTACAAGAAGATGCAACAATCTAAGTCCATTAGAAAAATCTGCCCGAATAGCTATACCTACACAACTAATGCAGAATCGTATTTCAGTCAACCTTGTTCAGTAAATAAAAGAGCTAGACCAATTTACTCATACTTAGAATATCTTTTATTCAGCAAAGAAATTGTACCATAATGTTGTCAGTCTCAAAAAAATTATACCATAATGTTGTTGCTCACCAAAACAGTTTAACCAACAACTTGACCAAGTTTGAATTACTTACAGAAAAAGAACCCAAAAGGCGGTCCCGTGCCAAAACTTCAGGAGTCTTCACCCATATCTGCAATGTAGAATTTCCTTTTCAATACCAAAGGACATGGAAATATTTTCATCAGAAATTAGCTAAAGACTAGATTATTGATACTAGCAGATTACATGCATGAAATCAGCATTTAGCCTAAAAGCTTATATTCCTTCACCCATATCTCATCCACAAGGAAAAATCTCCTTCAAGTACCAAAGGATGTGGAGAACTTCTCATCCAAAAAAAGCTTAACACAAGCAAATTCTATGATGTAATCAGCATTTAGCCTAAGCTACATTCTTCCATTCAATCAAGGTAACCGTTTATGCAGTATTTCCTCTCCCTGAAACAACAAACTCCACGGGAAGTTTGGCAACTACAACAGATCTGTAATATCGGCTTCACTATGATCTGAAGATGAAAAGAGTGCTCACAGAGAATTATCATCACTGACCATCCAGGGGTGAATTTATAGGTAAAATATGGGGCACATGAAGCCGTGGTCTCTCCGTATATATTTTCGAAAATTGGTATAATATTATCTGCTGGCATTCATGCTACAAGAAGGCTAAATGGTGAATGTTTGAGTTATTTACCTAGAGGACTAAGGGATTAGTTCTCACTTAATACATTTTTTCCTTTATTTTAGTGGTGCCATGTTTTAGAAATCTTAGATTCGCCTCTGCGACCATCTAGGCAATAGTAATTCTAATGTAAGTGCTGTACAGTAAAATATGAAAAAGTTATTAGACTAACACTTTCCTGCTTATCATATTCATCTATATTAGCTGATTGCCACCTTAGACTTCTGCAACATTTCTCTCTTTTTACTAATCATTTGATGTCCTTTGGATTTTCAAATTACTCTTCCAGTCAACGGTGCTATTTTCTTTTAATAACACTCTTTTAAAATGACCGACTGTCTGACTTCATATTTCAAAATCACATCATCCGTAATTCTATGGCTTATCACTAACTGAAGATAATTAGTCAGTTATCCCAAGGAAAATTAGAAGTTAAAGAATGCAAAGACAGCTACAAAAGGCAAAAAGGAAGTGAAAAAGAGGTGGAGACAAATAGTTTTGTTTTTATTTCAAGGATAGAAGTGTTCTAAGAAAAAAGGATAATTCCCATTTCCACTAATCATAAACAAATGTAAGTTGAGAATTCACATCTACCTGTAACCTTTCTTGTTAACTACCCATTTCCATATCACCTCCATAATTGGAAGTGATAGTTCTACATAATGCATTTTCCTCGCTGACAACTTCCACATCCATTTTTTTCCATTTTCCAAAGAGTGCTTGTTTAAAAGACTAAAGACGATAACCAACGCAAATGCACCCATTTCTATTACAGCTTCTTTCACCTTCCATTCAACTAAGTCTTCTTCACTCTTTTCCTTCCCATTGGACATCTTTCATCAACTTCATCAAACTCACAGTAATTCGGGACAATGGCATATAATATGAGGAAAATTAGAAAGGATAGTTATTTTGCATCCCTTAATAAATAATGTGTTTCCAACCTTTTCTCTCATCTTACAATTACAAGCCTATAGAGATCTACATCTTTAAACTTCTCTTTAACTGCACATCCCAAATATTCTGTGGGTAGTGAGACCACCCCACAACCCACTGCTAGGGAAAATCCTGAGCATTCTGGAGTAGTCCCGCTGGAATCAATTCTGACTTCCTTAAGTTGATAACCAGGCCTGAAAATTGTTCACCTCATTCTAAAGTTCTGAATGGATACCAAATCTTCGACATATACAGATAACCGAGGAACAGAGTATAATTTGAAAATAGGAGGTAAGGCACACAGTTTTACATCCTCCAATGTAACCATTGACCTGAAAGCCTTGCATATATTCTCCTACCTTTACTTGTCAAAATCCTACTGTGGGATTTCAT
This sequence comes from Solanum sitiens, assembly GCA_016801875.1. NCBI lineage: Eukaryota > Viridiplantae > Streptophyta > Magnoliopsida > Solanales > Solanaceae > Solanum > Solanum sitiens. Next base: position 136,480 of record JABWTJ010000531.1, read on the forward strand.
CACTAGAAGAATAGCAGAGGGAAGAGGCGGCCCTGTCTAAAGCCCCTATTATTTCAAAGAAACTAAGAGACTCCCATCTCCCTTAGAGATATACAAGATCTAATGTCTCCACTTCAATCCAAATCCAATTCTCAACAAGGGGTATCTTAGACTATTTCTGATTAACATGATCATAGACCTCCTCTATGTTCAGCACACATAGGATCTCAAACATCCATATGTAAGGAATTGAATTGACTAACTTGTCAGTTGTAAGGGTTGAATCCAAAATTTGTCTTTTCTCCTACAAAAGCATTATGTTTTTCGTAGACAAATTTATTCAAAACTCGGGATGTTCTTAAGGAAAAGAGAGCCCTGTACAACTGTTGAAGTTCAGATGTCTATGGTTTTGGGCTTTTGGCTTTCTGGTGCAACATTCAAGGTGTACAAAATTGTTTGAATGGCAACACTCAGACCAAGAACTAGTTAGCTAAGTGCAGCTGAATGTATCAAAATGAAGATAGTTATTACCACTCCCAGAAAAGATTGGACCTAAACTATGTTGGGGTCTTGGGGACATCTTCTTTGTTGGTTAGAAGGTAACTGTTAAGAAATAAATTGAAGGGTACACAACCTTTAACTGCTTCACAACACCTCTTCAATCCTATTTGAATTAAATTATAGGGATCAAGAGTCGTCAATGCTTTTGGTTCACGATTTAATCCTGCAATGTTGCATATTTCTTAAAAGAATAACAAAACTATACTATAATGAATTTGAGGGGTACTACTCGATATGTCAGCAAATAGAAACTCATTAGACAACAAATCAGCTTTTCCAGTAATCTTCTACATCCATTTCATTCCATTCGGGCATATTTATTCCAACTAGCACTACTAATTGTGAAGGGGCGGAGCAACAATAAAGTTGTCTCTATATGACCATGTCATGAATTTGAGCTATGGATTGCTTGAGTCAAGGTGGATGCGTACATCACACCCTCTTGGCATGCAGCCCTTCCCCGAACCCTGCTTGAACACGTGGTTATTCGAGCACCAGACACATTTAGACATTTAGTACAACTAATCCTAAGAAAAATCAGAATTTTCACAAAAGTAAAATACTATCTGGAGCCAAAAGTCAAGAAGCATTCATTAGAGAGTTAGTTCATGGAGTACAATTCCATTAGCTAAAGGTACTAACTTTCCAAACAAATGGCATAAATTGAAGACAACATAAGAATTAGTACCTGGCCATCATACCATCCTGTTTCTTCATCTATCAGCAAGCAAACCCAAAAAAAGAAAGTGATTAATTGACATAAAAATAACAATCCAACAAGAAAAAGAAAGATAAGTACATTCAATAGTGGCACTAAGCAATCTGTTACCAACATAAGCCCAACCAAGATACATCCTCACAACAGCCAAAGTGACAACAATAAGGCCACCAGAAACAGCACCCAAGAACGGTTTAAGGGGTTCGGGTATGGGTCCAGCCGACCCGAATAAGTTAACAGGCAGACCCACAAAGAGGGCAAAAGCAAGTCCAGTAGCAAATAAACGGGAACAGTACTCAACCAAGTCACCAGAAGCCCATGAAAAAGGGAAAGAATCAGAAAGGGCTTTGAATTCGTTAATAGGCTGCTGATCTAGTGGAACAGGACACTCAGTTTCTGGTAAAGGATTGTTATTTCTGAAAGATGAAAAGGGTATTGTTGGAATAAACCTTTGGTTATGAAAATGGTGAGTTTTGAGATATTGCGTTGATGAAGAAGGAAAACAGAAAAGTTGATGATTTGGTGAAAATAGTGTTGCCACTGATATGGCCATTTGCATTTGCCCTGTTTCCCTCAATTTACTCTAGTGGCTTGCTAATAGAACTACAGAGAAGTTTGTACATTTTTGTTTCTTCATCATCAATCAAAAATATCTATGGTGATAGTGAATGCAAAAAATATCAACAGTTGAGTATACTTGGAGAACTGTAAAGTTTTAGGTGTATTTCTTTTCTGAATATTATACAAAGTTAAGTCTCACATTTTATTTTTATTTTGAGTTTTCCATTAGTTTTAAAAACACACATTTATCTCTTTTACTATAGTCTCTTAATAGTGTGTGTACACTCTATATTATTTCAAAATCATGCCACATAAATAAAACATTTCCATTTATAAGTTATACTCCATCCGTTTAAAAAATAATGATCTTCTTTTTTTTTAGTCTGTTTAAAAAAGAATGATTTCTTTCTTTTTTTGGTAATAACTTTTCACGTGGTATGTTTATGGCCACAAGATTAAATGACGATTTTGTATATTTGATATAACATTAATTTAGGACCACATGATCAAAAGTCTTCTTCGTTTTCTTAAATTCGGTGTCAAGTCAAATTAGACCATTCTTTTTGAAACGGAGTGAGTAACTATCTAGATTAGGTCATTCAAAGAGATGTTAAGTATTTAATTGATTCTTGTTAATAGAAATTCTTGTACTCAAATGTTCCTATTGGATGGGGAAGGTGGTAAGGACTATTTAAATTAGATTAGAGTAGGTGGCCACAAACTCATTTTGTGGAATCCCACAAAATTTGAGTTTGTGGGCGGACAACGAGGGGATCGTTAAAGTGTTCAAAAATTTTATTTATGTTTTCAAGGTAGATAGACTGTTTTTTCTAGACTTTTAGCTCAAGAAGAAATATTTTAAAGTAGTAAGAAAAAAAATTAGTAAAAGTGAAAAAGCCATGAAAAAAATACTATTGGAAGCATGATTCTGAACAATAATTGCAACAAATGAAATGATTATCGAAGTACAAGAAACAACAAAAAGTAACAAAATTTGAAGGACCAAAAACTGGAGTAGTAATGTTATGACTAATAGTATGGAAGGATAAGTGAGACAACACTCTACCACCTATTAACCTTCTACCTAATTTTTTTCTTCCACAACCTTCTATCTGCATATTCTCTGTAAGTTGAATCTGTGTCGTGTCTTGTATAATCACCTCTCTTCGATACTCCTTTGGTCTATCCTCCAACTCTCATGAAACCAGTCAGAGCTAACCTCTCACACATTTGCACTTGGGCCTCGCCTCTTATTATGCCAAATCATCTCATCCCTACTTCCCGCTTCTTATCCTCCATCGAACCTCCTCCCACCTTGTCCCAAATATCATTATCTCTAATCATATCCCTCCTAGTATATCCATACATCCATCACAACATCCTCATTTCTGCAACGTTTATCTTCTCAAACATTTGAGTGTTATTAATTTTAACCTTCAAAATTATTCAATATTTAAGAAATATTAAACATTGTATTATTAACAATATATTTCACTAAATATATTCAATTGAAGAACTGTGTAATATTAGGACAAGAAAAGAGATTTAAATTGGAGAAAATCAAGTTGAGTTGCACTACTATGTTACAACTCTTTTGGATGCTTGAATTCATTATGGGTTACATTTAAAAAAAAAATACCTTGATTCTATAATCTCAAAGGGCTTACTTTATGGTGTATAAATCAATCAAACGTGGCAAAGAGAATAATTGACTAGGAAAAAATTCAATTGAATTTGGAGACTCAACTCATTCCGCCTTATGGTTCGGTCGAATCTTGGATGTATGAGATAAAGAAAGAGAAAATTATTTGACTTAGTAAATATACGCTAAAAAATTACAATACATGGTGAGAATTTGAACTTTATCTATTTTGCTTGTAGCTATATCGATTCGCTTTGTATAAATGTATCAATTAATTTTGTATATGTTCGCTTTGATACAACATGAATTGATACATAGTATCACAAGGCTTTTTAGATTGTACATTTGATAATCAGCCAAACTATCACTATAGTTGGTAAATTAGGGCGTACTGCTATTTGTGAATTTTCCTTTAATAACTAAAATCAAAGCTTGCATTTTGAAGTAGGTATCTTGGAGTTACTTCCTAATAGTATGTAGTGTCTACTTGTAGTAACTTGTGAATCTCTACAAGTTGTAATTTGTAAATATTACACTTATATTCCAAGCACTTCCTAATAGTATGTAGTGTCTACTTCCTAATAGTATGTAGTGTCCTAATCACTTCTTAGAGATGATTCCTACAGGTCAAGTAACAACGTAATTAACACTTGGCATTTAGGATCAACATCTACTTGTTTTTAGGGACACAACTACATGGTCCAAGGAGGCTCAATTGGATTTGCTTCATCTGAAATTATGCTATACAAATAGGTCAAGTTACCATCCTTTTTACAAAATCACCTTAACATGAAGTTAGATTAGAGAATTTAAGCTGTATGTTTAAATCCAAAGTGTGATATTCTTGCAATTTATCATTTATAATTCCTTGATCTGTCTGTCATAGCTAGTTGTCACAAATGTAAGAGAAGACAGATGACATATTCACAAAAGCATTCAACCAAGCCAAAACAGAACAGTTCACCTGCAAAAGTGGTAGGGAGAATTTAGCAATGAGTTGAATCAACAGGCATAAGACTCCTTACTCAAGTTGGTGGTTCTACATCTACCAAATAGGCTTAGCATTGTACTTACTGTACAGGTATTACTATACACAAAACTGTCTTCGCTATATATAAGCACTACAAAGAGAATGAAGATGGTAATGTAGGAACATTTCCATTTATTCTTCTGTTGGTCTGCAGAGACCCAATGTTTACAATTGCTTCCTTCGACCACCTTCACACAATTGAGATTTTTCTTCTTCTGCTGCTCCTTTTTGGAACTCATTATATATCTCAATGCAACTGTGCATTCATCAGCCTAAAACTAACTAGAACTAAAATGGATTTTATTTTCTTTTTTTCTTTTTTCCTTTTACATAACTCAAGACTCGATACAACGATCACTATGACCTATTTTTCAACTACTGCACTTCGTGCAGCCATTGACTTGGAGATATCTGCTTGTTTCTGAATTGGTTGCGTTGAGTCCCCACTTCGAATGAACCAACTGCTTCCAATCCAGGGTTTCTTGAGTGCTTCTTTGCATCTACAAGACTTTGCAATCAATTCTCAGTTGCTCTGGCACTTTGAGCCCAGCAACAAGCTTCTGATATTATTACAACAATGCCTAACCTGTCAACCTTAATGCTGATTTGTACAAGTTTCAAATCCCTGGATATTAAGACGCTGAAGACGTTTAAGACGACTTATAATCTGCGCAAAAGAGGGGCGCACTTGGGGATCTCTGCAGAAAAGAAGGGTATTAGCCATTAAACGAAGAGAAGACACATTCTTTTGTATATGAACACACTGGAAATCATTTGCACATGAAATTGTATCAAAGTTCAATAGATACGTACTGATTCCAACATTCACTTATAATCTCTGCAACTATGGGATCAACACTTGGAGGAATATCAAGGCGTCTACCCTGAAAACCAACAGCTCCAACAACTTGCATTGAGTTCATCCCTGTCCATGGCACTTGGAGAGTAGTCAACTCCCAGAGTATTACACCAAAACTGTACACATCAGATCTGCAAACCAGACGAACCAAACTCATCTTAGAAAATCCAAAACTAATAACCATAACAAAGTTCAGCCAGTATTAATGAAGGGTAAACTCACTTTTCATTGGATGGTTCATTCCTTAAAACTTCTGGTGCCATCCATTCAGCCTGCAATTAATGGAATACCATTAGTAAATTTGACGGTTTCAGATCTTATCTCTTTCTCAACCTATTTAGACCATAATCTTTGTTAGTTCTTGTTTTTGTTCTCAAAGGGTAGTGGAGAGTAGGAAAGAGGCCTGGAAAGATGGCATAAACTGAGTCATAAAAAGTGAGCATGCAATCACCGTTCCAGCAGTTGACTTTGAAGAGAGAAATGTGTGGTGCTTCATGCGAGACATCCCAAAATCACAAACCTTCAAGCATGGAAGAAGCATGGATTATTGGGGGATAAACAGCAGCTTACTTCTTACAAGTTTTATAGGCTACTATTTCAAGATTCAAGTTAGACGCACCTTAACAACCCAATTTTTATCAACCAGAAGATTCGGAGTCTTCAAATCTCGATGAACAATGATAGGGTTGCTTGTGTGCAAGTAATTCATTCCTTTGGCCTACAAGAAGTTGAGACATTAGCAAACAGGAAACTAAAACTGACAACACACCTGTGAGGGGTGGGGTGTTCAGCATCAAACAAATACCACATCAAGTGCCATCCGCATACGCTTTTTCTCCTCAATAAGGATATTTGGACGATGCAGTAGCTTATATAAACCTCCCCTGCACCAAAACTACAGATATCAGATACACTTAAGCTAAGAAACACAAAATTGATATATTACTCAATAACAAATGTGATATATTATCAAGTATCTCAGCATCAATGGCAATAGAGCTAGGAGGTATTTCAGATGAGATAGGAGTTTCTTGCAATTTTAAACTGTGTAACCATTTGCTCTCCCAAAAGAAAGATTTGAGAGAACACAAATGTAAAAGGTATAAGCCACTACAAACCGATAAACCGATAACAATGCAGAATTTCCTATCACACGAATGGTTTGAAAATCCCATGAGCCAAAATTAGAAAGCCAAGACTAAACATTTAAGAAATGGGCAAACTTCCAAGTGTAGTATGTCAGTAGATGTGCATGTAGCAAAGAGTTCTAAACCTGGGAAGGAACTCGGTCAATATAGAGAGATTTGGGGGACGAGTTACAGCTCCCATGAATAGAACAACATTAGGATGTCTCAGCCTCAACATAATTTCAATCTGCAAAATGCAATACACACAAAGAGTTCTTAAAGTTCAGGAGAACTCATAGTACAGAGATATCATTATCATTGTCTAGTTACAACTTACTTCACATTTAAACTGTTCAAGGGCATCACTTGTTATATCCTGATTCATGAATTTCTTCACAGCAACTTCCTGCAATATAGAAAGATTCATTTTATTAAATTAAATTTACAGAAAAAGTGTTAGATAATTATACAATCACTACAGTAAACATTCCGGATGGCACAGACTACCGAGGTGCGGGATGCGAGTCTATTTCTTACATTACTTTTATCAGTTCAAAGTAATGGATGGACAGTGATCAGCATATATCAGCTTTATAGGACACCACTAACCACTAACCAGAACAAAGATTTGACAAGATACCAGAGAACACAAAGACTAGAAAAAAAACAAAAATCTCAGATAGGGCTAAAAATAAAATATAGAAAGAGTACCAGAAGTTGTCTATATTTCTGTAGGCATAAAATCTCAGATAGGGCTAAAAGAATGCTAGAAAGCAGGAAACCTAAAATAAATGTACTAACACGACCAAAGCATATTTCCAACAAATTGATCACCTGTATAAATGTTTATTTTATCTGTTGTGCCCTAAGTTTCGCCAAGGCTGCACGAGACTTCCAAAGAAAAATTATAGGTTGTTTACATAACTTCCTTCCACGTGATCTTAGTTAGCACATTCACTTACCATGGTATTACATCTACGAGCCGGTGCATCTAGAGAGACGCAGGACATCACCAAACTATCTCAAGCAACCTTTTATATTATCTTTAGCGTGTACTACTTGCACTTTTTGGCAAAGGTGGTATACTTTAATCTTGTCTAATCTTGTATGAGCATATGCATCTCCTAAACACTCATCTTACAGATATGTTGGACTTAAATGGCCCTACATTCACCCCCATATACATTGTTGGTCTTATAACTGTTCTATAGAACTTATCTTTCATTTTGGTAGGCATGCTTCCATCATATAGCACCCCGGTAGCAAATTTGCATTTCAACCATCTGATTTGATTTTGTTTAACATCTTCATCTATCATTCCATTCTCGTGGAATGAACCAAGATATTTGAATTGTTTGCTTTTAGACAACCACAATCCCGTCTAATCTCACCTTAACTTCTCTTTTCTTATACTGACTAAACTTGCAGTGCATATATTTCGCTCTTACTATTTATCCTATAATAGGATATCTTGGGATGTACTCCCAAGAATATATATATATAACAGATCCCAAATAGCTTGGGATTTGAAGAAAAGTTGTATTGGGCAAGTTCTGGATTAGATAGATAAGCTACTTCTAAATACTTTGTCATGATTAGAGAAAATCTAGTTTCTTTGAAGAGTGAAAACCAAGATGTTGTCACCAATTTAGTAAAGAAATAACTTCTCCAAGAGTAGACGTGAAGTAAAGTTGAATAGATAAAACCAATATGTCAAAATCATATTGCCTCAAGTCCATGAAAGAACATGACATAGAGGTGGATTGTGTTTTAAGAACAGAAAATTTTATCCGGATGAATTGCTTCTAGCTTCATCAAATTAAATGATCAACAAGTGGATTTTCTTACAGAAATAAAATTCCTCGAATTGAATACATTTGCAACACGTTTGGAGCCTATGACAAATATACTTCAAGGAGAGTGTTAAGATTATCACACGATTCCTAACTTCATATTAATTTGATTAATTTACATTGATTAGATTTAGTTTGATTGCTATAACTATGCCCAGCTTTTACCCAAAATTTGTAGTTCATTTATTCCCCATTATTCTTCATTATTCTCTCTGATTATTCAACATCTAATGATTCAGTTTGAGGGCATAGTCTATTTGATTTGATTAAGTTTAATTTGGGGGGACTTGGCTAAAGGAATAGAAAAACCAAGACAATGGGATTTCCTTGCCATGGTTTCTAAACATAGTGTTTCATATGTTACTTCCATTTTTGGTTGTAACTACTAGACAATCTCTTCAATTTTAAGGAGAACCAAAATAGCTCATACAATTAACAGAGAATTGGAGCGCATGGTCTGTGATTTAAGATCAATGGAGAATGAAAGAAAATGGCTGAAACATTAAGCTGGGGGTAGATTGATTTGGTAAAGAGAGACCATCACTATTACATGTACACATAGTTCTCGTTATGTGAGCATGTATATATGTATGTGTTTACATATGCATTCTTATCAAAAAGGAAAGTGTACAGGCAGAAGGAATACTTCAAAAATCCTTTAAACTTGCCAATAAATTTCATTTGGACACTCAAACTACGGCCTATTCCGATTGAGTATCCAAACACATGATAAAGTGTTCCTTTAGACAATTTAGGCTCAATTTTAGAAAAGCTTATGCGTGTGTTCGCAAGCACCCATTACATAGATAAGTTAACTAGTTGTATCTCACCTCCTTTGATTATTCACATTAGATCAATAGGCCATAAAACCTCATGCATGTTCCAACTAAAGTTGATGTCTATATTAAGGGATATGACATATTTATGCGATTAACTTATCTATGGAATGAGCACTCGAGAACACGCGCAAAAGATTTTCCAAACTTTGAGCCAAAAGTGTCAAATATAAGTATTTAATTATGTGCAGGTGCTTAATAGGAACATGCCATAGTTTGAATGTCAAAATGAATTTTATTGGCAAGTTTAAGGGGTTGTCAGTGTATTTGCCAAGTGAATATGTCTTTAATCAGGAACAAAATGCTCAATTAGAATCTGGCTGAACCAGTTTTAGATTTTGTGAGGTGCTTTAGTAAGGAGAGAAATAGGAAAGGGGACAAAATGAAGTTCATGGGTGAGAGTTCGGTTGCAACTATAGTGACTATGGGAAGGAAGGAATTTGTGAAACGAAATATCAGCTAATCCATTAAGCTACATACAGAGATCTAAGAGGAAAATCTTGTCTATATTATGCATACTATTATTTGAAATAGTTGCTTTGAATCTACTTGAGGTTCAATGGAGCTTCTAAATTACCTTTATCATCATCTTGTATTCCAAACATACTTTGTTCCAATTTATGTGACAGGATTCCCTTATTTATTCTAAAAAGAATAGCACATTTCTATATTTGAAAGTAATTCAACTTTAAACTTCTCATTTTACTCTTAATGAGAAATGAGCTCTTCCTTAAAATGTTAGAGGCATGTGTAAACCACAAGTTTCAAAAGTCTTATAGCTACACAAATGTTATGACATGTGTAAAACCACAAGTTTCAAAAGTCTTCTTTTCTTTCAAACTTCATACTGCGTCAAACTACGTCACATAAATTGGAATCAGGGAGAAATTTACAGGCACCACTGCCACTAAAAAGTAAAGTAGAGTGGAAACTCTTCTTATCCTTCCACTTGGAATCATGAGAACCACATATGATACAATTATTTCTCAATTTTTGCCTATTTTCTTTTTGTCATTATCCTCTGACATTTTTTGAAACAATTTTGATGAAAAGTGTAAGATGCCTAAATATTTGGTCAAGTCATTTAATATCTAGTGTGCACACAAGCCTCTTATGATGAGAGAGTGTGCACACATCCAGTAGTGTTAATAGCTCCTACGATTTCAGAATTCATGGAAAAGATTGGCACATGAAAGAAATTTAAAATAATCTCCAACTTGAAAGAACCTTCAGAAAATTAGAAAACTGATCCATGAAAAAAGACAAATCCATTTTGCTTTCTCTGGAAAATGGAGCACAGAAAATTGGCGACTTGTCAAACTTCAGAGCTAATGTGCTATGGTTCTTATTTCTACTCAGGGTAGACAAATAGATATTCAATCAGAAAAAGACTTACCGTGCCATTCCATTCTGCACGGTATACCTCGCCATATGACCCTGCAAAGTCACATCAGTGTTATTATATTGAGCATCCAATCTTAATGAAGATTTTACATTCACTTAAGCAAGAAAAAATTAACTAATTTAAATGTTAAGCTGCATTAATAAGGAACAAATAATCTGCTTCCTAAAAGTAAGTAAAAAGAAGGGAAGGGGGGAATATTCAGCAAAGCACTAGAAGTCTCTAGTCAAACAATACTACTGGAGGCACTCACACAAATATACCTCTTCCAGAATTGGAGTATTTTGATAATTTTAAGAAAAGAAGGTACTATGATAACTTTTGGTAATATGATACTGAAAACGCAATTGATATGTTTCATTAGATAATAGTATTTTAATAAAGCTAGTACCAGGGAGATACTGCAAAGTACATAAAAGGATATTACATCTTCAACAAAATATTCAGTTTAGAATGAAATCAACAAGCTGTGAGAACTCTCCCAACATCTGTTCCTTACACAAAATATATAACAATTCTGTTTCCGTAAAACGGTCAAAATTGGACAACTGAATTTGGGATGGCAGGAGTACTGTATTGTTCATGTGAAGAAAGGTAATGCATTCAGCCCTTTCAATAGTTGGCACATCCATAAATTAAAAGGTCATCATATCTACCAATTCACCTTAACCCAATGTGCAAGCTACAATTTGCCAATGAATAATAACAGTTAAGCTAACACAGACCTAGTTCTGACAAGGAAAGAATCTAACAAATTTCATCTGAAAACTTATCATTTAGACCTTTTATTTTTTGAGACCTGGTAGTAACTTAAACCTTGTTATTCATATAATATGAATCAACACATGACGTATTAACAAGAATATTCACAAAAATTGGAGAATCTAAAATGACTAAGCCTGAAATCACAAACACTAGGGGAATGATTCGACTTTTTTTTTTTTTTGCTTATGACCTAGTTTAACAACATAATTAGAAGTGGCCTTTTTACAGGGAATAAAGTATGATTGTGCTCTATAATCTGAGAACACATTTCTATGTACACACCTTTATTTTTATTCAAGTCAATGAATAATTGTGTACCTTGCATCATTCGGTAAGTAACTGCATATGAACTGTGAACTACATAATTGACGAATAACATACAGAACTATTCTGTCTGACTCTGGCATTTTTCTTCAATCATTTAACAACAAGATAGCAACATGTACCCATACGTTCACAACAGAAAGCCAAAAAGTGAAAGCTTATATTTGATTTAGATAAATATGCACAAACTTTTCTCCAATGCTGCATCACCCATCCATGTCCGATCACAGAAGATGAACTTAAAGTACTGAAGTCTTACCAATACCAATACGTTCACCAACATGCAGATCTTCCCATGGAATTTCCCACTCTGCCACTCCACGTAGCATTGGATCAAGCTGTTCTTTCTGCACCGCATACGACTTAGACTGTATGCAAGTAACTATCTCCCTTGCTTTTGTAGCTGATTCTTTGTCTTTGTAAGTACAATCATTATCTGAAATATTTCCAAACTTCCCCCTAAAGAATTTATCACCTTCATCAAGTAAAACAACTTTCAGATTGATCTTCTAAAAGATTAAAGAAAATGGATAAATAAGAAAACCCACAAATCCTCCATGACCAATTCAGATTGTTTCATTCGTTCTACATCTAACGCGTGCAAAATTCTCACCTGAAGTATCATTTAATGTATCGTTTCTCGGTACAGCAACCGTATACTCCTGTTCACTTTTATAGGATATACTGTAAGGGAACTGCATCCCGGTGTAGGCTACAAGAGACTGATTGTTATTTTCTGAACTTCGTCTAGTATCAACAGCCCTTTCCTCTGATAATTGATTTTTTCCAGCAACAACCCCTAAAACCAGATCTGATTGCAAATACATTTGACTCTCTGGAGAAACACCAAGGAGTTTAGCTTCTGAGTTTTCTGCAAGACTCTTCACATTCTCGTAAGCTTCTCTAGCTTGTGTTATTTGTGCAATGGATGTGTTATCATGGGAAACTGCTGAAGCATCACATAATCTAGCCGACAATGGAGGGAGATTTCCAGAGTCATGCTCAAACTGGGTGCTTCCAGTTCTACCTGAACTATTTCCATAATTCCCCTTTGCTTCATTGTGGTAGAAAGCTGGTTCTTCCCTTGAAATCCATGTATTGGCAGTTCCATGAGCAGCAGTAACTGAACCTGATCCTGTCCCAGTTTGTGTATCAAATACAGGAAATGAAATGACAGTACCGCCAGAAGGAAGTGGTGTTACACTGTGCACATCTACTGCATAACTTTGTAATTGACCACTTGGTGCCTCAGTAGGAATCAGGGCACCTGGTGCACCCATTAAATCAATAATATATTCACTGCACAATAAAACAATAATCAGTCACGCCACTACTGGAAATTTCCTAAATTTTCATGGTTGTAATTCTACAGCAGAAGGTTAAAGAACTTAAATAGAAGATAAAGGCAAAAGATTGATAAACAGCAAATAACCTACATGAAACAGCAAGATTTAGACAACTTACTTTTGACTAAACTTGCAAAGAAAAAAGAGAGTACAGAGGGAAATTAATAGTACTCTTTTTTATTTAGTATAAACAATTCTATATTTTACAAAGACGAATATAGGTATGCCTCAACTTCATTTACCTGATAATTGAAGCATAAAAAAAATATAACGGTCATTCTCACTAAATAACAAAAATGTTAGCAAATACAGCAGGCAGCATTCTCTGTGCAGAAAGCTCACCAAATTTGTATTAAAATCAAAAGCATATCTGCTCAAACAGAGTAAAAGGGGTGCTGCATCTTTTTTGAAGCTAGCATTTACCCATCCAAAACCCTCAAACCTCACCCCTGCTCTACATGATTCTCGACAACTTGAAATATAGGGTGGAAAGATCTAAGAGAGAGAGAGAATGAGAGAAGAGCCATCAGAAATTCAACAGCCACTATGAAGGATTTTATTAGAAATACTAATTTTGAGAAAGCAGAACTGAATTCACCTCTTGAAAAGATTTAAACACGAACCGATATTTTCAGCAAACACAATAAACATCCAGGAAAAATGTGCCACCAAAAGATTCTTTACCTTCCATTGTCAAATTTGATCAAATTAACTGCTCCGTCATCAGTGCCAGTGTAGTAGCTTCCCTTAACTAGCTTGCATGGTAGATTGATTCTATCAGCAAGTACCTATCCAGTAGAGTAAATGGTATGGTTAAAAGCATGAGTCTGGGAAGACTCTTAACAGAAATCAGAGAAAGTGTTGTAGTCCTTCAGAAAAGAAACCAACTAAACAATAAACTGGTGTAAAAGAGAAAGTCAATCATCCACTCTTGGGAATCAGAGATTTTACGTATTTTCCATTCGGTTAGAAAAGGACTAAATATAATTTAAAATGATAGAATTAGCTCTGCCTTCTCATTCTGAATAATATGCCAGATGCCCTTATACTAGAGCATGAATTCTACTGCTGAACATTGAAAGACAGGCAAAGATCTGTATGAAGTAAATAGGTGTTACTTGGTAGTTACAGATGATAAAAATGAGGAAGTTAGCCTGGAAATACTTCACTACTGAATACTTCATGATAATGAGTATCAATCATTTGATACTAGAACCGAAAAAAAGGATTAGTATGTTCTATCCTAAAGCAAGCTAATTATCCATATCAATATAGTATAGAAATGTAAGGAGAGATTGAAGCTCTTGTCACCTTGAAGAGTAAGGCCCTATGTCGAGAATGTCCAATATCAAGACAGCCAAGGGGAAGAATGATAGAGTTTAATGAAATTCTTAGCTCATAACTCCTTGCAGTCCACCTCTTTGACATTTCTTCTGCATCATTAACAAGACCTCCCATCCTATTAACAACAAGGTCAGCAATTTTCTCAACTAAAAAGCTTGTAACCGGGACCTTCTTTAAAGCTCGGCATTCCCGGGACATGAAGTATACTCTCTCCTCAAGCTGCCGGAGTTCCATATCAGCTGCACGGTTTACTAAGATAACTTCATAAGCAACATTATCCAAAACCGAAACTGCTTTTAGATCCACTAACAAAGGCATCTTTCCCTGAATTGCTGCACTGAGATTAATTCCATAAACATCATAGAATCCATCCATCACTTTCTCATCATAATTTACGACATTATAGTTCTGCATCAACACCAGGTAGAAGGCTTAGAACCAATTCAAACTTCAAATGCAAAACTTAAGTAAAGAACACAGGAAACAAAGCAATAAATAGAGACAACCCAAAGTCTGCAGTCTGCTAAAAGTAACTAATTGTTTATACACACAATACGGTAAATTAATGTATATAATTACTTTTATAGTACTGCCTTTATCAATGTTGGATGTTCTAATTCAATAGGAATTAGGATCAAAGTAAGGACTACATTTTAAAGTGCACTTGCGTCCAATAGTGATGTTTAATTTGTTGGAGTATTTTAATCCATAACAATGTCAACATTAGTCCAATCCTACCTTTCACTAATATAACAGAACACTTCACAGCATAGAACATGAGAAAATTTCCATTCTAAGAAAGTGAAAAAAATATATTTTCTATGGGATGTTTCAAGTGGGGAAAGAAATTTTCACCTGATAAACTGGGAGACTGTCATGGCATCAAAATGTCGGGGAATACTTGGGATTAAAGATGTAAAGGTCCTTAACAGGGCGCTATCAGTGGTTATGGAGATTTTGAGTAAAGGAGAATACTTTTCAGAGGGAAGTGATTTCAGAGAAATATAGAGCACTGGAAGCAGAATGCAGGACTGAAAATGCAACACTTAATGTCAGCTTTAGAGAAATATCTTGAGGGGGAGGGGAGGAATTTGATGGGAATGTGTTATGCAGGATAGGGTGATAGGAGTGGGGTAAATTTTGAGGTCACAAGTGATGTGAGAACAACATTTTTAGTATCATCTTTCCAAATATGTACAGATTTCATGCCAAAAGGAGATGACAATCCAAGGGATGTGAAGGCTACAAGGTCGATAAGTTCATTGGCTTTGAGGTTCATGAGGAACTTGCAAGATTGGAAGATGAAAAATTCTAACGTTGAATTGGATTACTTCACAAACAAAATATTATGCAGGCTAATCATGATGCATGGAGATGGAGGACAGAGAATAATGACATTTTTTCTTTTAAGTCCAATTATGAGAAGCTTTTGGGCAGGTAAGAGCTGGCTGCTTGCATACTGAGAAAAGGGTACTTTTTCACTTGGCTAGCCATGAGGAGGTGATCTTGATGGCTGAGGACTTGCGGAAGAGGAGATTACATACATCAGTAGATGCTTCATGAGTAAAAGCTACAGAAAATACATGAACCACATCCTATTACATTATAGGATAGCGTCTTACTAGTGGTGTGAAATACTGATATGAGTTGGTCTTCAATGAGTGATATTAGGCACAGTTGAATATGCAAATATTTAACTAGGCCATTAAAAGACGAAAGAGAAAACATGAAGTGTGGGGTGTTGCGCCATTAGCACTAATGTGGAAGATATGAAGAGAGAGAAATAGAAGAGCTTTCGATAAGTAGAGAAGAATTTTGTAAACTTGAGGAACAACCTCCTATCTTTTACTGCCTCCTCAAAAAATTTTGTCTTAAGTTTGACACAGCACAAAGTTCTAGAAAAATAAAAGACTTTGAATCTTGTGGTCTAAAACTAAAGATGTGCGTACAACAACAAAACCAGTCCAATCCCAGAAGTGTGGTCTTGGGAAGGTAAAGTGTACGCATAGCTTACCTCTACCCTGTGGAGGTAGAGAGACTATTTTCAAAGACCCCCGCCTCAAGTGAAACAAATCAAAATAGTCATGAAAAAAAAATACGACACTGAAGAGAACATGACAATTGATAAGGAAAGCAATACAAAGCATTCATAAAAAAGAACAATAACAACGCCGGAATAAAGCGGTAACTAAAACATAACAGACAACAAATGGTAATAGATATCAAAAGCAAAAGACTACATGTATATGATTAATACTACAACAAACATAGTGCTACCAGGCACCCACCAAGCCTAATTGCACCAAAAAGCAAGACAAAACTCAACCACCTTCTAACCATATACCTAATTCGTGACTCTCATACCCTTCTATCTAAGGTCATGTCCTCGGTAAGTTGAAGTTGCGCCATGTCATGTCTAATCAACTCTCCCCAATACTTCTTTGGCCTACCTCTACCTCTCCTCATACTGACTATATGCAACCTCTCGCACCTCCTCACTGGGGTCTACACATCTCCTCTTCACATGCCCAAACCATGTCACTACGGAGGTCATTCCCACCTTGTCTCGGATTTCCTCATTCCTAATCCTATCTCTTCTAGTATGTCCACACATCCATCTCAACCATCTCTTCAACTTGTATCTTCTGAACATGAAAGTTCTTGATTGACCAGCACTCCGTCCATACAACAAAGTCGATCTAACCACCACTCGTAGAACTGACCTTTAAGTTTCAGTGGTACAATTTCACCAAACATGAACCAAAATACCCTTTGAATCATGTGGTCTTAAATACGTCATATAGGATGTTGGGTGTAAAGAGCTACTAAATATAGAAAGTGACATTCTTTTTTAAACTGACTAAAAAGGAAAGTAAGACAAACAAATTTTTGAAATAGAGGGAGTATTTCTTTTTGGTGCACCCACGAGGTTATGTGCAGAAAATCAAGTGTCGTTTTTAGAAATTGTATCTTCTTTTTTTTGTGAAGTTGTTGAGCGTTATTTGGAGAGAGAGAGAAAGAGAAGAGCATTTGAAGGGGTTGAACAAGATCTTGTAAAGCTGGAAAATAGTCATTTGTTCTAGCTTGTTTTTGGTGTTCCTATGAGAACCCGGTTTGTATAGAAGATTGGGTCTCCTTTTTTTTATATAGGTTTTCTTTTTAGCATCTTTTAGTATACGGCTCCCCAGTTGCTTTTATGAGTCTGATAAATGGGATATTTTAAACCATATTTGGATTTGTTTGTGATAATTTTTATTAATGATATATTAGTATATTCGAGAAGTAAGGACGAGCATAAGAATCATTTGAGAATTGTTTTGGGGTTGTTGAAAAGAATTTTTTTCTTTTTTTTTAGAAGGTAACAGTTGTGTTTATTGACAAGTCAGTACATGGGTTGCACTGAAACCATATTTACAGCAAAATAAAAAAGACATCTAACTGACTCTACTTCTAACAACATCCTAGGATGTCTATAATTGAGTCAGTGTCCTCTAAGTATATTTGTTTACACCAGAAACAAAAAAGTCTAACGCAATTTAGTTTGATCATCTGTAGATCACAATTTTTGCTCTCAAAACATCTTGAATTCCTTTCCTTCCATATAGTCCACCAGATACAAGTCGGGACAATTCTCCATCTGTCTTTGTCAGCAGCTCCTATTCCTGCTTCCTCCCAACTATATAGCAAATGTGTTATTTTGTTAGGCATGACCCAACTAATACCCCTAAGGCTAACAAAGATTCTCCACAACTGAGTAGTTGTCCTGCACTGTAGAAACAGATGGCTAACTGTCTCAACCTGTTCACCACAAAGGTAACATCTGGAACACAAGGAGAATATCCTCTTCTTGAGGTTCTCGTGTCAAAACAGCCTCTCTTGTCAATAACCAAGTAAAACAGACAACTTTGAAGGGGATTTTGATCTTCCATATATGCTTCCACGACCAATGTTGTCTTTGTAGATTACTTTGGTTCAAAAACTTGTATGCAGAGTTCACCTTGAAACTACCTTTGCTATCTAATTTCCACCAAAGTCTGTCTTTTTCTTCGCTAGTACCTTTAAATTCCTCCAACATTCTGAACAACTCAATGACTGAATCAATTTCCCAGTCATTGAAGTTCCTCCTGAAATGAATGTTCCAACCTTGTTCTGTCCATGTGTCAGCCACACTCACCTCCGGTTGTACTGCCATCACAGCTAAGTTAGGGAACAAACTCCTTAAGCTATCTGATCTCAACCAATTGTCCTTCCAAAAAGAAGTCTTGAGCCCATTTCCAACTTTAACATTGGTGTGCTCCTTCATGAAAAGCCAGAGTACTCTAATTGATCGCCACACACTAACCCCATATGAGGTCTTGACTTCCTTTGTCATCCACCTATCCTCTTCACCATATTTGATTTTAATAACCTTACTCCAATATGCTTGAGGTTCTTGTGAATATCTCCAAAGCCATTTCAATCTGAGAGCCTTACTCTGTAGCTTGAGATTTCTAATTCAAAGACCCCCTTGTTTTTTTCCCCATAGCACTTTTTTCCATTTGACCAAATGAAGGATTGTTGAATTAGTTTCCTTATTCCCTTTCTAGAGAAAATCTCTCCTAACCTTGTCCAACCTCTGTATGATACCATTTGGGACTGGGAAGATTGACATCATGTAGGTGGGAAGAGCATCCAACACTGAGTTTATAAGGGTAACTCTGCCTCCTAAAGATAAATAATGTGACTTCCATCTGGACAACTTCTTTTCACACTTCTCCGTCACCGAGCTCCAAATGTTCATGAAATTTGATTTGGCTCCCAAAGGCATTCCAAGGTAGGTGGAGGTAAAGCTCCTACTTCCCCTCTTAGAATTCTAGACAACTCCTCTATGTCGATAACCTCATTTATAGGGAACAACATACTCTTCCTCCAATTTATAAGCAACCCAGAGACACCTTCAAATAGCACCAAAATTGACCTCAAGATCAGCAATTGCCCTTCCTCAGCATCACAAAAGACTAAAGTGTCATCTGCATATTGAAGGTGTGTGACTGCCAAGTTTGGTACAGAATTAGGATTTGTTGCCACCTCAAATCCCCTTAGATAGTTAGTGTTCCTTGCTACCTTTATCATATTATTTAAACCCTCCATGGCTATAACAAACAGGAAAGGGGACAAACGATCTCCCAGCCTCAGACCTCTTTGAGCTGGGAAAAAACCTTCTGGTGCTCCATTGATCAGAACAGAGAATTTGACTGTTGAGATGCAGAATCTTACCCATTTGATCCATTTCCTCCCAAATCCCATACAAGTAAGTATTTTCACAAGGTATTCCCAATTAACATGATCATAAGCCTTCTCAATATCCAATTTACATAATATTCCTGCCTTCCCCTGTGATATTCTAGAATCTACCACTTCATTAGCTATCATGATGGCATCCATTATTTGCCTGTTTTTTATGAAAGCCATCTGTTGAGTATCAACCAACTTGTCTACCACTCTCTTCAATCTTTCTGTGAGTACCTTTGATAGCAGCTTGTAGATACTACCTATGAGGCTAATAGGCCTAAAGTCTCTCAATTCCTTAGCTCCGTTGTGCTTTGGAATTAATGCAACATAGGTAGCATTAAAACTTTTCTCAAAAACACCCCTTGCATGAAAATTTCTGAAAGTAGCCATGATGTCCTCTTTCAGCACCTCCCAACATTTAATATAAAATCTCATTGTGAAGCCATCTGGACCAGGTGCTTTGTCCATGGCACACATCTTCAAACAAGAAAAAACCTCTTGTTCCTCGAAGTTACCTTGTAAAGCTTCCTTCTCTGCTTCAAAGATAGTAGGACAGTTTACCAGGTTGCTTATGGGTCTTCTACCAACAGTCTCTGTATACAACTTCTCATAAAAAAACAATGTTTTCCCTTTTGATCCTCTCTGAATCCATTATGGTTGTGCCCTGAACCACTAATTGATCAATGTGGTTGCTTCTCCTATGTGCATTGGCCAGCTTGTGAAAATAGTTGGTGTTTCGGTCCCCCTCTTTTAACCAGAGTGCTCTAGATCTCTGCCTCCAAGCTATTTCTTCATTTTTTAGATGTTCTTCATACTCCATCAGAAGAGATGCCTTCACAATAGTTTCCTCCTGTGACAACACTCTATTTTCTTGGATAGCCTCTAACTTGACCAACTCACTTAGAATTTGAGTCGTTTGAGTTCCCAGATTGCCCATGTTGGTCCTGCACCACTCTTTAAGTTTCCCTTTTAGAGCTTTCAGTTTGCATGCCAAGATGTGATCAGGTTTTACTGTGAATTCAAAAGACTCCCACCACCCTTTAATTCTGTCCACAAAACTATATGTGTTTAGCCACCAGTTGTCAAATTTGAAATAAGACTTATTTAGCTCCCACTCTCCACATTGCAGGGCCACAGGGTTGTGATGAGAAACCAACCTATGCAATAGGGTCTGGTTTATTTTAGTGAAGTTGTCATCCCATTCTTTGGAAAATAAAAATCTATCAATTCTGGATGCTGCATTGTTACCATCTCCTTTGAACCATGTATACTTTTCCCCTTCTAATTGTGGGTCTATCAATTCCATATCTTCAATGAAATCAGAAAACTCCACCATGGTTGTTGATCTTCTTCTACAGTTTCTTTTTTCTGAAGGAAAACGTGTGACATTAAAGTCACCACAGACAACCCAAGGGCCCTCAAACAGACTCCTGACAGCTCCTACTTCTTCCCATACATATTCTCTTTCTATTATGCAATTTGGAGCATATACTCCTCTTATATGACACTTAAAGTCTTGTAAAAGTGCCTCAAATTTACAGGTTAAGGTATATGATCCCACTTCTAACACTTCCCCTCTCCAAGACCTAGTATCCCATATCATCAAAATTCCTCCTCTTGTGCCACTAGCTTGTAGGCAAGCAAACTTCACCCATCTCCCACCCCAAATTTCTTTGATTAAATCTTTAATATCCCCTTCTAATTTTGATTCCTGAAGGCAAACTATGTCTGCGTTCCAGTTGTGAATCATACTATTCACAAATCTCCTTTTCTCCCTATTGTTCAAACCCCTAACATTCCATGACACAAGTTTTACCTTCATTGCAACAACTTGCCTTCCCTCCCCCTGTCTCTCTTCCCTTCATCTTTGAATTTGACATCAAAAGAAGCAAGTCTTTTGAGTTCTTGTACCCCTTTATACCTTGGTCTTTTGGTGATGCTTTCATTCTCCATCTTTCTTGCATGTCTGCAGCTGTCTATCTGCATGAGTAGCTCTAATGTTTCTTCCTCATGCCCCTGAAAGTCAATTCCAAATAGTTTCCCCAATTTAATTAGATTTTGTCTGACCCATGTCGTAGTCTCCTTATCTTTATGAAGGAATCGTACTTCATTCTGTTTTTTCCGAAGTTCTCCAAAAGTGAGTTTTGGTGGTAAGATCCGTCCTTGAGGCATGTGGTTACGAAGGATTGGATAATGATTGATCCACAGAAAGTGGAGGCAGTAAAGAGTTGGGTTAGGCCCATTTCAGACATAGATCTGTAGTTTTGTGGGCTGGCTAATTACTATTGTTGCTTGTGAAGGAATTTGCTTCCCAGCTGACTCGTTTGACTAATAAAGAAGTGTTGTTTCCATGGGCTTATGAGTGAGAGAAGAGATTTCAAGATCTCATGACTCTACTGACTACGATTCTCATCTTAGCATTGACTAAGGAGGGTAGAAATTTCGTTGTTTATTATGATGCTTCACGTTTTGTTTGGGTGATGTTTTGATGTTGGATAAGAAGGTCATTGTGTATGCCTCTAGACTGCTAAAGTTTCATGAAAAGAACTATTCCACGCATGACTTGAATATTCTTGTATTTGCTTGTTTTAAATTTGAGCATTCTGAGATATTAAGGAAAGGAAAGGCTCACATGAAATAACTTGCTTGTTCAGGTTCTTTAGTTGAGGTATGTTATGGTTTATTTATTTTTTAAAATGGTAACTTTGTCTATTCCTCAAAAGTCAGTACACTGATCAGTATTTACAACATGTACTTCAAATTCTACTATCTTTTACTAAATTGAGTCTAGTACATCAATTAAAAAGATAGTATCATTTGAGTATAATTGATTACACCAAAAACATAGTAGCATAAGACAATTTAGTTTGACTTTTTGCATACTATTCTCAACCTTATCGAAGCTCTAGAGTTCCTTTCCTTCCATATGGCCCACCATATGCTAGCTGGGACAATTTTCCATTTGTCTCTATTCTTGGATTGCTTTCCTGCTTCCTACCAACTCTGAATTGCTTCTGTGATCTTGGCAGGCATGGTCCATGACATACCCTTTAAGACTCAGGAATAACCTCCATAGTTGACTTGTGATCTTGCAGTGTAGAAAGAGATGGTTCACTGTCTCAGCAGTTTCCCCACAAAAGAAACATCTAGAACATAATGGTATCCCCCTTTTCTTTAAGTTGTCTTGAGTCAGTATAGCCTCCTTGGCTAACAACCAAACAAAACATGCCACTTTGAGTGGAATTTTTTACTTCTAGATTTCTCTCCATGGCCAGTGACTTTAAGGCTGATTGGTGTGGTTCAACCAGTTATATGGACAACCCACCTTAAAGTTGCCCTTTCGATTGCCTTTCCACCACAAAATGTCCTGACCTCCTTCCCGTCCATTAAATTGCCCAATGGTGTTGAAAATATCTGCTACCCTTTGAATCTCCCAATCATTTAATTGCCTTCTAAAGATGAAGTTCCACCGTTGAGGCGTCCAGTGATCTACTATAGTCTTTTGTTGGTGAGATACTAGAGAGTATATATCAGGATACAAGGCCTCTAGCCTACCTGCCTCATGCCAAGCATCTTTCCGAAATTCTGTTTTCTCTCCATTCCTCACTTTGATCTGTGTGTTAGCCTTAAACTCGGACCACAGAGATCTAATGGATCTCCATACACTAACCCCATATGATCTAGTCACTTCTTTGGTCATCCAGTTATCTTCCTCTTCATATTTTGCTTTAATATTAGACTTCAATTAGTCGCGTGTATGCGTTGTGAGACGAAAAAACATGTTTGATTGGTCTTCATACATAATCTTTGGTTGATATTTGTTGGTTTGACAATGCTTGTATGAATGAGTTGTTAAATTGTTGAAGCATATCTTTAAATGACATTGTGATGCACTTGTGATATTCATTTTGTACTTGTCCTAATCTTGAGAGATAATTGAGTAAAGAACACAGTGAGATATATTAAGAGGTTTAAAGAATATATATTAAGACGTTTAAAGAATATATTTTACATTGCAAGTACACCCATCATCTGTGGAGAATATTCCTAAGCCTCAAAGGCATCTCCTGGACAATGCCCAGGAAGGTGGCTGAGGCATTACTATGCTGGGAGGAAGCAGGTGTACATGCTAAGGACAGAGGTAGATGGAGAATTATCCTGGGGGCTATCTGGTGGGCTGTTCGGAAAGAAAGGAATTCAAGATGTTTTGAGAGCATAGACATAGATAACAATGTGCAGCAAGTTAAACTAAACTGCCTTTTACTTTTAGTCTTTTGGTGAAATCAGTTATACTCTAATGATTACTGTCTCTATTATTGAGGTGTTAGACTCGATTTAGACGTAGAGAAGTGATATCAGGAGTACACTTGTATATAATGTTACAGTGCGACCCATGTATTGTTTTGTGATATAATACAAAGTTACCAAGTTCAAAATATATATATATATATATATATATATATGAGTGGCTCGAGTTCAATATAAGCTTGCGCATAAGCGGTTGTATGATGGATTGGGTAATTTGCAAGTACGGTACATGGACACCTAAGGTCCCCTGCAGGTCATGGATAGTTGGTCAAGACTGAAGTCCCTTATCATGTGTGTACAGATGAGTGACAGTTGTGAGTGTGGTATACGGCACTGCGTGAGACTGATGAGATATAGAGGCTGAACAGATGTGGATTAGTGTGGATATAATTCCATAATTGTGTGTGAATACTTTATATTTGCAGAGTTTTGTGATAACTATTATGTGTTTTAGTGACTTATATGTCCAGTGATTGTTTGACATTGATATGTTGGGAATGAGGTTATTTACAGGTTGGTATTGACTACTTGAATTGCTGAGTTATTGATTAAGTATTGTTGTACATGTCCACTCTTTTTGTTGGCTTATTAGTATATACTTGTTACTAGCCTGAGTCGGCATATGATGCCTACTAGTACATAATGTTTGTATTGATTCTACTCTTGCACTTCTCTTTAAGTGCAGTTTATGACCCAGTATCTTCTACGTGCCCCTATATCTAGCACAGTAGTGTTCCCAGTTTGAAGGTGAGCTACTCCTATCCAGGCCGCCACAGATCTTCTTGATGACCGACATCTATTTCATATCTGGCACTGTTTTACTTTATTTGCTTTTGCTACTCCTAGACATTATTAGTTAGAGTCCTGGTATAATGACTTTCGGATCTTGGGGACTGTAATAGTTAAATATCTGCACTTTATCGCAGTTATATTTGAGAACTCTTATTTCTCATCTCAAATGCTTTTAAAGAATATATTTTTTAAAGACAGTGCAGAGAAAGAGAGCACATCTATTTTGTTATTGCACTGATGTGTTGTTACTACAGATGAAGAAGAATGTAATTCAATCTGACCTCCAAGCTTATATGTTTTAATGTTCAGAAATTTTAGTTTCAATCAGATTGAATCAAATAAACCTACATTATAAAATTCATTGCTCCTAATAATCCAAGCTAAAACAACGAAGGTAGAAAAGTCTGTTTTCTTAAAATAACTAAGTCAATCCCATATGAAGCAACTAATAGCTAAACACAAATACCTACTAAAAATTCTATTATTTAATAACACCTAATTAAGAAGGTGCAGCAAGAGAGAGAGAGAACAAATCTATTTGTTACTGCACTGATGTGTTGTTACTACTTATGACGAAGAATGCAATTCAATTTGACCCAAGCTTATATTGTTAATTGTTATAGAGGAACTATTTGATAAAACTAAAATTTCGAAGTCTAACATCTCAAGGTTGATATCTATTTTATTTTTTTAAGAAATGGTTGGACGTTTATTAGACTGAATAATTCAGCTGGAACATAGAGATACATTGTCTGAGCAATACTTTTGAATGACTTACTTGTTTTCTTCTATGTACAGAAGGAAACTCGAAACCAAAACAGTAAATTATGTTGAATTCTTAGTATCTGACAAACCTACAAGCTTTTACATATTTATATCTTTTCAAAGGGGGCATTAAAGGAGTCCTAAGCAGCTGGAATAGAGATGGAAATGCTTCAGATAAGGAGAAGAGATGGAAACTTGTGCCAGCATGTATTTGGTGGACAATTTGGACAGAGAGAAACAACATGAGTTTTGACAATGGGCAGAATAGCTTACAGAAGATCAAGATGAATTGCTTAGCTCTTTTCTATTTTTGGTGTAAACAAGATATATTAACTTAGGGCAGAAGACATCTTTGATATGCTAGATTGTTTATAGGCAGCAATTTAGATTAAGACTGTTTTACATTGTAAGTTGTAATACTTTTGAAGGGGGATGTTGTAGTATACATGTAAATATATAGACTAAAGTTACCAGTTTTAAAAAAAACAATATTTTTGTATTACTAACCTATCATATTACTTGTTAAAGACATGTTATATCGTTAGAAATGGTTGTTTCTAATTTTAGTTATGAATAAAATTGTTTTCACTTCAAATTTGTAAAGCATTTTAAGTGGAATATAATGCATCCAACTTTAAGTTCCAAATAGGGTTAGTGCACCCAAGGGTGTGACCTAGTGGTCAATAGGGTGAGTTGAGAATCATGAGGTATCAGGTTCAAATCCCAACAAAGATTAAAAAAGACACTAGATGATTTCTTTCCCTCTGTCCTAGCTTTGGTGGACAGAGCTAGCGGGTACTTGTGGTAGGTGGTATGTATCACATGGAATTAGTTGAGGTGCACGCAAGTTGGCCCCAACACCACGGTTATCAAAAAAAAAAGTTCCAAATAGGGTTAAATAGACAACTTGTGATAGTGAAGCAGCTAGAAATTAGATACTTGTTGTTTTATTGCTTAATTAATATTAAAAGAGAAGTTTTTACTTTATCAATAAAGTATCTAATTCCAGCCAAAAAAAAGTAAGAGACGTGCACGGATGGAGGTTCTCATTAATGGATCAATAAAGTAAAAATGTAGCTGGAAGGATAGCGGTCCAATTAACACGACGACGGTTACAAGATAGAGCATTTATAGTGAGGTAATCTAAAACATAAACATAACAAGATCCCAACAGAGTGACGCATTAAAAGATATCTAACTTTTGGAGAGTGGAGTCACTTGAAACAGCTGGCTTAACCAAACGGCGTAGAAGGAAAGCGAATAATAGCAATTAGTATGAGCCCATAGCTCATAGTTGGAAGTTGTACTCATTGTATTCATATAAAGAATATTAAAATGATTTTATACATAGATAATTATCAGAGAAAAATAGAACAAATTAAAAAGTTTTTAGGAAAAGACACGTATACAAACCAAAATTAGATGTTGTTTCTGTAATGTAGGTTAAAAACTGTTCTAGCTGTATTCCCCAGGGTCGATAGGATTGATGATTACGTCATACATCAAAGTGAACACAAAGAACATGTGTAAGGTGGAGATGAGGAATGTGTTTACTCACAAATTTACAATGAACTGAACAGATGCCTACTTACAATTTTAAGCAAATTTAACTGACTCTCAAGTTCAAATATCTGAGCTTATAGTTTGATCCCAGTACAAGAGACGGCTTATGATTTAAATATGGAAGTACGCTTATACAATATCAACATACCAGTGAAATCCCACAAGAACTAAAACTACATACAAAACTAAAACTTTAATCACATAGAAGCACAAGTGTGCAGTTCGATATAACCGAGGGGACGAGTATAACCAAATGGTATCAGTGGGAGTCTTTCATACATAGGAGTGCATTCCAATCACATTATTCCCCTTACCTAGTCAGTTGTCCCCCATATAACCAAAAAACAAACGTCAAGCAGTCCGATTTTAACATGATTTATTGGCAAATTAGGATAATTTGAAGCACAGTTTCAGTATTTCCATGTAAAGTATCACAACAAGCAAGTTCCTCAATGTAGCATCCATAAGCAAAAAAATGGAAATTAAACCTAAATTGAGGAGTAGCAAAAGAAATCAAGAAAAACAATAAAAAAAAAAAAAATAATCAGAAGGGGGAGATTCGAGTATACCCAATAACGAAGTGAAAGGAACTCCACAGGATTTTCCAAAGGCGAACATCCCAAGCTTATCTCTTGGGCTGCTTTGATCTGGGCCGTTTCCGGATCTTCACGAGAATCTGGGTCAGAAACACTGATCGCCAAAGCCAATTGAACCTGAAACTCCTCCTCAAAGTAATTAAAATCAGCAGAATCAGAAGCCGAACCCGAATTCATCTCAGGTACTCTGGGCAATGCTGCTGATGCCGGCGTCGTTTGAGGAGACAAAGATGAAGTTGACCCAGATTGTTCAAACCGGTTAGTTTGCTGAATCGGATCAAGCACAGGAGGTGGTTGATGAGTAGGAGAGGTGTGATGAGGGGTAAGGTGAGGAGGATTATCGGCCACAGCACCGCCGATATGAAGTTTTCTGAGTAAATGCTTCATTTTGGACATGGTGAAGTATCATGGAAGGGAGAGAATGAAAAAAAGACTCAATATTTGTGAAAGAATTTGGGGATACGGGCAAAAGGGGTGGGTATAAAAAGGGGGGGTGAGGAGGGGGGAGATGGGAAGGGGGAAGAAGGAAGATTCGGTTAACTTTGTACAGTTCTTGCCTTCTTGGTTGCTAGTACTAACTCTTAACTCTTCTTCTTCAAGCAAAGGGGAGAGAGAGAGAAAAAGGGGAAAAGGGATGGTGGTGGAATTAAATTAACTGCTCCATATTTTTATTTTCTCTCTTCCCTCCAATAAGAGTTGCTACTATAGTAGTAGTTCATATACATGTCTTATTAAAAGTGAAGTCAAAAATACACTTGCTACTCCTAAGTGTGGGTGTTTGGTACTTTTAAAGTTTGATTTGATAATTCGATAATTGAAAGTTGATATTAACGATGAGCTTTTAAAGTTCAGTTCGATAAATCAGCTTTTCATATAATAATAATTTAATTAGTAATTATTGAATATAGAAGAAAAATATATTTTAACAATGTAAGTTCATTATTTCTCCAATATTTAACATGTTAGTCATCCATGTATAGATGTTAGATTCTTACTTTCAATTCCCTAACATTGTAAGTTTATTTATCGGCATAGGTCAATCAATACATCTCAAGTACTCGTTAATGTTATTTATTTATTACTTCCTCCATTTCACAAAGAATGACCTGGTTTGACTTGGCACGAAGTTTAAGAATATAAAGAAGACTTCTGAATCTTGTGGTCCTAAATTAAAGTTATGTCAAATGTACAAAATTGTCCTTTGATCTTGTGGCCTTAAATATGTCACGTGGAAAACTGAAATTAAAATGTTATGAAAAAAAGAAAGAGGTCGTTCTTTTTGAAACAGACTAAAAAGAAAAGAAAATCATTCTTTTTGAAACGGAGGAGTATATAACATGTTGGTCATCCATGTATAGAGATTAGATTTTTACTCTCAATTCCCAACTTGCAAAATTTATCGGCATAGGTCAATCAATACATCTCAATTACTCGTTAATGTTATACATATATATATATATATATATATATATATATATATATATATATATAGAGAGAGAGAGAGAGAGAGAGAGAGAGAGATACACCTAGGGGTGGGCATTTGATAATTAGTTTGGTATTTCTAAAGTTCAAACACTAAACTTTTAAAGTTTGATCCACTATTGTAATAAAAATTTGGCATAGTAAATTTTGGTTTGGTTTGAAATTAAGTTTTTGATGATTTATGTGCATCCCTATATGTTGGAGCTTTAGAGGTTGCGATGGTGAAAGTGTCGCGATCCAAATCACATAACTACCATCCACATCAACCCCCGATGAGTGAACTAACACTTAATATCCTAAAATCATGAATTCATCTAATAATCTAGTCAAAAATCAAAAGCACAACATGATAAAGTCTAAATCTTAAATAAATAGATAAATACGAAAGTCTAATTATTACAATTCCAGAATCTAAAAGTCGATGTACTATAACATCTCACTAACAAAGTCTAAGAATAGTAATAACTAATAAATAAGTAGTCTCAATGTCTAGGAAGACAAATATCAACAAATAAAAGGATTTGTGACAACTCAAATGGAAGTAGCTCATTCTCAAATCTAGAAGCAACTCAACTAAATATAAGGTATGATAGACACTTCTAGATCACAATCTGCACTTAAAATAAAGTGTAGAAGTAACATCAATGTTTAAGAATCGACTAAGATTAGTAACAAATATATAATCACAATCGGCAAACATTTTCATATAGTTAACACACATAACACATTCATCACACATCATCACTCCTTTAACATATTCACAATTCACACCCATAGACTTATCACGTATAAGATAGTTCAACCACACTTAGTATTTATAAGGAAATTCAAATTGCAAAAGTTAAGCGAGAACTACTCTTTTAACAACACTAGACATTTTATCAATATAAATCATAATAAACTTGTTAAAATGCAACAAATCAGTTCAATACACTTGTCATAATGTAAAACAAATACTTCGACACATTTGTCCTAATGCAGTAAGCCAAATGAGTTTCATAGTCATCCTCGTCTTGCAATTGCATAATCATTGCACCAATCAATAACTTACCTCTAGAAATCATAAGTCTCACTCTCATACGTACATACATGTTAAACATTTTTATGTTTTCCAATCTAGTCATGACCTATAGGGTCCCTAGGTGTCCACATACTTTATCGTCCTGGTACCCAATCTCATATACCCATATAGCTAAAATTGACTCACCAACAAGAGTAGAGAGTGAGAAGGGTTCGGATAATCTTTCGAAATTGACATTAAATTTCATAGCACAATCTAATGAGTTATGAAAAAAGTATGGCTCCTCAATAAAACAAGGCATAAACATCAAACTAAAAGACTTGTAACACACTAGTGACTACATCAGGGGAACCCTATTGAGTATGAAAAAGCATAAAACTTGTTTTAACATTGTTAGTCACCAATTCTAGATGAGGTACCCTACTGAATCAAGTGACATGCTGAAGCGTAAGGCCGAGCCTGCTGACAAACATGTCTGCCCTTGCTTATGGCCAATGGGAAATCACTCAAAGATGACCAGTCTTATCACATTCAAAGCACCTATCAGTACCCGTCATACACTCTCCTGGATGGTTCTTATCACACATTATCACACGGGGGGAAAGAACGTCCACTAGAAATGTTTCCTTATGACTTATATCCTAGTGTCGTATATCCTTGTTAAATTAAGCAATAGAGCACTAGCAAAAGATGGGGCTAGGCTTGAATATTTTTGACAAAACTAAGATCGACTAGCACCTTCTAATTTCTGGTGAGAGTAGTGCACATTATCTTTCCAAGACCTCATAGTTTGCCTATCACTCTCCTTAAACTTTTTCTCATTAATCTGTTGACCATGAATCATCAACCTAGAGATGTCATTTTCCTTAATCAACATCGCAGTCCTACAATCCTTTATGACCATCTCAGAAACACTTACTCATAAGGGCCCGAGAGTCGTCCAACATAGTTGAAGCATACATGGAGAATCAAGTAAAGTTCAGGAATACTCATGTCATGTTATCCTAACTTAGATTTATGATCTCTTTAACCATATTCTCACACAAATCAGGTGGAAAGAGTATTTCTAGAGAAACACCCTTGAACATTTCCCAATCCAATGGACCTGCATCGACAACCCTTTCCTCCTTAATAGTTTATACCAAATCTTAGTCACTCCATTCAAATGATACGTATCCAAATCTGCACTCTTGATTGTAGTGATACTTATAATCCTAATGATTTTGTGAATGCCTTCAATGAACTCTTGTGGATCCTTGTTCACCTTAAGCCCATGGATCTCTCGAGGGTTCATGTGAAGTCCTAAACTCTAGTTACAATCATACCAACGTTTGGTTAATAGGTGCCATAACTTTTCTGTTGGCGTGAGCAGCCAGTCATATATTAGGCTATCACTCGAAAAGCAACCCTAAACTTAACATGAGTAACATGTTTACCCAAAGGATCTGTTGGAGCCATAGGTGCCTGTTTCTCCTCATTCATACTCTTTGTAAGATAGGATTTTCTAAGACGCATGATGTTGAAAACGTGAGTTAGAGCCCGTTTAGATGGGCTTATAAAAAGTAGCTTTTAAAAAGTACTTTTGAAAGTGCTGTAACTTATTTTTAAAATAAGTAATTATGTGTTTGGATAAAAGTGTTGAAGTTAAAAAAAAAATGTTGATGTGTTTGGCAAATAAGTGCTACTAAAGACTTTTTTAATCAAAATGTCAGAAATACCCTTAAAATCTGTTAACATGATAAAAGTTGATTAATTTAATAATAATAATAATAATAATAATATATAATAAATAATAATAATAATAATATATAATAATAATAATAATAATAAATAATAATAATAATAATAAAATAATATGAAAATAATAATTATAATTATAATTATAATTATAATAATATAATAATAATAATATATAATATAATATATAATAAATAATAATAATAATATAACAATATGAAAATAATAATAATAATAATAATATTATTATTTTTATAATAATAATTATAATAATAATAATAATAATAATAATAAATGATAAATAAATAAATAATAATAATAATATATAAAATATTAATAATAATAATAAATATAATAATAATTATATATAATAATAATAATAAATAATAATAATAATATTATATAATAATAATATTATATAATAATAAATACTACTAATAATAAAATAATATGAAAACAATAATAATAATAATAATATATAATAATAATATATAATAATAGTAATAAAGAATAATAAAATAAATAAAAATAATAAAATATTAATAATAATAATATATAATAATAATAATAAAGAATAATAAAATAAATAATAATAATAATAATAATAAAATAAAATATTAATAATACTAATAATTATAATAATAATAATAAAATAAAATAATAATAATAATAATAAATAATAATAATAATAATAATAATAAAAAGAATTAAGGGTAAAAAGGTAATATACACAGTCAACATAAAATGACTTTTAAGTTGAAAAAAAAAAGCACCCTCACCTAGCTTTTAGCTTTTGACTTAAAATAAGTCATTTTTGACTTAAAATAAGTTACTTTGATATTTGTCAAACACTCTAATAAGTCAAAAACTGACTTTTAAGTCAGTTTGACCAGCTTTTAAGCCCATCCAAACAGGCTCTTAGAAGAAAGCTTTATTGTAACACCTCACTAATTGAAAAGTTGAATTTGAAAGGAAAAGTCTTAGAAAAATGCACTAGTATTGTTTCCATATAACCTATCTACGGTTTGTAAAAACCTCTACGAGTCATAGGAAGATTTTCTTAGAACTTGAGTTAAATTCCATAAATTTTAAGTCTGTAATGATGACCTACAGATGAACAGAACGGGTCGTATGAACTCCTACGGTCTGTAGAAGGCAAATCATTGGAAGTGTTTTTGGACTTAGAGAATTATTGGGAAACACGGGCTCTACATATTGGGTTTATGAGCCGTATTTGGTGGGTCATAGGAAGATCTTATGAAAATCGATAAAAATAATAGTATGGTCCATAGGTCGAAGTTGTAAGGTCTTCTGACAATTTCTAATTCAGGGTGTTTTGGTCTTTTTCTACCTAATTAACCCTTAAAATACATGGTTTTGGCCCTATAAATACACTTATAACCGTTTTTATTCTTCAAACACTACTTATTTCCTCAATCACTCAAACTCACAATATCTCTCAAGAGTTTTTTCTCCAAGTTCTCTTAAGAGATCCAAAGTGAAGAACTAGGATTTAAAGCTTCATGAGATCTGATTTCTAAGGTATATGGTAATTCATGAACAAATCCCTTTCATCCATTGGGTTCCAAATAAAACTTAAAACTCCAATTCAATTTCACCTAATTATCTTAGAGTTTCATGTGATTCTCTATGTGTTCAATTTATTGTGATTCAGTTACTTCTATTCAATCTTATTATGCAAGATTTGATACAATTTCATAATTTTCATTGATTTAACATGAACACATGCCTATATCTATTTTTTCGATATGAATTATTCTTATGAACTTATGGATTATGATTATAAATTTGTGTATGTTTTATGAAAGTAATGATTTATGACTAAAGGATACTTTTAAGATAAAATCTTCGAAATTTTTTCTCGCATATAAAAAAATCATGATTTAGATGCTTAGAAAGGAAGTGTCTTATGAACTAGCTTATAAAGTCATGGTTTTGAAAGGAGATACTCTAATATAACTTGTGATTGAATTGGTAGTCTTAATCATTTCATTGCCAAGTATTTTGATGATGACTATAATGATGCCTTTTTCCTTTGGGATTATCAGCATCTAGAGGATTTTGAGATGGAGGTTCTCCCATTGTAGAGATCGAGTCTCATGAAGCAATCTCTTTGTCCCTAACTACGTGCACCCGTAGGATTCTCTTAAATGATATAAATAGTGTATCCACCCTAGAAATAATGAATGATACAGAGTTATACCTTGATAAATAGACTCTCTTTTATTTTTTGGTTTATATTTTTAAAAATTTGAAACCAAACCAAGAAATCAGGAACTATAAACTATTATCTAAATCCAATCAAAACAAACAAACAAACAAAAAAATCCAAATTAGAGTTCGATTTGATTTGGTCTAATTTTTTGTTTAATACAAATAAAGCACACCCCTAAGTGTGTGGGCTACACCGAATTCCATGTTATAGCTTACATGGTCTCATTGTCAATAAACGGTAAATATCTCACAAATGAATTATATTTTCTTCAAAGATTTTACGATTTCTTTATGATTTTAAGATGCATTAACTTTGTATACACTTTTGATATTTAAACTTCCTTATGTATTTACTTGGTCTTGGAA
Source organism: Solanum sitiens (assembly GCA_016801875.1). Classification (NCBI taxonomy): domain Eukaryota; kingdom Viridiplantae; phylum Streptophyta; class Magnoliopsida; order Solanales; family Solanaceae; genus Solanum; species Solanum sitiens. The sequence continues at coordinate 170,963 of JABWTJ010000531.1, forward strand.
ATTCACGTTTCTAACTCATTATGATATCATGTTATGCTTATTTCCCATACTTAGTACATTTATAGTACTAATGCATATTTGGGCCTATATCATCTCATAATACAGGATTTGATGCTCTTCCACTAAGATGTACTTAGGTGGATTTCTCCCCTTTTGGTCACTTAAATTGGTGAGTCCTCGTGGTTTAATGGAAAAGCCATGTGTACTTTTATTGTTTTATGGTCTTTTCAGTTTGAGAACTGTACGTGGTGTATGGGTTACATCGCAGCCACTCATATGATGTTAGTATTTTGTGTATTCCCTTATGTAATTTGTTGCTATCGTTTATGTAATCTTATGAGTTGAGACCTATATTGTTTATTCTTTCTTATTGTATTTCTTGTACGGCATGATCATGTCAAGTGTTTTTTTAGGATTTCTTTGGTCTAATTTACCATGTCACGTCTAGGTGTACTTTGGGATCGTGACAAACTTGGTATTCAAAGCATAAGGTTTTAGAAAAGGTCTTGGGATTTCTTACAAGCCGTGTTGATTAGAGTCTTGTTCATGAGTTTGAAGTGCATCATATTTATGAATAGGGGGCTACAAGGCATATAGGAAACTTCACTTTTTTCACTACTCTAAAGTCATGTCATAGTTCATCTCTATGTAGGTATTTCTCTTAAACTCATGTATGATGCTTTTTAGGATATGCCTCCTGAAGAGATAACACAAGAAAAAATGTGGTTGATAATATGGAGTCCAAGGTTCCTTAAGTGTTGGTCGATCATTTGGCAGAGAAAGTGTTTCATGCTGAGTTTTGATCAAACTTTCAAGTGTTTGCTCACGTTATAACGACCTAAGCTAATAGAGAGGTTGTTGCTCTCGTGAACCCAATTATTGATACGAAGACAACAATGGTGAGAGACTTCAACGAGATGGATCCCTAAAGTTCTTTGGTTCAAAATTTGATGAAGATCCCTAAGAGTTTGTTGAGGAAATTCATAAAGTTGTTGATATTATAGAAGTTTCACCGTGGAAAAGGTGGAATTTGACGATTATCAACTTAAGGGTGTTACTCAACTGTGGTTCAACCAATGGAAGAAAGAAAGGACAATTGATACAAGTCCTCTAGATTTAGAGAAATTTAAATAATTTTTTCATGACTGTTTCTTCCCTCTTGATATGAGGGAAACAAACATTTTGGGTTCATTAACCTTCATCAAGATTGAAATTTACTCAATTGTCTAAGTTTTCTCCGACTGTGATTTTCGACTCTAGGATAAGATTAGTAAATTTGTATTGGGTGTGTCCAAAATGATGGTCAAAGAGTGTCGTACTCTCATATTGATTAAGGAAATGAATATTTCTCATTGATGATGCATGCCCAACAAATCAAAGTGGATAAGCTAAAAGAAAATTCTAGAGAGCAAAAAAGAGCAAGGACCATGATGGTGACTTTTCTCATTCTAGGTCCGATAGACACGGTCGTACTCAATTTTGACAAAAACTCTCTATTCAAAGTTCTCCATATGTTTTATCTCCAAAGTTCAACAAAGATATGATGTCTAATTCTAAGTCTCAAGGAGCCAAAAGTGTAGTATGAGTCATCTAGGAAAATGCTTAGCTAGTGTGGATGTTTGTTAAGGTTGTGGAAAGAGTGGTCACTAGATAAGAGATTGTCTTTTGCTCACTACTAACGGAAGGGATGGTAGGCAAGTTTAGCCTAGTGATTCTAGTTTGGGTGCTTCTCATCGGAATAGATTTCATGCTTTTCAGACTCAATAGGATCATGAGGGTTCTCCGGATGTTGTGACCGTTATGTTGAAAGTCTTTATATATTTTGCTTAATTCGGGTGCTACATAGTGTTTTGTAACTCATTATGTGGCTATGAGATTTGATGTTTATCCCAGTATTATTTTAGAACCTTTTTAGCCTCTACATATTTATAGGACAAACATGTATCACATTTCATGTCATTTTATTACATTGCACATTTATCATTATTTGTGAACTTATGAGTGTTTAGTAAATCTTTGTGAGTGATGAAACTTGATACATGTGAGAATTGATAATTTGTAATTTTTTGGGTTGTATCTATTAAACTATGTGATATGTATATCTCAAAATTTTTAGGTTGGACTAATCTTTGTGTTGGTTGTAGATCTTGAAGGTTTGGTGGGGATGAGAGGAGTACATGTATTCTATTTTGCTTTATCTCGTGTTTAATGATTTGCTTGTTGAGTACATTGTTGTTTGGTACTTACTTCTACACTTGTGTAGGTTATGAGCCCGGACCTTCAAGATTAACATTCTTTTATGCTTCATGCAAGGTTGTATAGTGGAGACTTGAGATATAGTTGTTTGTCATCTCATCATAAGTATGAAAGAGGCAATTAAAATAAAAATAAAAAAAACATATGTGGAATTATCAAAACTTAATCAAATTTATTAGCAACAAATGACTTTATACCTTCACCTCTCAATTGAATCCGATCAAACAACAATAATCAAAACTCAAACAAAAATGAGAAAACCAAATTGAATTCACAAAGATGGTAACTCGATGATCGATTAAGCTAGAAGAAGTTAACTATCAATTCGAAGAGTTAACCACTAATTCCTCACTAATTCCTTAAGGGAATTAAACTAACACCAAATTACCAACTAAAATTTGAGAGCTTTCAATTTTAACATTCAACATACTCTAAGTCTAAAATGAAAAGACTAATATTTATACTAAAAAAAGTAAAGAAGGACATTTTTTTTTGACAATTTATCCTTAATGAGATAAGGGTCTTCTTTATTTATTTTTATTTTTTTAATTCATGAGATGATCATTTGCACACATGGTCACTTTCTTCCTTCTCTTCACTTTGATGGACCTTTAACACGTTATATGTCTTTACTTTGTGTCCATCAAGCTCCTCTAAAGCTTTTCACTTGATCTATGTTGTCCATGACGTTATCATTTTAACAGGTCATTTTGTTCCTTTACTATATTATTGTTCTACTATAATAACGAGTATTTATCTTGAGTTCTGTTGTAATACATTAATGGTTTGTACACATAACAATCAGGTTTTGGAGAAATTTATGAGATTGACTAAGTTACCATCATTTGGGATATTATAAGTTATTTTTCACATTGTTATAGTATTTTTTGGGTTTTAGGTTGACTTGTCTTGGTGGAATAAGACGAGTGCACATTAAGTGTGACACTAAAATCATTACTCAATATTATACACACCTAATTTTAGTCAAGCAAACATTAGAAAAAATATCATATTATTCAAATTCCTATGTTAGTATGAACTCACATAAATCATATGTCAAATATAATCGATATGAATGATTTAAATTATTTTTATATATTAAATTTTGTTAAGTTTTTGTAACACTATACTTTTAAAAAGTTAAGTAGCTTACTTCAATTTTATCACCTAAAATATTTATCTTAATATATTAGCAGATTATTATTACACATTAGAAGAAAATCATATTTATTGATTCCAATATATTTTATGACTTAGAGGGACAACAAAAAAAATTACAATGTTAAATTACAATATCTATTTAAACATCAATTAATAGTTTTTATTTCTTATATAGTTTAATTGGTTGACTAAATTAGAAATATTAAATATTATGAGAAAGCATTGAGAGTGATGTCAAAATATAATTTTTTTTAAAGAACAAAGATTCATCTGAACCTCAAAAATATAATTTGTCGGAAATTCTTCAAAAACTAATATTGTCCCAGGAATGCTTATGGCAAAAAATGTAATTTCACAATGGAAAAAATATCAAGATGTAAATATGATACTTTACCATCGCAAGCATTAAAAATTATTATCACAAATGAAATCTGCGATTGATAAATCACATAGAGATCTTTTTATCATTATTTCAATGCATCGTTTTTATAATTTCATATGATCAAGAAAATAACATAATACATTTTTTCTCCATTTTTTTGGGATACGACATTAGTGATACAGTAATGGAGATAGGTTGAATTCATTTTTCTCGAGGAACTATTGAATTCAATCTGCCAGTTTTGATATATCTTTAGAAGTACTCGAATTAAAGTGGTAATTGATTTGAGACGAAATCTAATTAATTTTTTCTCGATAATTAGCTAATATTTACTATCAAACTAAATATTTACAACACGAAATCTAACTAATGTATATAAATATTTTATTTGAATGTTGAAAATTAATGAATGATTAGTTAATGAATTAGTCATTAAGACATAATTAATTTATATAATTACTGTACGGGAGTATTAAAGTTTTGTCATACCCAACGCCCACACCCTGGGCGGGACTGACACTCGAGAACTGTTGTTAGCCCCAAGCGAACCTTTGACCTGACTTACTTACTTAGCAGAAGACTAAATCAATAAATATAAATCTATGAAATAAACTGCAGTGTTATAAATGAACATTCAACTTGGCCATTAAGGCAAACCCAAATCTCAAACATAAGATAATGACAATGAAAAGACTAAAGAACTACCATTTGATTGTCTATAAAGTCTCTAAAACAACTGATATGGATGTCGGTACAAACCCCACAACATCCTATTGAACTAATAAAATAACAAAAGCGATAAAAAAGAGTCCTCCAGAATGCAAGGAGGCTCACCAATTGACTTTGAAATGCACACCGGATCAACATGCGCTGCGTGCTGATCTTGATTACCTGCGCCTGCATCATAAGACGATGCAGGTCAACTACATCAGTACATTGAATGTACAATTATGCGAGTTGAATGCTAAATACAACATAGGCTTGAAAAGAATCTGAAGGACTTACCTAGTATAACTAAACTCAACATAACTAAACACATTTCAATATAAAGTAATTCAAAACAAACGCAATATAAAGAAAAACTGTTTAAAACATGATATCAACTCTGTGTGTATACAAAGATACATGTACCTCTAAGGTGTATGTAAAAATACAATAAACTGTGCATATAAAAATACAAAATATTGTTGTGGGAGTTTCTCTAACCGACAATCATCGCGTAAGAGCTATATGATGATATAATATTTTGGCTCACATTGCTAGGGTCGTCCTATACCTTGTCGAGGTATAGAACTTGAACTACTAAGTGGATCCACTAGTCTATGCTAAAAAGCACTAAAGGAATCATCTAAAAGGTATGACCCTTTTCTACCCATTATGGCTACATGGTTTATGGAAGCTCGGAGTTTTATGAACTCTCCCTCATATCAGTGCTCAGTACTACTCCCAAAATACACTAGCTCTTTATGTTTAAAAAACATAACTTCTTTATGTGATTTGAGATAATTGCTCAAAAACTTAGCTCAAAGGCTATCTTGGAAATCAATGTTTCCCCTCTTGCTTAATTGTGAAAGCATTTACTCTTTTCTGAAAAAATTAGCTCAAAGGCTCTTTGAAAATCTTAGTTTTCGTTCTTATTTAAATGTGAAAACATTTTAAACTCTTTGGGAATACATATTCTCCATATACTTCTTTGAAGAAGTGAACTTCAAACTTGCTTTATAATCTTTACTCAACTTTAACTTTAAGTCTTAAAAAAAGTTAAAACGTTTCGGAAAGACTTTTGAAAACTTTATAAACTTCTATTTGACATGCTTATTAACCTCTAGACTTGACATTACTTCTCTTGACTTTGATTTTATCTTTCCTTGAATTGGATTATGGAATTAAGGTTCATGATCTCATGTATATGGATGATTTCATGATGTTTAGATGTACATTAGAGTGTTGGAATCAACTAGAAAACATAGGTATATCACTAAGGAACTAGTACGAAAAGGTGGGGTAAGAATGGAAAGAACTGACGTCCTTGGCAATCTGAGGGGCGCGGGTCGCCAACTCTTGAAGATCAGAACCAGACCTGGGGCGCGCTGGCTGGCGCGGTGCCCAAAGGGTGGAAGTTTGGGGAAAACCCTTTTGGGGCGCGGTGGCTGGCGCGCCGCCCCACCCCTTTCCCCAGGTGTTTGACAATTTTTCTTCTCTATTTTTAATCTCTAAACTCAATTGGTTCTTTCCCAAATACTTAGAATCATCAATACCCTCAATATACATCAGATTCTAGTAGAAAATACAACTAAAATATGAATTTGAAATCAAACAACTCTTCAACAATTTAAACGAATCAAGAATTCAATAGAACTTCAACAGACCCATCGAGAACTCATTTTCTAAACTTTTAAGAAAATAAATTCGCTGAAATAAATCATAATTGGCGCGTGGGTGAACTAACCCAATGCTATGTGATCTTACATACCTCATAGGGATTACCCCTTGACGAAATCCACAAGCGATTCTTAAACGTTCTTGACGAATCTTGAACTTTTTTTCCCCTCATCTTTTCTCTTCTCTCCAAGCCCTTGTGTGAATTCAACTTTTCTAAACTGACTAAAATATAATTTTCTCCAATTAATTAATTAAGTTGGATAAGGAAAATACCAAACTACCCTTCTAAAATCTGGTTTTCAGACTTTCCTTATTCCAACAGCCCAACTTCCAAAGGGCATAACTCACTCATAAAAATTCGGAATCGCGCAAACTCGGCGGCATTAGAAAGATTATTCCAAGAGATTTCCTACCATATCTTAAAGTAAACCTATCTCATTCTGAGATAGGAGTAATGGCCGTTTGGAGTTGACAAAAAATTCAATTTTTCCCAACTTAACAAAATTTCCAGATTTTCATTATTTCAAAAAATGACTATTTTAAATCTGTAGCTTCTTCCTAGTTGTTTCAAATTGTGAGATTTTACAATATACCCCCCTTGGGAACATTCGTCCTCAAATAAGATTACTCTTACTAGGTTATAGGGATAACATGCAACATTGAGTTCAAGCACCCACAAGCAAATGCAAAACAACATGACAACTTATAAATAAATACCAAGAAAAGATTAGTACCTTAATTTGGAACTTCTCCGAATTTGAAGAGATGTGGATATTTCTTCTTCATATCCTCCTCAGCTTCCCAAGTAGCTTCTTCAACAAATTGGTTCATCCAAAGGACTTTGACTTATGTCTTTTGTTCTCAATTTGCGAACTTGGCGATCTAAAATCTGAACCGGAAACTCTTCATATGATAGGATATCCTTTATCTTAATATATTCAGTTGGTATGATCAATGAAGGATCGTCCATGCACTTTTTTAACATAGAGATGTGAAACACCGGATGAACTGCGACTAAATCTTGTGGTAGCTCCAACTCATAAGCTACATTGCCAATCCTATTGGATATTTTATAAGGTCGAATATATCAGGGAATAAGTTTCCCTTTCTTAACAAACCTCATAACACCCTTCAAGGTAGAAACTTTTATATATACCAATCATCTACTTTAAACTCTTAACTGCCTTCTCCTAAGCATCAGTGTAGGATTTCTAAAGACTGTGCCATTTTCAACCTCTCTTGAATCACTTTCACCTACTCCATATCTTGATGAATTAAATTGGTCCTATCAACCCTGATTCACCAAATTCAAACCATCCAATATGAGATCTGCATCTTCATTCATAAAGAGCTTCATAAGAAGTCATTTGGATTCTCGAGTGGTAACTATTGTTGTAAGCAAACTCAATTAGGGGTAGGTGATTATTCCAATTAACTTTGAAATAAATCACACCTTCCCTCAACATATCCTCTAAGGTCTGAATAATGTGTTATGTTTGCCCATTTTTCTGAGAATGAAAAGCGGTACTTAGGTTCACCTTCGAACCCAAGTCATTCTGGAAAGATTTCAAGAAATGTGCATTAAATTGTGCACCTCTATATGAAATAATGGAGACCGGCACCCCATGAAGTCTTACCACCTATTGAATATACAAACTTAGCATAATCTTCTGCTGAATGGATAGTTTTTACCGGTAAACAATGGGCTGATTCTGTAATGCGATCCACAATCACCCAAATGAATCATGTTGTGTGCGATAAATTGTTAAACCTGTGATGAAATCCATATTAATCATCTCGCACTTCCATTTTGGAAGTTTTATACTTTAACTTGTTGGCAATTTAAATACTTAGCAACAAATTTTGCAATACCCTTCTTCATACTATTTCACCAATACACCTCTCTCAAGTCACGATACATCTTTGTGGAACCCAGATAAATGTAATATTTGTAGCTATGAGCTTCCTCGATGATCCTCTCTTGGAGTCCATCCACCATTGGTACACACAACCTACCTTGATACCTCAATAAACCATATCCCCCTTGTTCAAAAGCTAATATTTTTTTCTTATGAACATTTGCCTTTAATTTAAGCAAAATAGGCTCGAGGTCTTGCTTTTCTTTCACTTCTAACACTAATGAAGATTCAGCCTCATTCATCACAACTACTCCTCTTTTTATGGAATCCATTAGTCGAATTCCTAAGCGTGTAAGTCTATGCACATATTTCGTTAGCTCTCTTTTGTTCCTCAACATGAGCGGTACTATCCATAGACAACCTGCTTAAAGCATCAACAACTACATTAGCCTTGCTTGGGTGATAAGGAATACTCATGTCATAATCCTTGAGTAGGTATTACCACTTCATTTGTCTGAGATTAAGCTCTTTCTGAGTAAACACAAACTGAAGGCTCTTGTGATCAATGAATATATCAACATGAACACCATACAAATAATGACACCATATCTTCAAAGTAATACTATAACAGCTAACTCTAAGTCATGGGTCGGGTAATTCTTCTCATGAACTTTGAATTGTCTAGAGGCATGAGCTATAAATTTTCCATGTTGCATCAACACACAACCCAAACCAACTCTAGATGCATCACAATACACCAGGAAACCTTGAGTACCTTCTGGTAAGGTCAATATTTGGCCAGTAGTCAATCGTTTTTTCAATTTTTGAAAGCTTTTCTCACAAGCTTCAGACCATTGAAACTTCAATGTTTTATGAGTCAATTTGGTTAAAGGAGACAAAATGGATGATAACCCCTATACGAACCTTCTATAATATCCAGGAAAACCCAAGAAACTTCTAATATCAATTGGAGATGTGGGTCTAGGCCAATTTTGCAATGCCTTTTTTTTAAGTATCAAACTTTAATTCCCTATCCACACACAATGCGGCCTAAGAATGCCACAGACTCAAGTCAAAACTCACACTTAGAGAACTTTTCATACAACTCCCTATCTTTTAAAGTCTGGAGAACTATTTTGAGATGACTAACATGATCATCTTTATTCCTTGAATAGATTAGTATGTCATCAATGAGGACGATAACAAAAATATCTAAATAAGGTTTGAAAACTCTATTCATAAGGTCCATGAACGTTGCAGGTGCATTAGTTAAACCGAATGACATAACCAGAAACTCATACTGACCATATTGGGTTCTGAAAGCTATCTTTGGAATGTAACGTTCCCTTACTCTTAACTGATGGTAGCCAGATCTGAGGTTTATTTTCGAGAAACAGGTGGCACCCTAAAGTTGATCAAAAATATCATCAATTATTGAAAGCGGATACTTGCTCTTGATGGTAACCTTGTTGAACTAACGGTAATCTATACATATCCTAAGGGAACCATCTTTCTTTCTCACAAATAAGACTGAAGCGCCCCAAGGTGAGACATTTGGTCGAATAAAACCCTTATAAAAGAGATCTTTCAAGTGCTCCTTAAGCTCTTTCAACTTTGATGGTGCCATTTTATATGGAGAAATAGATACAGGACGAGTATCAGGGAGAACATCTATACTGAAATCTATTTGTCTCAGGAGAGACTCTAGGTAGATTATCTTGAAAGAATTCTGGAAACTCTTTTACTACTGGAAATGATTGGATATGAGGTATCTTAAAGCTAGAGCCATTAACTCGGACTAAGTGATAGACACACCCCTTAGAAACTAACTTTCTTGCCTTAAGGTACGAAATAAAATGACCCTTAGACACTGCTGAACTGTTTTTCCACTCTAAGACTGACTCAGTAGGAAACTAGAACTTGACAACTTTAGTTCTACAAGCAACTGACGCATAAAATGTGTGAAGCCAATCCATACCAAGAATGACATCAAAATTTATCATGTCTAACTCAATTAAATCAACCATGGTACTCTTATGATTAACAGAAACAGGGCAATCACGATAGACTTTCTCTGCTAGAATAGACTCACTAACAGGTGTAGAAACACTAAAGGGTTCACTAAGTTTCTCAAGAATAACATCAAAATTCATAGCAATATAAGGAGTTACAAAAGATAAACTCGCTCCTAGATCTAGCAATGCATAAACAGTAAAGTCAAAGACTTGGATCATACCAGTGACAACATCTGGCGAATCTTTTTGCTCTTGGAGACTATTGATAACATATAAGCAATTTGATCCTCCGCCAGTACCTGAAGTATCCCCTTAGGTGCAGCTCTGTCTGGTGGAGAAATTGAAGAAGATTGGTCTCTATTGCCCTCATTACCATTTTCGTTCCTGTTCTTTGGACACTCTCGCATGAAATGCCCATTTTACCACACTTGAAACAACCAATGGAGCCCTTACGACATGTACCTGAGTGGTTCTTAAGGTAGGAGACTTACTACCCCCTTGCGCCATACTACCTTGAGAATAGGCAAGCTTGGCTCTGAAATTCTGGCTATTGTACTCATATTTGTTCTTAGGTACAGGTGCACTAGCATATAATAGAGCATGTCCCTTCTGTTTCTATTGGAAGGATGACCGGTTGGCATTACTCTTCTGTTGTCCGGACTCGTTCCCTGTTTTAGATCTCTTATGATTGAACTCTTCTCTGTCCCTCAACTTCTCTTCTTCAACTTGCTGCACATAGACAATCAACCTTGAGATATCCATGTCATTTATCAGTAATGCAACCCTGTCCTCTTTTCTTGATATACGGGACAACCCAACAATAAACAAGCTCATTCTACTCCTCTATTCGCAACCATAACGGGATAGTTGGGTGAACCTCAACCCATACTGATGGAATCTTAGAGAATCCTACTTAAGTATGAAAAACTTTTGTAGCTTTGACTCATTCCGTTATGGGGAAAAAATGCCCCAAGAAGGCCTCATCAAAACAAGCCCAACTCGCAAGAAGTGCATCCTCATCTCTACCCTCTTTCCATTGATCAAACCAAGTCCTAACAACACTCTTCAGTTGATATGTAGCTAGTTCAACTGGCTCAGTATCGACAATATGCATAACCTTAAATACCTTTTTTCAGTTCCTCAATAAAGTTCTTCGGATCCTCAGTAGTGCTCGAACCAGTGAAACTTGGAGGATTCATCCTTAAGTACTTGCGGATCCTCGAAGTATTATCCTCTTCTTGTTGAGCTCCTCTTTGTTTCCCAACCCGGTTAGTCACAACTTAACTTAACAACCTTATTGCTTCCTTGAACTCAATATTAGTGAGTTCTCCTTGAGGTTGCACTTCAGGTGCATTTGGCAACTCTTGCTCCTCAATATTTTATCCTAGTAGGACGACCTCTGACAGCTCTTCGTGGAGGCATGATTAACTGTAAACACGTGCAAGCATGAATTAGAGGTAACTTTTTAGATATCATACTCTAATGCATGAAATGAGCGTTAAAGAAGTGAGAATTTTCCTAAGTGTTGGAGCCTCCTATTTATAGATGTGGAATGCTTCACACCGATAACTAGGACTCTACAAACACGTCTTGATAGACTCCGTAGGACTCTTCAACTCTGTGCTCTGATACCAAGTTTGTCATGTTCCGATCTCATACCCTGGCGGGACTAGCACTCGAGAACCATTGTTGGCTCCAAACAAACACTTGGCTTGGCTTACTTACTTGGTGGAAGACTTAAATCAATAAATATAAATCTATGAAATAAATTGAAATGTTATAAATGAACATTTAACTTGGCCATTAAGGCCAACCAAGTCTCAACATAAGATAATGACAATAAAAAAACTAAAGAACTAACATCTGAATGTCTATGAAGCCTCTAAGACAATTGAGATGGATGTCGGGACAAACCCCACGACATCCTATTGAACTAATAAAATTGAAAGCAATAAAAAAAAGTCCCCCGGTATGCAAGGAGGCTCACTAATTAACTCTGGAATGCTCACTAGATCGACGATGTGTTGCGTGCTAATCCTGGCTACATGAGTCTGCATCATAAGACAATGTAGGTCAACTGACATCAGTATATTAAATGTACGAGTATGCGAGTTGGAATGTTAAATATAACATAGGCTAGAAAAGAATATGAAGAACTTACCTGGCTCAACTGAACTCTACATACCTAAACTCATTTCAATATAATGCACTTTAAAACAGGAGCAATATAAAGAAAAGTTGTCTAAAACATGATGTCAACTATGTGTGTGTACTAAGATACATATACCTCTAAGATGTATGTAAAAATACAGTAAACTGTGTATATAAAAATACAAAATGTTGTTGTGGGAGTTTCTCTAACCGGCAACTATCATGTAAGAGCTATTGTTACACTGCCAAGATCGTCCTATACCTTTCCGGGGGTATAGAACCTGAACTACTAAGTGGATCCACTAGTCTATGCTAAAAACACTAAATGAATCATCTAAAATGTATGAACTTTTTTTACCCATGATGGCTACATGGTTTATAGCAGCTCAGAGTTTTATGAAATCTCACCCGTATTGATGCTCAATACTACTCCCAAAATATACTAGCTCTTTATGCTTAAAAAACATAACTTCTTTATGTGATTTGAGATAATTACTCAAAAGCTTAGCTCAAAGACTATCTTGGAAATCAATGTTTCCCCTCTTGCTTAATTATGAAAGTATTTACTCTTTTCTGAAAAAACTAGCTCAAATGCTCTTTGAAAATCTTAGTTTACGTTCTTATTTAAGTGTAAAACCATTTTAAACTCTTTGGGAATATGTAGTCCCCATATACTTCTTTGAAGAAGTGAACTTCAAGCTTACTTTATAATCTTTACTCAACTTTAACTTTAAGTTTTAAAACAAAGTTAAAACATTTGGGAAAGACTTTTGAAAACTTTATAAACTTCTCTTTGACTTGTTTCTTAACCTCTATACTTACTTTTACTTCTCTTGACTTTGATATTATCTTTTCTTGAATTGGAGTATGGGCTCAAGGTTCATGATCTCACGTTTGTGGATGATTTCACGATGTTTAGATGTACCTTAGAGTGTTGGTATCAACTAGAAAACATAGGTACATTACTAAGGAACTAGTACAAAAACGAGGGGAAAGAATAAGAAGAACTGGCATCCCTTGTAACATCTCGTGATTCATGATAGCTAGGAAGAAACTAAGAACTGGAAAAAGCCATTTTTGGAAGTAACAAAAAAAAACTGGAAATTGTAAGTAAGTTAAAGTTGAGTTCTTGGTCCACTTCAATCGGTCATAAATCCTAGCTCATGATGAGTTAGGTGTAGTTTCATATATGGTAGCTTTCGAACGCCGCCAAGTTTGCGCATTCCGAGTTCGTATGAGTAAGTTATGCATTTTTGGAAGTTGAGTTGTTGGATTAAAGAAATGTCCAACCCGGATTTTTAAGAGGTATTTTAGTCTTTTCATTGACATATTATTTTAATCCATTTTTAGGAGTTTAATATGGGTCAAATCAGATTTTAGTTAGTTTTAGAATTTTAAATTTTACGCTAGGGCTAAGGAGAAAGGAGAAGAGAAAAGGCGAAGAAGAAAGGGCAAGAATCATGAAGATTGATCTACATAGTTGGGATTTTCGCCAAGGATTTACTTCGATCAGGTATGTGAGATCACATAGCATTGGGTTAATTTTCTCACGCACCAATCATGATTTATTTAAGATAATTTAATTTCTTGAAAGCTTAGAAATTGAGTTCTTGATGGGTTTGATGAAGTTATATTAATTCCTTGCTTTGTTGAAGTTGTTGAGGTATTGTTTGAATCGAAGTCATGAAATTAGGTTGATTTTGAGTAGAATCTGATGTAATTTTAACATTTAATCGATTCTAAGGGTTTGGAGAAATAACCCATGGAGTTTAGAGGGTCTAGAGATAAAAAAATGAAGAAAAAATCTTGTCGGACGATATTTGACATCAGTGGCGCGTCGCGCTCCCACCTCCCTGATTTGAAAATTTCTGCTTCGCATTGCGCTTCTGACATGAGGTGTTTTTCCTCAAAAGCCATTTTCAAAACCAAATTTTAAAAGTTTGTCCGCGTTAAGGATCCACTTTCAGATTTTGATTTTCGGTCTTTTCTCATGTTTAGCTATCTAAAGTCATTCCTAAATATCATGAGATATTTCCAAACACAAATCAAAAACCTTTAATCCATAATTCAATTCAAAGATCAGTTAAGAGTCAATTCATGAGCAGTTAAGATCAAAGTCAAGAGTCAAGTAAGAGAAGTTGAATCCAAGTTTTCATAGTCTTTCGCAAACGTTTTAACTTTGTTTTAAGACTTAGTTTTGAAGTTGAGTAAATAGTAAGAGTAAATTTCATTTTCTTTAAAATGATAAATAGGAACTAAGTATTCCCAAGAGTAAATGTTTTCACATTTAAGATGAGAGGAAACTGATATTTTCACAAGAGTTTTGAACAACAAAAAGGGAACATTGATGTCAAGAGAGCTTTAAAGCTAAGTTTGAGCAATTATCTCAAACCAGAGGAGTTTTTTTAAAAACATATGAGCTAAATATTTTAGGAGTAGTATTGAGCACCAATATGGGAATGCGAGTTCATATTAACTCAAGCCCCCATAAACCATGTAGCCATCATGGGCAGAATAAGGATCATAATTTTTAGATGATTTGTTAATGCTTTTTAGCATAGACTAGAGGATCCACTTAGTAATTCAGGTTCTATACTGATGGCAAGGTATAGACGGTCCTTGACAACGTGAGGTAAAACGTTGTAGCATAACTTAGGCTCATAGTGATGGTTGTCAGTAAGAGAATCTCCCACAGAAGTTATTGTATTTTTATATACATCAGTTTATTGTATTTCTACATACATTTCAGAGTTATGTTGTATCCTTGTATATACACAGAGTTTACATCATGTTTTAAACAAGTTTTTCTTTATATTGCACTTATTTTAAACTGCTTTATAATGAAATGAGTTTAGTTAAGTAATCATGAGTTGAGATAACCCAAGGTAAGTGTTTCTTTCAGAATGTCTTTCAAGCCTATGTTTGCTAGCATTCCAACTCGCATACTCGTACATTCAATGTACTGATGTCAGTTGACCTGCATCGTATAATGATGTAGACGCAGGTAACCAGGATCAACATCTAGCTTGAGCATTCAAAGTCTATTGGTAAGCCTTCTTGCATTTTGGAGGACTCTTTTATTGCTTTCTAGTTTAGTTCGTTTGGATGTTGTGGGGTTTGTCCCAGCATCCATCCAAGTTATTTTAGAGGCTTCATAGGCAGTTAGTAGTTCAGAAGTCTTTGCATTATCATTCTTATGTCAAAGACTTGGGTTGCACTTTTAGCCAAGTTGAATGTTTAATCTTTAAAATATTCCCAGTTATTTTAATATTCAGTTCAGTTAAGTTCATTGATCATTATAGATATGAATATTGTCTTCCGCTGAGTTAAGTAAGCTAGGACAAGGGTTCGCTTGAGGTAATCAATGGTCTTCGAGTGCCGACTACGCCAAGGGTGTAAGCTCGAAGCATGACATCTCTGGTGCTCTGAGAGGCGCGGGGCGCCAACCCTTGAAGATCAGAACCAGACCTGGGGTGCGCTGGCTGGCGCGACGCCCCAAGGGTGAAAGTTCAGAAACCCTTTGGGGGGGCTGGATGGCGCGACGACCCGCCCTTTTCCCTAGGTGTTTGACGACTTTTTGTCTCCCCTTTTCATCTCTAAACTCTCTAAACTCAATTGCTTCTTTCTCTAAACACTTAGAATCATCAATACCTCAATATACATCAGATTCTAGTAAAAAACACAACTAAAAACATGAATTCGAAATCAAACAACTCCTCAACAATTTCTACGAATCAAAAATTCAATAGAACTTCAACAAACCCATCAAGAACTCAATTTCTAAACTTTTAAGATATTAAATTCGCTGAAATGAATCATGATTGGTCCGTAGATGAAATAACTCAACGCTATGTGACCTCACATAACTTGTAGGGATCACCCTTCACGAAATCCACAAACAATTCTTGAACGTTCTTGACGAATCTTGAACTTTCCTCTTTTCTCTTCTTTCTAAGCCCTAGAGTGAACTCAACTTTTCTAAACTGACTATAATCTGGTTTTTATCTAATGAAACACCTAAAAATGAATTAATTAAGTTGGGTAAGGAAAAGACCAAACTACCCTTCTAAAATTCGGTTTCTAGACTTCTCTTATTCTAACAACCCAACTTTCGAAGGGCATAACTCACTCATACGAACTCATAATCGCGTGAAATTGGCGGAGTTGGAAAACTTATTCAAGATCTTTCCTACCATATCTGAAAATACACCTAACTCATTCTGAGCTAGGAGTTATGGCCGTTTGAAGTTGACCCAAAACACAACATTTCCTAACTTAACAAAATTTCCAGATTTTCATTCTTTCCAAAAATGACTATTTTAAATTATTAGTTTTTTCTTAATTATTTCAAATTGTGAGATGTTACAAGTTTAATTAATGATTAATTTATAATTAGTTATTAAAATAAAGAGTATTTTAATGGGATAAGTGTAAGTGCAACATTATTTCATTGTCTTGCGTATGTTTTTTCTCATTTCTTAGTGTATCTTACTATTTTCATTTCAGAAACGTTCACACTATTTTCATAAAAAAGAACTATCTTTATACACACAAAATATACTATCTTCATGTGAACATTTTTTCCATTTTTATAACTTTACACCTCCAATTTATAACAATTTGCTTATGAATTTTGGCCCATCCCTAAAATTCACTATTCTCTCTCAAATAACAAAGTTATCTTTCTAACCATCACTAACACCATTTTTTATTTTTCTTCCTTCTGATGATTCTGACATCAATTCAGAAGATAAAGATTATGCATAAACGTCAAGATCACACGATGACGATGATGATAGAGAGAAGAATAGGTTTTAGAGAAGATTATGGTGATGAAAGAGTTATTAAGATGAAACAAAATACGGAAGAAAATGATTTGAAGGAAGATAAGGAGGACGAGAACAGGAGAGAGGACGAGGAAAATGAAGATTAAGAAAGATTATTAGTTTTATTTAGTATTGTAATCTTTCTCAATCTCTCTATTTATACCCACCGTTATATCTATTAGATAGAGTTTTCTCCTTAACTTAATTTTAGTTTTATCTACTCTTCTAGATTATTTTAATGATCGTCTTGTAATATTTTCACTTTTCTCTATTTATTTATATCCCTCTAACTAGTTCTAGGTACGTGTGTTGCACGTATATCCATATTAATTGGTATCATAATCTTCTATACCATTTCAACTGATATGTTAGATATTCAAAGTAGAAACTAAAGTACATTGATGATACAAGTTCTAAGGATGATGAATATTAACCTTATATTTTAATCACCTTATACTTTCATCCAAAATGGATTAAATAATTGCAAAGTTGAAATATTAATTAAGATAGTCTGATACTATTTATAATAGTTACTTTATATTATACATGCTTATATGTTACTATGTGATGTTAAAGAATACAATATTTCTTTAAAATGTGTTTTTTTGTAGAACATTCCACACAACTTTATTATTGGATTTGAAATGTATTTGTCCACCTAAATAATAATTTACATGTAAATGCTTCCTTATACACCTGAAAATATATATTTTAGACCGTATCATATTTTTGCATGTGTGATCACTAATACGTATACATATATGAATCCAAAAGTATCATTTGATGAAAAAATTTCATTTCCGCAACCTGCATCAGATATGACAATCTGGTGAACTCTAAACTAAATTATGAGACTATACTATAGCTTCTACATTTACTCTCAAATTTAGATTATTTGAATAAC
This sequence comes from Solanum sitiens, assembly GCA_016801875.1. Lineage (NCBI taxonomy): Eukaryota > Viridiplantae > Streptophyta > Magnoliopsida > Solanales > Solanaceae > Solanum > Solanum sitiens. Next base: position 188,899 of record JABWTJ010000531.1, read on the forward strand.
TGATATGCATATAATATCAAATTAAAATATTGACTACAAATAAAATACACATAACATAAAATGAAATAAATAGAAGAATTAAAAATACCAAATTGCATAGTTAAATTGAATAATTAAATCATCCGGTGCAAACATATGATCCAATTCTCATACTGCAAAATCTTCAGTTTGTATCTACTGATTACCTTGTAAATACAAATATTCAAAAAGTTCACAAAATCTATAAATAAAATATGAAATAATTATAACTATAAAACTGCTTAATTTAATTATAAAATGCATAAGTCTCGATCATTACTATAAAATAAAGAAAGTGAGTATACAAACAACTTAAACTTGAATATAAGAACCTGATGACAGGGTTGAACATGGTATGTTATTATATTGTAACGATCAGGTTCCATCGTTATAGAAAAGCAAACGGGAAAAAATTAGGATCGAAAAACTTTTTCGTAATAACTTGGAATTTTCCAACCTAGTCTAGATTTGGATGAAATCGAAGTAAATAAGTCTAGGAAAATATGGTAGCAATTGGGTGGTCTAATCATTAATTTGTTTACATGAGTAGATAGATAAGTCTTCAAGGAACCCGTACGACTTCATGAAATTGAATTTGGGCGAGTAGAACTCTCGAAATTGATCATAGTGTGAATGAGTAGTTTCTGAATGTCGTTAGTGGAAAGTGTGTTGTGAAACGGGGTCTTGAAATTATTAATTTTGCTCATTGGTTCCGTGCAAGCCGCTGAGGATGGATTTATGCTGCCAGGCAGGGCCGTTGTAGCAGGGTGGGTTCCTCCATGACGGGGCAGACGCGACTTAAAGTCATAAATAAACCTCAAAAATATTTTATTCTATAATTTTTGAACTTGAGAGCCAAGGAACGAACCAGGGCTTTTCTTGACATTTATCCAGCATTCTTGAGGCTAAAGGTAAGATTTCAACTCTCTGAATCCGTCTTTTTATCCGTAAAACGTAATCTAATGGGTAATTATCGACGAGGAAAGGTTTTGATCTGAAAATTATGGTGAAGAAAGCCCTAATATGAGTATGGGGGTCATGGGGTATAATCTAGGGTTGATAGAATTGATTAGTAATTCGGGCAATTAGTGAATATTTATTGATTTCCGTATTATGATGATAGTTTGTAGACCAAGACCAAGCATAACGATTCGGAAAGGAAAGGATCAAGTTTTTAAGGGTTTCAAGCTTGTTTTGAGGTAGGTGCTGGTTGTGATTCTATGATTGTGTAATGTATGTTTGTTTTTTCCCCATTATGATACATGTATGAATGTCAATGTTGCATTATTGATCACACTTGTTGTAAATGAGATAGATGAATGATGAATGCCATGAATCATGAGTTGATTGTATGATCTTGAGAATATACTTGTAGTTGTGATTTGTGGCTTTTTGAATGGAGCAGGCGTTGCGTTCTGACACACTAACTTGGATCGGTTGCCATATTTCGGCATAATTATGCGATAGGTTGCCATATTTCGACATAAACATTGGATCGGATACCACGTTCCGGTATGCTAACAGTTTGGGTTTGGGTTCCATGAGAAAACCAATAACTTTTTATAATTGTATATCTTGAGGAATATGAAACTTTAACTTGTTCGTAAATGTTGATAATATTATATATGTTTGGTATATGCACGTGATCATATTGTTGTAATGTTTTATCGGAAAAATATTTTTTGTAAAGTTTTGAGACTTTTTTAGAGTCGCCACTTAATTTTAAGAAAATCAAGAAAACTTGTTCTTTCAATTTGACTAAACAGAGAATCAATTTGAAAATTTTTGAAAAGGGTTCGGGGATTCTTATTAACGTCTTAGGAAGGTTTGATAGAACCTAAGACGTCCGCTAACTTGCGGTTATCCGACAACTAACTTAGTTTGGCTAAACTTTTAACTCATTTCGAGAGAAAATATTGTTTTAGAGTTGTTTGAAACAAAGTAATTCATTTTTAAATTGGTTTGCAAATTTATTTACTCTTTTAGAATCGATTTGAAATTATTTTAAGTCGATAAAACATTTAAGGCGTTTGCGGGGATTTGGAGTTTCCAATTTTAAAGACAAATAAGCAAATAAGGACCAAAATATAAGAGAGAGAGAGAGAGACAGAGAGAGGCGGGTTGGGTCCAAAGCCGGGTTCTGTTCGCCTGGACTGGTATTTGGACCCCTTTTATTTTGAATCTTAGGCCTATTCGATTTGTACCTGTCCTAAACTAATAAGATAATAATTTTTATTTCCTTAGGCCTAAGACCCAAAATTTTCACCTGTTCTAAACTAGCAATATAAATAAGTAAAAATTTACAAACGCTAAAGCCCAAAATGAAATACGACATAAAATTAAAACAAAATATGGGCTTTTGACCCCAGAGTCCTCAACTCCATCGCCTTCATATCCTTCGAGTTTTGGGGACCTATTCGTCGAATTTGGTGCTGGCAGACTCGAGATGAGAACGAAATACAATACACGGGATAATGGGTTCATGGTGATCCCGAGCGGATTTTACATGCATCAACAATAAAATTTACATAAGAGCCAATACAATAAATCGACGAAGGATATCAAAACAAAATTTATGAAATTTTACTGTACATCCTAAGTCAACTTGCGAAATATAATATGCAGAACTAAATAATGATAGAGCAAATCTTGAAATCTGATACGCATAAGAGGTGTCATTCACAAGTACAATTCGACAAGCTAATCTAACAAACAGAGGAGTAATTGCAAGCATCAATGAATTAATTTCCCACCACCTTATTTATCCTTAACGATTTATGAGCAATTGCACCATTAACTCCTCTTAGACATGAAGGATTAGTAAAATGGTCATACTTAGCATCTAGAATAAATCACATCAAAAGGACATCACCCAAAGCTACAATAGAGGCATATTAAGTAACGGAACAATATCATGAAATGCTAAATCTCCCGGACCAGCATATGTATAATCTAAATGAAATGAGCAGCTAATAGGAAGGGGGAAGGAAAAGACACACGTAGACGAGTGACAAATCACAGGGAGGACTATACTCAAAGCTCCAATATCATTGTCTAAACTGTGAACATAATGCGTAGATTTTAGACTAACCACAAAATATGAAAACAAGAAGATGACAAGCTTCAACATGTTACTGTAATTTATCTAAAATGATTTACACTTAAGAATTGCCATTTATCATCACACAAGCAGTAGTTAAACTGAACTAAATAACTAACCAAACTTAACGAAAAGATTATCAACACAAGAGACTTCATTCGAAAGCATATCGCTCCATAGAGTTAACTGTAAAATAAAACCAAAACGGAGTCGTACATTTGTGACTCGGTAAGGATATCGATTGAGAAGGGTAGAATCAAAGAATCGAGTCAGGTGAGATTTTTAGACTCGAAACAAAGTATGACAAGGATAACTTATTCTCAACCTATAATACCCATCACAGAAAACAAATAAAATTCAATCGACTGGTGCAAGAGTTGGCAAATCGAAAGGAAACCACGACGAACGGCCTAGATGAACTAAATAATACATTTAAGCATTACACGACTATGAGGCGAAACAACATAGATAGAACAACTCAACATATTCAGCATACTCAACAGGGGAATGAATAATGGAGGGAATATAGTCATGAGCTTAAACAAATGCATATCCTAACTAGCACATTTAATCCAAAAGATGGTAGCAACAGTGGAATAAACAATTAGCGATATCTTAAGCTTTTGTAGTTTGAGACGGAGGAACTCGTAACAAAACGAGATAGGTAAGACCATCTATAACAACATACTATTGAATAATCGGTTTATCTATCCATTTTTACTTGTTTCAAACAAACCAAGACCACCACAAGCGACTGAAATAAAAAGAAAGAAAAAGGGAAACAACTATCACGACTGACACTCGACATTAGAATAAAAGTCCGTAATATAAAAAAAATAAGCAAATGAGCACAAACAACAACATGACCCAAACAGAAACCATCACTGATTTACGTGAGGACGTTGGATCGAGCAAGCGTCGTTTTGCTGCAGTCGCCGTTGTCGTTTCGACCGAGCGTGAAGGCGCCGTGAAGATGACTTTTGAAGCGGTGGATCTTGCTGTTGCGTTCTACGTTGCTAAAAATCAAAGGAAAACTGGATTGGGTCGGGTCAAGATGTGCTGGGCCTGGGATTTTACTAGAGTAAACGGGCTGCTGTGGAAAATGGAGAAAAATAATGGTGGGCTGGAAGGGAGATTAAAACAAAATGGGCCTGGGAGTTGGGGTCAATTTGATCAACAAGAAACGGCCCAAAATTGGTTAGTCCAAATAGCTTAAAATATTTGGTAATTAGATAAAAATGAATTACTATGAATTAAATCACATAAGCTCCTTAACTTTAATGAGACAAAATAATCGACGTAATTAAAATAATTAGTTAAAAATAAAAATGTAAACTATTACATAACTAGTTAGTAAAATATTTAAACAAAATAAAATTTTGAGACGATCTTTCAAGTAACCATAAAATGTACCACTAGTATACGTAATCATGTAAAAGCCATATATTATTTATAAGCTATAAGACGCAAAAGATTAATTTAGAATAACTCGAATTTCATATGTATATATATTTTAAAACTTTACAATCTAATTATTTTGTTGTTTAGAGTCGTGAAGCTTGTTAATTAATTCATATCGGGAGGGTCAAAATTGGATGTCAGCAATAATGACTTATATATGTTGTACTTAGTGGGATAGTCGTGTGATCCTACCAGTACATGGTGGTTATGTACTGATACTACACTTGCTCTTTCTTTGTTGAGTATAGGGCATCTTCAGGCTGCTATTGACAGACCTCGCTTAGAAGATCAGTGATCACCGATCGAATTTAAGGGTGAGCTAGTTCTTCCGGGCTGCCATGATTTCTCCTTTCGCTTATGTCCACATTTCGAACTTAGATTTTTCTAGTTAGTTAATTAGTTCATTAGTTTGGGTTGTAACCCCTCTTGTTTAGACTTAGGGTTCATTGTTAGATGTTTCGGTCCATTGACTTTCAGGTTCTAGGCATTACTTTCGCAATGTTAGTTTGTTATTAGACTTTTGTTTGGAGTTTATAGGAACTCTATTTCTTTCCTTAGCATTTAACTTTTTTTGGTAACTTAAATACTTTAGTATTTGATTAGAGTTGGTTACCTTTAATATAAATGATTCTCCCACCGAAGGATTAGTGTGGATGTCAATCCCAACGGTCGGGATCGTGACAGGTACGATAGTTGAAAATTTCTTTATAGTAATTCCCACATGAACCCATTACTGAGTTTTCTTTGTGAATCAATTGATCATTAGTTTGGGTTGTAACCCTTCTTGTTTAGACTTGGGGTTCATTGTTAGATGTTTTGGTATATTGAATTTCAGGTTTTAGGCATTACTTTCGCAATATTAGTTTGTTATTAGACTTTTGTTTGGATTTTATGGGAACTCTATTTCTTTCCTTAGCATTTAACTTGTTTCCGTAACTTAAATACTATAGTATTTGATTAGAGTTGGTTACCTAATTAATATAAATGATTCTCCCACCGGAGGGTTAGTGTGGTGTCAATCCCGACGGTTGGGATCGTGACATGTACGGTATCTGAAAATTGCTATACAGTAATTCCCTTTATGAACCCATTTACTGAGTTTTCTTTGTGAATCAATTGATCAAAAAAATTTCCTTAAATTTATTTTGGGAAGTTAAAAAGTGTGTTTAAGAGTAAAGTTTAAAGTATAATTTTTAGCAAAGTTTAAGTGAACTAAATGATTTTCAAATGTATTAGTTTTACATGGAAAAAGAGAACACTAAGTTCATAAAAGTATAAGAGTTTTTCAGATGAGTTACTACATAGCAGTTACCTCTTAAAAAGACCTTTTTGAGAAATTATCTCAACCCAAAGAGAGTATTTTTACTTGAACATTTGACTTTTATATTTTGGGAGCAGTATTAAGCACTACTATTGAGAAGAGTTCAGACAACTCATATTCTGCATAAACCACATAGCCAATGTGGGTTAGGATCGCACCAATTTTCGGGCGACTCCTCTTTCCCTCTGAGTAAACCTTTTAGTGGATTTATGAATTGAGTTTGTTCTACACCTTGGCAAGGTATATTACAGTTGTGACAGTGTGGCGCGAGGTGATGTATCATCACGAGAATCATAGTGATGGTTGTCGGTTGGAGAAACTCTCTAGTAAAGTGAATAGTACTTTTATTTTATATTTTGTATAATTTTACATACAGTTTGGCAGGTTATTAGATCCTTACTTGTGAGGTATTAAATCATCTTATCTATATATAACGGACCATATCTATAATTATGTTTTGCATTCAGATGAGTATTATCTCAATCTCTTCAATTCAGTTATTTCGCTTTGACTATATTATATACTTGTGCATATAATATATTTATATCATTAAAATATGCATATACAAGTGTATATGATCATTAACTAGCGTTTCGTTGAGATCACTTTGCACTCCTTGACAGCTTTCGATGAGCCCTCCTTGCATTTGGGAGACTCCATTTTTTTTAATAGTATTGAGGAGTTGTGGATCTTGTCCTGAAATCCATGTTAAACTATAAAGGCTTCATAGGTAGATAGTGACAAGGATTTTATCAGTATTTCCTTTCGAGGCCATTTTTTTGAAATTATTATTGTTTTCAAATTATTTGAGATAGATTGAGTTGAGAAGTTTATTTAAATGTTGTTTAAAGCTTATATTTGCTTAAGTCGGACTTCAGTTAAATATTCAGCAAGCCCAAGGGTTCGTTTGGAGATCAACAAGACCATCAATGCTTTTTCGAGTGTCAACCACGTCCAGGATGTAGGCTTAGGGTATGACACTTTCTCTTACTTACTATTGTTAAGCTATATTGTATACCCAATGTATACTTTCTACAAAATTTGAATATTTTTTTATGTAAATAAAACATGGCTATATTTTTTTAAAACTAATATTTTATTGTATATATTTGAAATCAACCCATTTATTTTTCCTGCATTTGTTGTATTTACTTGTATACTCTCTTATTTTACTTGACGTTCATGAATATCATATACACTTCAAATCTTATGATATCCATCTTTACAATTAGCATGATATTATTAATTCTCAAAATTTAAATTTACTATTATCTATCTGGGAAAAATTAATACTTAAAATAAAATTAGAAAAGACCAATCACATAATTTGAAGTCTTTGGATTTTTTTTTGTTTTCCCTTGATTAAAATGATATCTCAAATTTGCATTTTTCATATTAATTGATTGAATTTATTTTTTGTTATGATTATTCTTATTTTAATTGAAGAAAGAAATATAAAATTAGCAATTAAATTTGAAGGGGTCATTCACACAAATTTCTCTATGTTGAGGTGATATTTAATTCTTACTCTCAAATTGAATAGACTTTAGTTTTTATCCTTCAAATAGTTGAAATAAAAATTAAGTGGTTGAAACTATCGCTTGACACAAAAATAACAAATAATTTTTGCTCATCAAAATTTACATTTTCTCACACAATATACAAAAAGTCATGTTTTATAAGGATCAACTCAATTCTTACATTTATTGAGGGAATTAGGTCATGAAAATACTACACAAAACATTGAAATAAGGGAATTTTCTATGATTTTTAATACATGGGGCAATGTTCCATAACCAAAATAGGAAAAGTTACTAGAATATTATGTTTAAGACATTAATTTATATGTTTTAATCTACTCTTTATTATTTACTACATTAAGTTTTTAATTAGAAATATGATAACATATTAATGTACACATTTTTATAGCTACTTTTTGAGTTAGCGGGTATTTGGTTATTTCACGTGGTTTTTTGGTATTGTTGTGAAACTTCTTGATGACCTGCAACGGTCTTTTAGAGATAAAGTAATTAATGGATCATCATTGGAAAATCACCCCTTAATGAATTAGTGATTACAACTCATATATTACATATATTGAATAAAGTTGCATAAAAGTTAAGGTGATGGATATTGTTGAGCATGTAGTTTCAGTTATGATTCAAGTTTTGATATATTATGATCAACAATTAAAGATTAAGTGTATTGTATTATATGAATACCTCTAAAGTTATGATAATTGATAGAATTGAGATTTACTATTAGGCTTGAACTTTTGAAAATTGATTATAGATTTAGGTGTGTTTTTAGGTATAGGTTAGATATATAGTAATACGGGTGTCTATAGACTCCTTTAACTTATCAATTTTGCATACTTGATAGATTGAAAATCATCTGAGGCACTGAAGAAAGGAAAAGCACTAGTGAACTAGCTTGCTTGACTTCAGTTCTTAGGTGAAGGTAGATTATGGTTTATTCGATGTGATAGATAGATTCTTAATAGTGATTGATTGTCATAGAGATGATGTGAAGTTTTCTATGCACTTAGTTGTTGTGGTTTAGATGGTTTATGTGTTGTTGTGATTGGTCTGTAATCTCAAGTCCGCGAAATTCGTAATCTTGAACTATCTCTGTTAAAGTGATGTCTTGAATAAAGAAGATTTGGTGAAATATTGTTAAAAAAGTGTAAAATGATAAAATAATAATTTTGAATTAACTATATTGTCAGATTGGGTGCCACGAGCCAGCACTATTTATTTGAATCGGCTACCACGAGCCGTATGATATTATATACCCAATTAATCTCAAAGAACTCATTTCTCAAAAGAGCGTGGTGTAGAGGTATGAGTCCTCATGTGTGTTCTTGATATTGTTGATTACGTACTTGTTTCAGTGTTGTAGTCACTTGTTCATGTTGTTTTTTGTTTGTCACATGCTAAGTTTTATAGTTGATTTCATGTTATTACTTTGTGTATATTAGTTTCTCTTTTGAGTAGGCCGATGATATGTACTCGGTATATGTTGCCATTAAGTGATCCCTACTTGTCTTTTCCTTCGTTTTCATTTTGTAGAGTGTAGCGGTGTACCCGCGACTTCGGCTCATCCTCAGCTCTAGCCAGTCTCCGGTACATCAGGTTCAAGGATGAGCTATTTATTCTAGCTCGTGTTGGAGTCTCTCAGTCATGACATGATGTCTTTAGTTTTCGCTTTCAGATTTTGGGAAACGATATTTAATAGACTTTGGTGGATTTGTGTTTTCTACACTAATAAGATTTAAGCTTCCGCATTATGATTGTATTTCGTAAGTTGAACAATTAATATAAGTTGGTGTTGAAATCTTTGGTTCGCTCACCTAGAAGGTTAAGTGTGGATGTCACTCATCACTCGTTTTGAATCATAAAATTGCGTGTTCAAGACCAAGCTTCGAGTTGAATGTTTTCACTCCATCTCTCACCTGTGAATCTGAAAGAGATTATCCATATGGTAGTGAAATCTCTATAGTTGTTACCAATAATACCTGCAAAAGAAAGGGTAAGGAGAAAAATATTTATAAGAACTTTATCATGTTACACTCAAATCGTCAAAAAGAAAGGATAAAGAGAAAAAGATTACAACCATCAAATATCCTCAAGATAGCGAATTTGAAGATGAGATTTCAATTTAAAAAAGAATACCAACAAGGTGCCAAAACCAGAATCTAAAGAAAAATTACCAATACATACAAATATAAAATGGTGTATATTACGATATAATATTAATGTTTAGTAGAGTCCGGAGCCTAAAGGGTATAAAATGTTAACAAAAATTCTAAAACGGTATATGAATTTTTATTTTAACCAAAACGGCAAAATCATTCACGGAGTAGCGATTTCGCCCACCGGAAAAAACAAAAGCAATGATTTGCGAAATTCATTTTTAAAAAAAAAGAAAATTTTTTTTAAAGAAATCGCTGATTAATTTTTTTTTTTTGTTTTAATAAATCGCTGCCTAGGCAGCGATTTAACTTTAAATTTTTTTTTTATTATTTATTTTCCATTTTAAAAAAAAATGAAAGTCAAAAAAAAAAAAATCGCTGCAAGTGCAGCAATTTTGTTTCAATTGTTTTTTAAATCGATTTTTTTTTAAATTTTTTAATAAATATATATATATATATATTAATTTAACTAAATCGCTGAAAGGGCAGCGATATATTAATTTTATTTTAAAATAGCTCCAAAAAATAAATCCTGTCTATTTTTGTGTAGTAGAATTTGTGCAATTTTTTTTTTCAATTTTCTCCAAAAAAAATTTTATTTTTGAAGTTAATCACATGTCAACTTTACAAAAAAAAAAGTTGACATGTCAAATTATTACAAAGAAAAAATTCAAACTTTTACAAAAAATTTCATATGCATTTATAAGAAATAGTGTCAATTCACATACATTTATAAGAAATTTTTTATGTTTTTATTAATTTTTTTTTTAAAATCGCTCCAAAAAATAAATCCTGCCTATTTCAGTGATTTAGTTAAATTATATATATATATATATATATATATATATATATATATATATATATATATATATATATATATATATAATCGCTGTCACTGCAGCGATTTATTAAAAAATTAAAAAAAAATCGATTTAAAATCGCTGCATCTGCACTTGCAGCGATTTGATTTTTAATTTTTTTTTTTTAATTTTTTTTTAAAAAAAATTGCAAATAAATAATAATAATAAAAAAATTTAAAGTTAAATCGCTGCCTAGGCAGTGATTTATTAAAACAACAATAAAAAAAATTATTTGGAAATCGCTGCTTTGGCAGACGAAATCGCTACTCCGTGAGCGATTTTACCGTTTTGGTTAAAATAAAAATTCATATACCGTTTTGGAATTTTTGTTAACATTTTAATACCTTTAGGCTCCGGACTCATGTTTAGTATTTGTTTTACCATTAGAATAATTACATCAATTATGTAATATGGAATGGTAAACAATACGGTGTAAATTTAGTGTATATTTTATCATTAGAATGACTTACACGTTAATTCAATCAATTATATATGTATATAAAATGATATATAATGCGGTGTTAAATTGGTGTTCAGTGTCCGTTTACCATTAGAATGACTTGTACCATAATTTAATCAACTAGCTAGTGTACAAAATTTATATTTAGCACCAATGTTATTAAAAATTACACCAACCCCTAATAACATCAAACCAAATTAAACAATCTACGATTATACGAAATGCCAAACTTTATATAAAATGGTGAACATTAAGTTTACAGTATGTGTACAACAATTGTTCAACCAAAAACAAGAGTCCGGAGCCTAAAGGGTAAGAAATATTGAGAAAAATTTCAAAAAGGTATATCAAAAAACCTTTTAACCTAAACGGTAAAAATTTCAATTGGTGGCGTTAAGGCAAATAGCAGCGATTTGTACAATTTATTTTTTTAAATCGAAATCGCTACCCCATCAACGTTCTTTTGTTATTTTTTTTAAAAAAAGTCGCTGCGGACTCCCCAAAAACAAATGTTTTACACCAAAATACCAAGTTATATGATGCAAAATTGTGTAATTGTTGGTTGATTTCCTTGTAAAATTTAAGGGAAAGGGTCTGAAAAATACTTTAATGGCCGAAATTGCTATTACGATACCAAACGGAGTACCTTTTATGCGCACTATTTAATAATTTATGACCAATCCCTCTTTCTAAAGTATTATTTAGTATCAATCAAATTTACCACTTTATTACACAAAAATAACAATGGTTTCATTTGTGTAGTCACGCACCCAAAAGGTTTACACCAAAGCTAAGTATGGGTTTTTCAACAAATTTTGCTCCAAGAGTTTTATAAGGATTTTCTCATTTGATTCGTGGACTAAGCTATTCCGAGATTATAATTATTAGACTAATATATCCCACCACCAGGGATATAAACAAAGAGAAGGGACCTAAAGCATTTCTTGAAGAAAGTTTTTGCCTAAGCCATACATGTTGAGTATGTGATGCATTGTCATAAACTATGTTGCTTAGACTCGTTCACAAGTATGTATCTAGTTCAGTTGCATGAAAATATTTGTTGGTATATTTTGAGAAATCACATGAAGTACCCGCAACTCTAGTCACATCGTATGTAAAAGAGAAATGAATAATCTGCGCAATATATGTGATGAAAGAGAGATAGATTGGAGAAAGAAGGAATTGATGATTACAACAAGTGAGCTGCAATGATCAACATGATCTGTTAATATAGCAGCTTTTCATCAATATGGCAAGAAGATGAAAGTCATCAGCTACCACCAAGTATATGAATATGAAACTTGTATGTACAACAAGATCATCGACGAGGAAGGTGATTTCATGCTTTGTAAAGGAACTTATGACCACTGAAACAGTTGACGCTTAAGCAGTTGCAGCTTTTTCTTCCGCCATTTCTGACACTGGAAGAAGGGTGCAGATCAGGTTGCGATCTCCATACACATTGTCCACTCGTCCTGAAATGCAATCACAAGTAGATTATCGTCAATACCAAGATATAAGACTCCCTTTGTCCCCTTTTAAAAGTTGTTTTAGCCCATTTCACGCTCATTAAGAACATAATGAATACAAATGTATAGTTTACAACAACAACATACTCAGTGAAATCACACCAAGTGAGGTCTGGTTCAATAAAAAAGCAGTATTGCAGATTTCAGCAGATACTCTGAGCTTTTTTCAATCATCTTATTGGTTCTATTCATATGAACTTGCAAATATCCTCTTCCTAAGTTCTACAGATTCATATTGTATTCATGATGAGAACCCTATGCAACAAACAGAGACTACATTTTCTCTTCTAACACGTGCCGGTAAAACAGATATTCTAATTTCAAGTACACAAGATTTGATAGAAACAGCCTTTTTAGAGCAGTTCCGTTGTAATAGGACATGTAAAGGGAAAGTTCCCTGCATGTCCTCAGTTGCTGGTTAGTCTAGAGGCTATCATTATGTAATCTGATTACATGAAAATTAATGAGTTTTCAAATGAAGTTTTTGTATGATCATTAACGAGAAGACAAAAAACATTGTGTATGTAGGTAGAAGATAGGATGTTTAAAATTTTAAGGACATAATTTCAGTAGTGATTGCTAGTATGTTTCGGAAGTTCTGAAAATGCATTGACCAGTAAAGTATATGTTTTGCTGAACACCTCTAAATTTCAATGTATTACTGAATAGGAAAAGAAAATCTAATACTTCAGAATTTAGCTAATGTCAAATTTGTAGGTTTAAAATTGGAGTTGTAATAGAGATGGTAAGGACCTGTAGTTGGCCAGAATTTGGCACTCCTTAGCCAGGGAGCAGGGTATGCAGCATATTCCCGAGAATATGGCTTTGTCCATGCATCTGCCATGAGCATTGATGGTGGATGAGGAGCCCCCTGTAAAACAAGTCTTGATTAATATCTCCTGATTTATGCAACAGTACAAACAGCAAACATTTCATTGAAAACTAATTTACAAGAAAAAAATTAAACACATAAATACCTTGAGAACATTGTTGTTAATATCGACATTCCCTTTCTCAATCTGAACGATTTCTTCTCTGATGGAGATGAGTGCATCACAAAACCTGTCTAGTTCCGCCTGCATAATATACAACTAATTCAAGACCACCAAATAAAAAAAACTAAACTGTGTACTACTGTCTACTGAAACTTTTTTCCTGTATCATACATTATGCACCCTTGTATTATACCTTGCTTTCACTTTCAGTAGGTTCAATCATAAGTGTACCAGGAACTGGCCAAGACATTGTAGGTCCATGAAATCCGTAGTCAATAAGACGTTTAGCAACATCTTCAGGTTCTATCCCAGCAGTGTTCTGGAAGGTGAAGACTCAAACAAGACTTAGTACACTATAAACAACCAGTAAAAAAGGAAGTGAATTGGAAATGATTCAAAAAAGAAACTACCTTAAAGCCCCTCAGGTCAATGATAAACTCATGGGCACATGTTCCATTGACACCTCGGAAGAGGACTGGGTAGTGCTTCTGTTGATCAGAGCAGAAAATATCATCAGCTAAGTAGAATACCCAAATTGAACAGTTGTTGCAGGACAAACTTTTTCAACTATAATGAATTAAGACAGGCATAGCAAGCCCGAGAAACAGAAAAGCAGAAAATTCAACTTAAATAGAATATGAGACATAATAGAACAAAGACCTCCAAACGCTTCGCCATGTAGTTTGCGCTTAGGATAGCTATCTTTGATGCATCTGTAAGTCCCTTAGACCCCATCATGGCAATGTAGGTATATGAAATCGGCAAAATAAGTGCTGAACCCCAGGGTGCAGCAGAAATAGCACCAAGTGGCTTACTCTTATCGGGGGATGGGATCCCTCCAGTTGGTACCTTCAGGAGAATCACAATGATTAAGAAAACTAAACAAGAAAGATAAAACAAAATCCCAGGCCGATGAATTGACAAATATTTGCAAGTTTGATAATCACAATATTGTTTTTAAGAAACATAAATCTAACAAAGAACAAGGTACCAGGACCTAGAGATTGTTATGTAGTTAAGTAATTGTGTTATCAAGGACATACCACAGGGTGTGATGGTAAATATGGTGCCAAGTGCTTCTTCACTCCAATTGGACCCATTCCAGGACCTCCTCCACCATGAGGAATGCAGAATGTTTTGTGGAGATTTAGATGACAAACATCAGCACCAATAAAGCCAGGGCTTGTCAAACCAACCTGTAAGAAAAATTAGCTATGAATGAAAAGACTGTACAACACCTGCATCTACGCCCTCATCAAAAAGAGAAAACAGCCAACAACAAAATGGTGTAGTCATTAGCTGAACTAAAACTAAATTTTGATGATGTAATTGAGGAGTAAATAGAAGAAAGGTAGTATGCATAAGTTCAAAAAAAACAGATATCATATTGTCCAGAAAGTTCTATTGACCACCAGCCAAGCACCTGATAAAACGTTTAGACCAAGGTAACCAATCAAGAGAAGAGCTTCAGACTTGACTGCACAGGACGTAGTATGACTCACAAAAGACTAAACTACAGCAAATCACACTAGTTCACACATCATGTGGGACAACTATCAAATCATCCAGGAGTAAAGAAGAAGAGGAAGAAAAGGATAGTAAGGAAAATTTGAGGTTCATTAGACATCTCTGTCTAAAGATATAAGGTCTGACTTCAAATATTGTTGAGCTAGAATTTATAGAGATAAAATGATCACTAAGCAGACCCAGTGACAAGTAAAATGTACAAGAATTTGAAATGATGAAATGTTTACATCCTAGTTTATACGCTCTAGACTAATAAGTTGTAAATCTGAGGAAGAAAAGTTACAGCATGAGAGGTTAGGAGCTAATATTGGGTAATTACCTGTGCATTCATGTTAGCTCCATCCATGTACACCTGACCACCATTGTCATGGATAATCTTACATATCTCATCAATTCCTTCCTCATACACTCCATGTGTTGATGGGTATGTAACCTGAAATTTGATCAAGACTTTAAGTAAATACAACCAATACAGAAAGGTGTCAGAAAATAGTAGCACATGATTTACCATGAGAGCAGAAAGGTTATCCTTATTTGCTTCAGCAGCCTTCCTCAACTCTTCAATATTAATGTTTCCTTTTGCATCTGTCCCGACAGCAACAATTTTCATCCCACACATTGCAGCACTTGCAGGATTTGTTCCGTGAGCTGATACAGGAATGATGCATACATTGCGGTGATGGTCACCCCTTGACTGCAACAAAACTCAAAATTTAATTACACTAGCCGAAAGCTTTACAGTCTAATTTATGGATAAGGATGAAAACAAGGAGAAGAATCTGATGATTAAAAACAAAAATTATAATCCTATGGCCATTAGCATCCCATTATGGTACATCAAGTGTTCTTGAAAGATTAAAATTCTATAGCCTTCTACAACTCCATGAAGGATCATAGATGTCAAGTAGTAACTAGATGGAAGTAAAGATCTTCACAAAGAATGGGTGATCAACAGGTGATTCTCCCTAATACTCCCCCCGTTCCCTTTTACTAGTCCTCTATTGACTTGACACTCCACTTAAGGAATAATGTATTAAGGATTTGTTTTACTAAATTACCCATATTAACTATGCTTTGGAAATCTAAATTTGACTACGAATACTTTATGTAGTCACTTATGATAAGGGTAATATTGGAAGTAGATAATATATATCTCCTGATTTGTTGAAATGGACGAGTAAATAAGGAAACATTTTTTCTTTAATATTACAGACTATAAAAGGAACGGTGTTTGATAAAAATCGTAAAAGCATGTGCAGTATTTTCCCACCAATTTGTCTCTTCAAACGATTCACAAATACAATATTAATTAAGTTCATTACGAACCTTAATCTTGTAAATATAGCTAGGTATTAAGAGAGCTTAAATCAAATCCGAAAGAAAACTATTCATTTAGATTTGAGGAGTACCATATGATATGCACGAATAACCATCAATCCGGCATATTCTCCAGCAGCACCAGCGTTAGGCTGCAAAGAGAAAGAATCAAAACCTGTAATTGTACACAACAGGGCGCCCAAATCGTCGAACATTTCCTGCAAGAAAGCATGTAACAGTCTTGATTAGTTCTTCTGTTTCTGCAGTTTGCAAGCAGCAATGCATTTAAGCAGTAGCAACCTGATACCCAGCTGCCTGTTCAGTGGGTGCAAAAGGGTGAATATTTGCAAAGCTAGGCCATGTCACCGGCATCATCTCTGTTGTGGCATTCAATTTCATTGTGCAGGAGCCCAAAGGAATCATGCTATGGCACAAGGAGAGATCCTTTGATTGCAGCTTATGGAGGTATCTCAGCAACTCGTGCTCAGTATGGTACCTAAATCATCAATGTACTAATTAAACTAGCACTAAGGTCACAGGATAAAGATGGTTAACCATTGAAGGAGGCCTTACGAGTTGAATATTTGGTGAGTCAAAAATGGAGTCTCCCTTGTAAGTCCAGAAGGAATCAGGTTCTCAACCTCTTGTGCAATTGATTGAGCAGTGAACGGGACCTATTAACAGCATCAAAGATAAGAATACACTATGTATACATTGAGTTGCAACCAGCAGCATGGATAGGGGAGTAATGATACTCACTGGCTTTCCCAAGGCAAAAACTTTAAATAGATCGTCCACATCTTCTAGGGTAGTAGTTTCATCAAAAGATACAGTTATCTGGAAAAAAAAAGGGTTCACTTAATCATAACATAAATTTGGTAGTATCGATAAGTTTAAAATAAAAATTAGCTAGACTTACAGTATTGTTGTCCACAATCCGCAAGTTAATGTCATTCTTGGTAGCAACATCAGCAATTGCCTTTGCATCAGAACACTTCACCTTCACAGTGTCAAAGAATGGAAGATCCTGAACTTCTACTGTTCCTAGCTTTTTGAGACCAGCAGAAAATGTTCCAGCAAGACCATGAACACGTTGGCCAATGGTTTTTAGCCCCTCAGGTCCATGATAGACAGCATACATGGCAGCCATGTTGGCAAGCAAAGCCTGCATAATAAAAGGACAATTTCATAAGCCAATAAAAGAAACTAAAGTGCATAGCTTCATGCATCAGCCCCTTCCAATGCACATACGAGAGTTAGATAATCTCTTGCAAGAAAACTAGATTTTGATTTGTTTTTTACTTCTCACTGCTCATGTTCAAACAAGTTAAAACATTTACTACTACTACAATATAAAATGGTCGTGAAATAGATAATCTAGGAGACATAAATAAAGGTATAGCATAGATGTTAGTGAAAACAGTAGTTCACTCAGTACCTGTGCTGTGCAAATGTTACTCGTAGCCTTGTCCCTGCGGATGTGTTGTTCCCTAGTCTGCATTGCCATACGCAGAGCAGGTTTCCCTGTTGAATCAACACTGACACCAATAATTCTTCCAGGCATCATTCTCTTGTATTCTTGAGAAGTTGCCAAGAAAGCTGCATGAGGGCCTCCATAACCCATAGGCACTCCAAACCTCTGAGCAGAACCAACAACAATATCTGCTCCAAGCTCACCAGGTGGTTTCAACATTGTCAAGGCCAAAAGATCAGATGCCATAACCACCTTCACTCCATGAGCATGTGCATTCTTAATAAACTCCCCATAATCCAAGATTTCACCTTCGGTCCCCGGATACTGAACTAGTACCCCACAAACATCACCAGACTTATAATCAATATCCTTAAGATCTACGGTAACTACCTTAAGATCAAATCCATCAGCTCTAGTCTTACAAATTTCAATAGTCTGAGGGTGACAATTGTTTGCAATAAGGAAAGTTTTCTTTTTCCCTTTAAGTATATTGTTACACATAGCCATAGCCTCAGCTGCGGCGGTCCCTTCATCTAGTAAAGATGCATTAGACATTGGCAAACCAGTAAGATCCGTAATCATGGTCTGATAATTCAGCAGGGACTCAAGACGTCCCTGCGAAATTTCAGCCTGATAAGGAGTATACTGAGTATACCAAGCAGGATTCTCCAAAAGATTCCTCAATATAACAGGTGGTACATAAGTATTATAATACCCCATCCCAATATATGACTTAAAAACCTTATTCTTAGATGCCAATTTCTGCATATGCTCAATCATCTGTGACTCAGTCAATCCACCATCAAACTTAGGTAACTTCATTGATTCACTACGAATCGATTGAGGTACAGTAGCATCAATAAGTGCATCTAGGCTTTGAAACCCACAAAACTCAGCCATTTTTGTTTGTTCTTCAGGGGTGGCTGAGTTATGTCGGCGTGGGAATGTGTCACTTGGTTTCAAAGCCTCAACAGAAATTGATCGAACTTGTTGAGTATTAAAAGATTTTGCATTATTTCTAGCCTGAAATGTGTATGGTGACAATGAAGATACATACCTTGAAGGTCTGTATAATGAGGATGATGGGATTTCATTAGAACGACTCTGTTTTGATTGTGAAACCAAACGTTTCAGAATTGCTCTGTTTGCCAATTTTCTAGCACGCTCCATTGAATTCAAGATTTGTAATGGAAAAATCAAGAAACACCCCCTAGTAAGGGATGAAGATTGAGAAAAGTTGACAAAGCTAAAAGCTTTGGTTTTTCACTATATATATTTGATGATTGTGTATGGTTTATTTATGGAACAAAAAGAAAAAAAGTGGGTGGTTGTAATGGGTTGTTGAGGTTGAGGATACCCTGTTTATACACAGCAAGCTAATCTTTTTATAATTATCTGCTCCCATAAGCCATAATTATTGTATTTTTTTCTTGGGAATTACTAGATCTGGTGGTGGTGGGTGAAGAGTGGAGTGACACTAGGCAGCAATTTGGAGGAAAAAAACAGAAGATTTTTGGATCTTGTTTTTCTATCAACCAATAGTTTTACACCTTGTTAATTTCATGGTTACACAACAATGAAAAGTTTAATTTTGTGTATTATTAATTTATTAGGATCGCGTTATTATCTTATTTATTTATTTATTATATATATATATTAATAATTAAATTTTTAGGATTGTTCAAAATTGAGTCGATTATTTTTAAGCCGACACTGGTCATAGTAATTGTTGATGAGGTTCGAGATAGATTGTTTTGATTCCTATACATTAGCATCTGTTATTTTCTTTTATATAGTTAGTAAGACTAGTATAGATGGAAGTGGTTAGCAGATTTGAGAAATAGGTGGTCTAGACCTGTTTAGTTTTGTAATGATTCACTTTGGTTGTAAAATAAAAAGTTTTGTTTACCAAAAAAAAAAAAAATTGAGTCGAATCCGATAATAATCGAAAAAAAGTTATTAATTTATCGATAATGAGTTATTGGTTTAGCAATCTTCATAATGATTTTGATTCTTTTTTATTATATGATTATCGATTCTTAACGGTTTGAGGTTTTCTTCTTCACTGATCAACTGGTAATGTGATAGTAAATTCAATAATTATATTTACACAATTTTGTTTGTAAAGTCCTTGACTTAGAGTTAAGCTTCATATTTTTATTTTTGACGATCTCAAACTCTAGATTATTCTACAACGTGAGTGTGTTTGCTTTTAAGAAAGATGCAATATGTCAACTCATGTGCATGGTTATTTTGGTTTGTCACTTTGTTTCTAAGTGATTTTCAATGATTTTTGTTTATCAAATCTTAATGGTTAACCAATAATCGAACTAGTAACGATCAATAATAAATCAATATCTCAATCGTTCTATAACGGTTTAGCATGTGTACTAATCGATAACCGATATTCTATACCCTATATTTTTATAATAGCTCTATCTTGTATCCAACTTTTTGTATAAAATTATCATTCAAATGGTTAATGTATAATACTATATAGCGATGAAAAAAATACAACTTATCTAAATATATATTCATTAAAACATTATAATATATAATAAAACAAATATCTAAAACAGAGTAGTTAGTGTTTTTTCTTTTTTCTTAGTGGATCTATCAATAATAAGGAGAGAGGGGGAAAACATAACAAGGGTATTATTGATGAGGTGAAATTTGTATGGAAGGGAATGAATGGGTGTTGGATTGGATTTCAATGGACATAAATTGATAGATTTTTCTTTTTATTTCCTTTTTAGAAATGGTTGTAGTAAATATTTCAATAAAACCAAAGCCTAAAATTTGTGAATAGTTTAGGAAGATTTTGATGGTTTGGATTGGATTGTTTGTGGGTTGGCAAAGTATACAACACTTGTTGCTTATCTTGATCCATTACCTCACAATTTCACACTTGAAGCCAAAGATCATTATTACCTTTTTCCCATATATATGGAGATAAGTGTGGAAGTAAATATTGACACATGGAAATTCTAAGTGGATATTATCACTCCAAGTGGAACAATAAACAAAAGAATAATTACTATTTAATTTATACTTAATGTTGAAAATATCTTGAGATTTCATTGATTGATTCACAATAAGAAAATATCATATGATTTATACTTAATGTTGAATTGAAGTAAATGTGAATGGTATCTAAGTGATAGTTACTTCTTCACAAAGAGGTATCCCACCTCAGAAAAGTTTTTTATTGAAAAAAATCACCATTTTAGTTATCAATAAAATTTTGTAGAAGTTGATCAAATTTATTTTCTTTTTGTTGAATCAACAAAGTAGATATTGAATACTAAAATATAAGTTGCTCAAAGGAGAAGGAAAATACAAGAGAGTAGAAGATGAGGTCCCTTCTTCACTTAGAATCCTTTAAGACAAGAGGCATAAAGCACATAAATGACACTTAAAATTTTGCAAATAACAAGTAAGCTCTTCAATTTTGAGAGTGCATGTGTGGATACTTTAACTTGATCTCAATTCGCAACTAAATGTTCTAACTCGTTCTACAGTGTCTTGTGAATACCTACTCTGACATGACACATAAATTTTAGAGGTATCTAAATGATCATTTTGTAAGGCCTTATCTGCTTTTATTAAGATTAATACGCCTGAATCAGAATCTATATCTAAATGTTTAAGATGCTGTCTCTAGTTGTGATGATGGAGTTTGTTGGTAGTAGGAATTGATTGTAGTGGTGGTAATGATAATAGAGGTGGCGGTTACAAAGACAGGGTGGCAGCGACACTGAATATAATTATAAAGATGGAGGAGATAAACGTGATAACAACTGATAGTGGTTAGCGGTGGTGATGGTTATGATGACAGAGGTGTTTGGTAGTAGAGTATATGATTATAATGATGTGGTTGACAATGGCAATGGTGATGGTTATGGTGGTGGTTGTGATGACAGAGGTGGTTAGTGATGGTGGTTAGTGATTGTGGATAGAGTGATGACAAATATTATCCACACGAGAATATATTTTAATGATATCAAGACTCCATTCTAGAACTTAATGTTAATACATATCCAGACCAATTAAGTGCTTAAATCTTAATGAATACAAAATGCACTAATCTAATGTTTGAACCACTCGTATTTAGACCTTCATTAAGTGTAAACAAATGAGGCCTAATTGAAGTATTTAACCGAAACAAGGTAATTAAATTAAGATGTTTAGATATGCATATTCAAAGTTGAAGTGTATAGTTTTCTGTTAAGATCAAGTTAGTTAAGTGTATATCTATGTTATGCCCAAAAAGAATTTGATATATCTTTCGAGTGAGTTCTCGATGCCTTCCCTTCTTTTAAGAGGACTTTTTATATGTGAAAAAGTCAATTCTACGCCCTAGTGATAAAAGGAATGCACGTAATTAAGTTCTGAAAAAGGCTATTTAGTAGCATGTTTTTTTAGTCCTATTGTTGGGATCAAGGCTAATAGAGAGCAGGTCGATGCTAGATTCATGGTTGACTGTTGATTTGCTCTAAAATTATTATGATGATGCTCCAACAGTAAGTGAAGTATTTCTAAAAAGAGGTCATGTAAGCATCTTAATTATAAGTCATATCTGGGGCCACGATCCGAGATTTTTTATAGTTGAGGTAAGAATGATCCACATCTGTGTGATTTTGATTCAATCATGTGCTATAATCCGATTCATCTGTTTGTCAAGTATGAATTTTACCTCAAACAAACTTAATTATATATGATATATATGTTAAATTAATTCACGAAATCATTAGATTGTTACTTCTCCATGAAATCATTAGAGATGAATTGTGCTCTTCATAAGTAGTTATGAGAAATCCGTTAATAGCTATTGTATACATAATTTAATTATGTATATTGTTCCTTGTTTAATTTCTTAAACATTTAAATTCTGTATATAGTTCCTAAAAGTGTAAAAGTTGGTGAATGGTCCTATAAATTCGGTAAGTGGGGTCGGCTGTTAGATACCGATTCACGTAGGCCGTAAGATCAAGTGTTTGGGGTGGGTGACATTCAGATCTAACGGCTGAACATTTCCTATTCAATTTTAAATAAACTTAATAGGAGTATTTTATTGCTAGATTCTTTGGTATTTATTGGAAGGTACAATACTGAAATCAAGAATCTTTTTTCTCTTGAAGTTGGTACACCCTTTTACACACGTACTTCAATATTAAAGTCTCATATCTTTTTAGCATATATAGGTCTTCATTTTTAAGTCTCAATTTATTTTTTTAAGACTTTTGGTACATTATTTTATAAGTACTATTAATATGAACCCTTGACTTTAGGTAATACTGTATTCAAGAGAAAAAGCAAAAATAAATGAACGATTGTGATGTAATGGATAAATTGTTTCACTCTTAATTAAATGTTTTGAGTTTGAGTTTTAAATATACAAAAAAAAGAATTATTTTGAGAGTATTACCTTTGAATAAGTCGTACTAATAGTGCACAGTTCAATTTTAAAGCCTATTCGACGATGCTACGTGATTAGGTGAATCATAGCTTTATATTCCCTTCTTTTTCTATGACTTCGAGATTCCAATCATTTGCCTCTCAAAAGTAAATCTATTTTAATCTTTCAATATTACTTTAACTACACCAAGGTTGCAAGTGAAATACGGTAATAAAGGATATATTTAAAAATTAAAGAATTCTTAAATATATGTTATAAAGTATTACATGAATTAGTAATTAAACAGTTTTAATATATATTGGAAGAGAAAAATATATGTTAAATAAAGATGCATGTAGAAAATATATGTTAAGAGGCATTAGGTAAATTAATCATTAAGAGGTCTTAAAATCTATGATAATTTTCATTTTAAGTATGATGCATCACAAAATTATAAAAATAGTAAAATCGCATTAAGAAAACCATATTTTATTTTTT
Source organism: Solanum sitiens (assembly GCA_016801875.1). NCBI lineage: Eukaryota > Viridiplantae > Streptophyta > Magnoliopsida > Solanales > Solanaceae > Solanum > Solanum sitiens. The sequence goes on from JABWTJ010000531.1 coordinate 212,551, forward strand.
AATATCTAATATTAGCTCAAATACATTTTTCAGGAATTTTATAATGGCAATATAACGTGGAATTATAGATTTGCTTTTGCGTTTGCTTACTCTTCATGGCTATATATGTCTAGCAAACCTTCACTTCAAAATGATTTTCTTTTATAATAACATGTATTTTTCAAGAATCGTATCATTTGCTTTATTTAATATCTTTATTATTGGGAATTATTTATGTTCTTATAAAATTATTTCATAGAGGAAAGGCTGGGAATGATAAAATAACAATTAGCAATTTATCATTGTTTGTTGAGACAAGGAAAATAAATAAAACAAAGAAAAATAACGGGAAAGTATTCGTCATCACACAAGTTGGCAACTATTTTCTGAGTTTCATTTTATGTGATTATTTTATAAATAGAAATAATTTAATTTTTTAAAATTTTTAAAGAGGAAAATAAACAAAACAAAAGAGAAAATAACGGCAAAGTATTCATCATCACACAAGTTGGCAACTATTTTCTCAGTTTCATTTTATGTGATTATTTTATAAATAGAAATAATTTAATATTTTAAATGTTTAAAGAGGAAAATAAACAAAACAAAGAGAAAATAACGGCAAAGTATTCGTCTCACACAAGTTGGCAACTATTTTCTGGAGCTAACAACTTTGATAATCACTCATATATTAATTTTTTCCGAGAAAATCACTAATTTTCATTTTCAATTCAAAAGTCACTGAAGTATAATTCTTTTGCACAGAATGTCACTCAGTCTATTTACTTATTTTTCTCACTAAAATTTGCTGAAAATAGATTTTTAATTTTAACCAAAATTTCAAGAACCAAGTATATATATCCATTTAAATTATTTAATAAACCGCCTTATTTAATTCGATCCGCTAAAAATATGATATTTAATTTTTTATTTTACCATTAACTCCCTAGCGTTCTTCTTCATCAATGGAATTCTTGTTCCTAGCGTTCTTCATCTTGAGCACACTGAACTCCTCGCACACAATCAACATTGTTAGACATGAATATAATGTGATGTGGTGACTATTCGTTGTCTCTAAATTATATCCAAGATTGGTTAAAAACCAACTCCAAATCTCTTTGCTTTTAGTATCAGCGATCACAACATATCCAACAAGGAAAGATGCAATCATTAGAATCAATAGCAATTTGCAGCTAACAAATTGCCTCCATATAGGTAAGCCAACAACCATCTAGACTTATTAATGGGCCTACACCCAGACTTAAAAGCTTCCTTCAAAGGGGACAGACACACATAAAATTTCTTAAATTTACTTTTATCTCTTTAAATCTCTACATTAGAGCCTGGATTTGTATTCAGAAAATCAGTCTTACACCATAACAATTAATCATATTGTGCACCCTCATCTTCATGATGAGGAAGAATGCTAGGGAATTAATGGCAAAATAAAACTTTCAGTATTATATTTTTAGCGGGTCGAATTAAATGGGTCGGGTCATTAAAATTTTTGATTAAAAATAAAAATTTCATGTCAACAAATTTTAGTGAAAAAAATAATTAAATAGGTTGAGTGAGTTTCTATGCAAAGATGTCATAATTGAGTGACTTTTGAATTGAAAATAAAAATTGAGTGACTTTATAGTTGAGTGATCATCAAAGTTATTAACTCGTATTTTCTGAGTTTCATTTTTTGTGATATTTTTTTATATAATTAGAAATAATATAATTTTTTTAAATTTTTAAAGAAAAAATTTATAGCTAAATAAATATCTAGAAATAATTTTATACCACAAATTTTAATTTTATTACATTTTTCTTAAATAACGTATCAAATTAAATAATATCACATTAAATAAGACGAAGAGCTCTTATTAACGCCCACACACAAGTTAGCAAGTACACTAGGCTCCAAAGTGTGAACCACGTCTTTTGAGTTTGTCCACCACTGCCCTAACCAAAAATCTTATCTTTGTGGAGCAAACTAGCTACTTTATGTCTGCCCAATTTCATTTTCTTCGTATTAAATATTATGGTCAATTAACTTTCACTTATTTTTTTAAAAAAAGAGAAGTATTCAAAATATTTTTAAATTTGACATAAAATGTTAATTTAATTTTTTGCCTGGTTATTTGATTAAATAAATTTAGATACATTTTTAATCTGTAATGTGATACACTAAATGATTTCAGATTCTTGTAGAAATATAAAGCTCTTAATAAGCAAGAAAAGCGTTGAAACTTGACGATAAATTAGAGATGTATTTCGTTCATGTTGCAAAATTGAAGATTATATTTAAGTTTAGTTGATCAAATAAAAAGATTTTTTAAAAATCATCAATAATCTAGAGATAAAATTAATAATTCATGTCAAAATTAAAAATATTTTCAAATATTTAAATTTTTTAGAAACAAACTAAAAGAAGAGAAAGACGGCAAGTGTAGTGTAAGCAGTTTTGACTTTGTTCCAAGCACTTTGATTTTTGGGTTTATGCCGATATGAATTTAGTAGGATTTAGTTATATATGTATTAGATCTGAGAATGTGCATTGCGTGTTTAATTTAAAATATTTTATATAAATTTTGTATTGCAAATTATGTATTTTATCCTCTTCAAATTTTTGATATTTATGAAAAAAAATTATCATTGTCTCGAAATGAGGATACTAAAATACCACATGTTAGACTAATGTATACAAAGCAACAATCCATGATAAATTCTCAATAATAATAACAACACAACAATAGAAAGTACTACAATAACAACAAACAAGAAACATAAACATTAAACCAAACAAATAAAAAGAGACAAGAAAAGAGAGCATAAAGATTTTTTCATATTTTTTTTCAATTGATTTAAGTGTGTACATTATTGTCAAATGTCCCTATTTATAGAATAACATTGATGAACACAGAGAGTCATGAGAGTGAAAAAACATAATGAATACAATTAGTTGGAATTACTTACATTTACATAATGAAGAGTAGGGGTGTGTTGGGTTTTATTTGCCCTGATTTTTTACCATAAATAGGTTTTCCTTTTAGGAAAAGGTTTTGGATTGACTCATCCTTTTTCTCGTAGGAAAAGGTTTAGGACTCTATAAATAGAGGCTTGTTCCTTCTAACTTAATCAACATTCACAATGTAGTCTTAAGGGCTTTGAGAGTTTAGGTTAGGAGGAGAATTTGTGGGTCACAAGCTTGATATGTTATCACTTGTGTGAACCTCCCATGTATTCCGAGTGAATTGGTTGAGGTTGTTTCTCTTTGTTTTTTGTACTCTCATATTTATAGTGAATTGCTCATCTCCTTTGTCGTAGGTCAATTGACCGAACCACGTTAAATCTTTGTGTTTTTTGGTATATTTTTTGTTTGTCTTCTTACTCATGGTCTTTCGAGGTTTGCTTTGCTAGCTTTCGCATTTCACCTTATTAATTTCGGTCCTAACAAGGTGTACATGGTCGGGTTGGTTCAGGTTTTTCAAATATCAAACCAAACCATTTGTTTTGGATTTTTAAATCTATAAACCAAACCAAACCAATAAAATTCGGGGTTTTCAACCTCGGAATTTTTTGAATTTTTCAGGTTGTCAAGTTTTTTTGCTAAAGTATTCATACAAAAATATAATTTACTTGTATTTTAAATATTTCTTCAGTCCTACCAAAATACAACTATCTAAGGTGTTTCTTAAGAAATAATTATATGATTAATGACACTAAAATATCCAAATATATATATATATATATATATATATATATATATATATATATATAATAAAATTGCGCAAAATAAATATTGCAAATTAACAAGTCATAATGAAAATAATCATAATTTAAAAAGTACTAAATCATGCTAAAATAAGTTTTAATGTTACAAAATCAAGCTCATAATATAATAGAAAGAGAAGAAGACAAGAGAAGTAAGATGGAGGAGAGAATTTTTCTTCTCATTCAAGTGTATGTGAGTCTCATATGTATATCATGAACAACCCTATTTATGGTTGAGAAATCACTCCAAAAGTCACCATATTAAGTATCATAATAAATAGATACATTCTTATCCAAAAAGGTTCATGAAACCTAGTGAATATGGATAGTTGTTCATGTACTAACTTTATGGACTATCCACTCATTTAATGGATTTATAACACTCCCCCTTGGATGTGCATAGATATTGTGCCTCGTTAAAACCTTACTAGAAAAAACTCTGTTGGAAAAATTCTAGTGAAGGAAAAAGAGTACACATATCTTTCGATACGTATTATTTGTTGCCTCATTAAAAACCTTGCCAGAAAAACCCAGTGGGACAAAACCTCGGCCAAGGAAAAAAGAGTGTAACGCGTATTATACTCCCCCTGATTAAAACATCACTTAATTTCTTGTGATGATGTCTCCAATCTTGTACACAAACCTCTTAAATATTGATATTGACATTGTCTTTGTGATCAAATCACATTCACGAAGATGTTGCATCATTGAACTCATCCGACGAGGCTTTGAGCTTAGCCAAATACATCATTAAATATCATTCTATTCGTCATGACCTCATTGTTGCAAGTAAATTGCACATTAAACTTGTTCACAATAATAATCATCTTGTGGACACTTTCATTTGCAGTTGATTATCTCTGTACATTGTGGTTGATAAATTCTTTTTCAAAAACCCCCCACATATTTCCTGAATATGGTGTGTCATTGATCTCAACCAGACACACTTTTGACTTGCTTCATGGAAGACTTTTATTTCTGCATGGCTTGAAGAAGTGATCATCTACATTTGCTTCATTGATAGCCAAGATATTATTGTGCCTCCACATGCAAACAAATAGCGTGCTTGAGATAAAGCTTTATGCAGATCAAATAAATATTCTGCATTTGCGTAATCAATCAATTTTTGTCTTGAATTCCTCGGAATAGAATAAACTCATAACTATGGTCCTTCGAGGATATTCAATCATGTACTCAACACCATTTCAACATCCTTTTATCATGGAGGAACTGAATCTTGCCAGTAAATTTACTGCACAACAAATATCTGATCAAATATTGTTAGCAAGATGCACTAGTGTTCTGATTGCACCAAGATATAGAGTTTCATCACCAAGAAGCTCTTCATCCTTCTTTTGAGATCAAACTGAATCATTATTTATGTCAAGCGATCTCATAATCATTGGGGTACTCAATAAATGTGACTTATCCATATAAAAACGCATCAAAACATATAAGTGTATGTGCACTGATAGACAAATATTTCATTTATTAAATTATCAATCTGTAGGTCAAGACAAAATTTTGTCTTATCAAGACCTTTTCATAAAAATACAAGGAAAATTAGGGTCATTCTTTTGTATCATTTTCTTTCTTGACTATTTCAATTCATATAAGGATTCTTGAAGCTTTATTTAAAAAGTTTCTTTCAAACTCTTATATGCTTTAGACACCTCGATTATTTCAAGGGTTTTTATATAACCTTCATTATTGTTTAGCTAGACATGATAATTATTCGTTATATGCATTCAAGTTTTTTATATGTTGCCAGATCAAAACAAACCTCATTGCATCCACCATAGGAGAAAACATCTCCAATAATGTCAGGATTTTTGCGATAAATATTTATGCCCCAAGGCACAAGATGTACTTGATATATTACGATTATACCATCACATAATATTTTATTGTACCCCACTGACATTACACCTTGATTTATGAATTATCAGTCCAAAACATCACTTTTTTAAGTGAAACAATATACTTGAATTATGCATTTTACTTGGCCAACCATTTATCTGTCCACACTATATGACAGATTTGAATTTAAGATCCTCATGACAATTCATATCATTGAGCGCTACTTTATGTTAAAAATATCGTCGACGGTTATTTGATATCGATTTCAATATGTCATAACTTATCGAGATCTCTTCATTTTTCATCATTTTTCAGGTACCTGAACCTTTTCCGAGATTTTATGAAGTGTTATGTCAATGTGCTCTTTTATAGCACTTGCCTCATTATCATGACCATATTGATCATTTGCTCCTTCCTTCTTCAAGAAATTCTATATTTGGAATCGATTGATTTATTATGCTTTCGGCGTATCATAGACTCTGTCCTTTAAGGACTTCACATTGGAGCATTTGCAGCTGAATTATATCATAGGGTCAGTACATTCATCTGGCAATTGATTTGCAACATTATGCAAATGAATTATCCCTTGAACTTTAAGTTCACATACTTATTTAACGAGGATGTAGATAATTCATAATTAATCTCACACGTAATTTTCAGCTGTCAATTATCTCTCCCCTTAGTGTTAGCAAATCTAACATTCATCCCAACCTTATTTGGAAATTCATCTTTGTGCGTGGTGGAGCAATTAGATCATAACTGCACATTCAACCTTTTAGATGAAAATTATTTGGTTTCTGACGGTGAACCAATTTTAATGGGGAAACTTTGTTGGCTTGATGCATACATGTGTTGATACGTGTTACTTATCTCATACCAAATTTTATTTGAAGTTTTCTTCTCATAACCATGATTTAGCTATAATTGGAGGCATACAATTTTTGCTAAATCAACCAGCATTATCAATATAATTTCATAATTTGAAATTGTGCTCTTAATTCAACAATTCGAGCAAACAACCTTACAAACCCCAATTTGTAAGTTGACACCAAAGCACATGTGATCATTGCATAGATGCATCCATCATATAATTACAAATGATCTACATGGCAGCTGAATGGGCCCATATTCACTTTTTTATATATTTCAAAATTTTTAGGGGATTACAATCCCAACCTTAGCTAGTACAATGAAAACAAGCAACACAAGAGAATTCTGGAAGAATCTTTTATTTCTTCATCATATAAGCCACATAAATTCTCAATTATATTTGCATCACATTCAAATCATGATGGTCAACTGGTCATGCCAACTGATATTTATTTCAGTACAAGTATAATTTACTTTTGCATGTGATTTCATCAGCATGTTCATGTTTGTCTACAACAAACAAGAGGAAAAGTGGGGTAATCTTTTACAATAATATTTATACCCCTCTTTAGTTGTAGTAATATGATGATAATTAATAATATCTTTTCATAATTTATAGTCTCAATATTTCTTTTCAATTCATCTGAAACTTAAAAAGTTTATTTTGAGACTTACTGTAACCTTACCCCACTATTATTCCTATGAGAATATCACAACTCGTTATAGCGTGTAATTAATTACTGTGTACTATCACATATTTCATGACGCCATCCACATGATGAACATCTCCTTCAAGGAGAAAACTATATTGTTATTGTCATGGTCAGAATTATTACAAGCAAGACATGTTTCTTGCTTTACTTTTGTTGTACAATAGGTACACAACCAATGACAAATTTGTATTGTCACACAATATATTTGATCATGACCAGAACCTTTATAGGCAAGAATTACTTCTTTCTTTTTGCCCTTTCGATAGTTCATAACAAACATATCATAATATTCATGACGTATAAACGCACACGACCATTGACCATTCATGGCAAATAAAATTTATTTATTTCTCTCTAACCTTCCGTAGAGGTGAGTTGTGACATATATCCAACCCTACATGAATATATTCTTATTCATATTTTTTCTTCATATTTTTCCATATTCACTTTCAAGATTAGGCAAATATTCACATGCTTATTACAAGTCACACTCTCTTCATGAGTTGACGATAACCTTTTATACATGTCATACCTTTATATTTGACATATTTAATTGATTCACCTCAACATCACTTTGAAAAATAAAGTGCACCACCACTTTATATTCTTTTATTTTGATGGAGGATTTATAAAACTTGTCAAATTATTGGGTTGACAACATTCACAAGTCCAATGACCTTTCACACAATTTGATAATAAAAATTGTCTTCACATTTTGAAGGACTATTTCGAGAACCCATAGTGTTCTTCTTTTTTTAATTACCACAACGATGACTATTATAATTCCGTTATTTCACGCCCTTTTTTATATCGTTAATCATTTGTCATCTTTCAGACTAATTATTTACTGCTACCACATTCATAGCAAGTCAACATCGAATTTCAAAGTTATCATATGTTGCTACGTTTTACCTTTTCATATATCACATATATATACTAAAATAAATTATTAGATAAGAGGAACTTTTGAAAATATAAATGTGTAACAAGAAAAATAAATAAAACTTGTTCCTGTTCATAAGTGTTTCAACTAAACACTTTTACGAAGTGCTACAACTTTTAGAGCATATTCGTACTGATAACGTGTTACAAAATCAAGCTCATAATATAATAGAAAGAGAAGTAAGATGGAAGAGAGAATTTTTCTTCTCATTCAAGTGTATGTAAGTCTCATATGTATATCATACAATAGTGAATGAACAACCCTATTTATAGGTTGAGAAATCACTCCAAAAGTCACCATATTAAGTATCATAATAAATAGATACATTCTTATCCAAAAAGGTTCATGAAACCTAGTGAATATGGATAGTTGTTCATGCACTAACTTTATGGACTATCCACTCATTCAATGGATTTATAACATTTAATAAGTATTAGTTACATAACTAAATATTAAAGGAAATTAAAATTAGATTATGTAAACTATTTCAATTTTCTAAACCAATGTAAAATCAAAGAACAAATATTCAATATTATTGTCACTCTTAGTGTTAAATTGATTTCCTTTTTGCATTAGTATAAATTTGATTTTGATTTAAGTTTTATTATAATTACCAACACATGTGGACTATAATCTTTATGGAACCATCCAAAATTCTAAGTATTAAACTTGAAATAATATATTAAAAGATAAAAATGATGAAAAAGTATAAGAAATATTCAAAAATTATATCAAAGTAAATATTTTTATGTGTAAAATAAAATTTTAAAATTATATATATAATGCCGGGTTGGTTTGGTCTCGTTTTTTTTAATTTAAGACCAAACCAATCTAAATATAGTCGGATTTTTTTTCAACACCAAACCAAGTCATACCAACTACTAGTCGGATTTTTTTTCCGGGTTGACTCGATTTGCTGTTTGATTTGATATTCGTCTCGATTTTGTACACCCCTAATGAAGAGTTTGGGGTATTTTATGTATACTAATATGATGGTTTACCATTTACTATTTAATATTTAATTTATTAAACAATTTATAAGATTTATATGTAATGTAAAAATAAAATTATAATCTAAGGATAAAATATATAAAAGAATCCAAATATATTAAATGTGTAATGGAAAATCATTATGACTAATTATTAAAAAAAATCATAGCAACTATGATTATGAATTATCATCACTATTAATTACTTACCTGGAAGATGTAAAGATTGTTTGTTTTTCTTGCTTATAATAACTTACAATTTAATAATGAGTATTGAATAGTAAGTTTAGCTGGAAATAAGAGTGTTAATTACCATAATACGAACAGTCAAAATTCATTGAATCCTAAACAGATATTAAATAAAACAATATTTTAAATAATTTCAAGAAAATAAATTAATAGTTAAAAGTATTTTCGTAATTCAACTTTTGACTTAGATTTTTTCCATTTTTAATGTGATATATATATATATGTGTGCACGCGTGGGTGTGTGGGATTAATTATGTATGTAACAAATATATATGATTTTATTTACTTATTAGTTATTTTATCTTCTACAATTGTACCAAACATAAGTAGTATAGTTTTTTCATAACTTATAATGTGAAAAAGAAAAATATGAACAAAAAATAATAATATCAATGCTATGATTTATGCTGAGAAAAAAAAAACAAAAAAAAAACAATCAAGGTATAAAGTACTAGATTCTATGTGAATATTATATTTTCTGACCGTTTGAGGTTTACTATGCTATTTTTAATAAGGAAAATTTCAAAGTAACAATATTTTAGCGCTTAGCAGAATCTCATAATCGTATTATCAATATTTATTAAAATATCAACATTTTAGTTTGTTATATTGCTGATTTATATAAAAAAAAATCATTTGTTTAATTTGAGAGAATACAATCAGTTAATAATATCATGAAAAAATTCAGGAGAGAGAACATTTCAAATAAGGTAAAAATCACGGAAACTCCTTATCAATTACATTCCAAATAAAAATCGACATGACTTCTCTCTAGGAGTGTGCATCGGTCGGTTCGATTTGATTTTATATATTATTAGTTTTGATTTATCGATTTTCAATTTTTAAATGTGATAACCCAATAACAAACCAATAAGATATTTTTTTTATCGATGTTTTATGAATAGTAAAGATAATAATCATAATAGTACTGTATAACTATAATTTTGTTATTTGCGCTCCACATCTATATTTTCTTTGTCATGAAGTCTATGATTGTGTAAATCACGGTCATTTGTATAAATTGCGGGACTAAATCATCAGTTTTTATGAAAATTACGGTTGTATATTTACTTCAATTTGTTATTTATATGTTATTTGTGTGTATGTATGTGTAAAATTTATGTTCCATATCACCATACGTTAGGCTTGTCAATTTTATATGCATTGTGTGTATGTGTGTGTGTATATACACACATACACACATATATATATATATACTAGATATTATGTGCCTGGACCCAACGTATGTTAGTTTTTTTTCTTCCGATTTATGTGATACAAATGAAATTTAAAAAAGCGAACTAAATTTTTATACATTTTTTAAAACAGTTTTTAATTGTAATTTATATACTACTTCCGTTTCAAAAAGAATGTTCTTATTTCCTTTTTAGTTTGTTTCAAAAAGAATGATCCCTTTCCTTTTTTGGCAACACTTTAACTTTAACTTTCCACGTGGCATGTTTAAGACCACAAGATTAAAGGGCACTTTGGTACATTTGACATAACTTTAATTTAGAACCACAAGATTAAAAAGTCTTCTTTCTTTTCTTGAACTCCGTTCCAAGTCAAACTAGGTCATCCTTTTTGAAACGGAGGGAGTACCTTTTATGTCATTTTCGAACGATATATATGTTAATCTATTTGTTTCATTTTATGTGATACAAGTGATTTTAGGAAAATCAACGAAATTTCTTATATGGTTCTCACATATTTTTAGTTGTCATTTTATTGTGATTCATAATATTTTTTAGTTTTTACGTTATTTTCAAATAATATATGCAATTATTTTTTTGTTTGATAAAAATAAGGGAGTCAGCCAAATTTCATTATCTTTTTTAACTATGTTTTTTCTAAAGTATCTTAAATTGTTATATTGCGTTTTAAGCTTCTTTTTTATGTAATTTTCAAATATAACAAATTAGAAATTAAAATGAAGAATTACAGTTTTCAAATCATTATATTTCATTTTTAATACACGACTCCCTTCTTTTCGATTTATATGAACTTATTTTTTGATTTCATTTCAAACAGAAAAAAAACTTCTGTATTTTAATTTTTTTATATAGTATATTTAATCACAAAATTAAAAAATATTTCAATACACAAAACTTAAATATACATATAAATCTTAGTTTTAATTTTGATTGTTAACCTAATATTCTACTTGATATATAATTATTAAGAGCTAAGCGTAATTATTGTTTATTTACTTTTATATAATAAATAGATATCACAATAACTCATAAAAATGAAGAAATAACAAAAATGAGGTAATACTAATAAGAATAATTAACGATGTTTCTAAAACTATTATTTTCCTGTTATCATTCTTGGTGTATTTTTGTTTGCATGAAGATACATTTTTACCTTTGATCATCATTCACTTCGATCATATATAGAAAGATGTTTCTAGAATTATTTATTTTTAAGAGATTTTTGTTAGAATGAAATACATTTTTATTCTTGGTCGTCTTTAATACAAATACATCATCCTATTCATTTTTATTTGTAAAGTTACTTTTTAACATTTTTTTCTTTAATTTCAATCTAATATATAGGGTGTGTTTGGTATGAAGAAAAATATTTTCAATGAAAAATGTTTTCCTAGATAATGTTTTCCTGGAAAACAAGTAGATTTTTGACTTATTTTCTCATGTTTGGTTGGTGAATAGAAAATATTTTCCGGAAATGATTTTGTGTTTGATTTATGAACGAAAAATATTTTTGAGAGACATCTTTTATTTTTACTAGAGTAAAAAATAATTTATGAAATTGAAAATATTATTTAAAATCAAAATTATTATTTTTTGGGGTCGGGGGTGGAGCTGGTGGGGGTAGGGGGGAGGGGGGGTAGGAGTGAAAAAATAAAAATTTGAAGTTGATAGTATTTTTAAAAACCAAAATTAATTATTTTGGGGGTTGGGGGTGGGTGGGGGAGTTAGGAGTTTAAAAATAAAATTTTAAAGTTGAAAATATTTTTAAAAAGCAAAATTAATTTTTTTGGGGAGGGGAGGGGGGTCAGGGATCGAGTGAAAAAATAAAAATTTTGAAATTGAAAATATTTTTTAAAAATCGATGTTTTTCCCAAAAAAAAATGTAATTTGAAATTGGAGGAGAGTTTTGGAAAATGTTTTCCTTAATTTTTGAAGGGAAGTCATTTTCCTTAATTTTGAGGAAAATGAGTTAATTTGGAAAACATTTTCCAAAACTTTTGTCCCAACCAAACATGGAAAAATTGGAAAACATTTTCTAGAAAATGTTTCCAATATACCAAACACACTCATAATATTAATTTTATCACATAAGTTATTTTCAAGTATATAATTAGAACCAAAATAAAGATGGAAATAATTAATTCATGATAAATTTTCATATAAAAGTAAACATTTTTGATAAACATAATGAATTGAAAAAATATTAAAAATTAAATAAAGTAATAGTAAAATAGAGTAATAATAAAATAGATATCACAATAACTCACAAAAGAAAAGAAAGTTAAGTAAAAACAAAATAAGTTAATGGTAATAACAATAACTTAAGATGTATCTAGAACTATTTAATTTTCTTGTTATCATTCTTGGTAGATTTTTATTAGTGTGAAATTACATTTTTACCATTGATCATTACTCACTTCATATATTAAAAGATGTTTCTAGTATTATTTATTATTTTTCTTAATAGATTTTTGTTAGCGTGCAATGACAAATTTGCCCTTGATCGTCCTCTCATTTCACTCTTCTATATAATAGGGGAAAAAGATAAAATATATATATATATATATATATATATATATATATATATATATATATATATATATATATATATATATATATATATATATATATATATATATATATATATATATAAGAAGAAAATGATGAATGAATTAGATGAGCTAGTTTATTCATTGGAAGACTTAAGTCTTTCAAAAGAAATAAATGTTTTTATGAATAAAGGGGAAACAGAAGGACCCCAAGGGAAATTTGAAGCCTCAACTTCAATGAAAAATGAGTGGCAAGAACCAGAAGATAGAGATTTTGCAAATAAAGCGAAAAAAAATAATGATTTTACAAAAAACTATCATAATAATGATAAATCAAGATTTATGCCTAATAGACTCCCAACAGGAGATATAGGTGTTCAATTTCTAGATCTTGAATGTAAAAGAGATCCAGAAAATAGCTTAGACCTTTGGTCTCAAAACATGCTCCTATGCTTCTTATTAGGAAAATGAAATTATACAGATGAAGAAAAATATATCATTATGATAAACACTTGAAAAGTACATGACTGGTTTTCAGGATTAACTGAAGATGCAAGAAATATAATTAAAAATGATACCTTAGAAGGATTAAAGAATTCTTTACAAGAAGGTATAATTAATCTTAAGCAATATATTGCAAATGAATTCTTTGGAGGACAAGGAAATATAAAAGAAAATAAAGAAATGATAAAAAATATTGCTAAAGAAAAACTAGAAAAATTACAAATTTGTAAAATGAGTTATATTCAAGAATATACTTGTGAATTCGAAGAATATTATTATAAAATATTTGATAGCAGTAAGGAAATGATGCCTTATTTAGAGAAGTACTATAAAAAATTACCAGGCTACTGGGCAAAATACTTTAGAGAAGAATATGAAAAATAAAATAAAAAAGGAGATACTCTTGGACAAAGAATAAATTTTCTAAGAAATAGACTAGGTCAACTTTGTATGTCTCATAACATACAGAGAAAAGCTAAAAGAATAAATACACAAATATACTGTAAAGATACCAATGCATCTACTCTATGGGGATGTAATGATAGACCGTATAAAAAGAGAAAACAACTCAAAAAGGGGTTAATAAAACGAAAGAATTTTTCTAAGCAGAAATATATACCAAAGAAAAAATACTTTAAAAAGAAAAGAGAATTTTCAAAAACAAAAGATAAATGCAAATGCTACAATTGTGGAGAAGAAGGTCATAAAGTTACGAATGTAACAAGAAAAGAGTAAAAATCTCAAAGATAGATAGAATAGAAATTGATTCAGATCTAGAATCAATAAAATCTATAGAAAGTGAAGATTTCTATGAAGAAATCTATGAAGAATGTTCAACCAGTTCGGAAGAATCTGAACAAATGAATAAAGAAATTCAAGAAAAAGAAAATTCTGTTCAAATTTTAGAAACAGAAGAAGATCATCGTGGTTATGCTTTAAAAGCAACATTTGATGGAGAAATTTTTAAGAAAATCCAAGGATTAAAATTAAATCTTAAAGTGGAAGATAATCTATTAAGCAGAATGCAAAGAATGTTTGCAAGAGATAAAATTTCTTATCATGAATATCAAGAAATAGAAAAGGTAATAGAAATTACACAAACAACAGGAAAGCATAAACTAAACCTGTTAACAAAACCAATGATAGATCAAATTCTAAGGAAAATTCCTGAAAGGAAAAGAAAGAAAATGAATTATGTTCATCTAGGTGGAATTCAAATATTAGTTAAATCAACTTTTAAAGAAGGAATTAATTGTCCAATAGTGATAAATTTATCAGATGAAAGATTCATAAATGCAAGAGAAGGAAATCTTGGTATAGTTGAAGGAAATCTAGCATATACAAAACTGCTATTTACATATTATCCCAAATATTGTATATCACTCAAAGATGCCGATTTTAATGATGCATTGAGTCTACATTTTCAGATCAAAAGAAATGATCTATTCAAACCAGGTAATCATATAATGAGTATATATTACCAAGCATTATATACAGTTACAAATTCAAATTATGGAAAAATATATAAAAATAAAGGATTAATCGAAATAGATCAAGAATGTGTAGGAATAGCAAGAATAGTTGAAGCAGAAATTCAACAAGCTCAAATTCCAGATGAGTATGAAATTCGATTTGGAAAAACACAAGAAATAGGAAGTACTAGTAATCCTAGGCTTTCAATAGAATATGGAAGAAACTCTATTAGAAAAAGTATATCTAATAGATATTCTTTAAAAAATGAACCTTCAAACATAATGAAGATAAAAGGAAGAATATTCAATGGAATGGAATGGAAAAATCAAGAAATCTTGATACAAACAGGAGCAACTGCAAATCATATAAAAGGTTTTCTAATAGATGGAATACCAATCTATGAAGGAGAACATTATATCTACAAAACCTTTGAAGGAAATAATTTTAGTTGTAAAAATATGGTAGATTTACCTATACAACTAGATACAATAAGAATAACAGTTCCTTGTTATATCATCAATCACGAAAGTGATCAAGAACTAATTCTAGGGAATTTATTCCTAAATAAATTAGAAGATTATAACATTGGAAAAAATGGAATAGAAATGATATATAAAAGTGAAACTTGTTTTTTACCAAAAATATAAATGCCAAAGGAAACAATTTTCAAGGTATCGGTTTTTATAGAAATAACTTTCTATGATACCAAATTAACAACCTGTTGTCAAATAGATAACGGATCTGAAGCAAGTCTAGCAAAATCTTTTTTAATAAAAGATTGGGACTTAAATAAAACTAATATCTCTATGATAGGAATCACAGGAGATAAAGAAAAACTTTCAAATTCTAAAGAAAAAGTAGAAATAATTTTAGGATCAAAAATTGTTTCTATAAATAAATTATTTGCTTATGATAAACTGGAAACAGATTTATTATTAGGAAATGATTTTATACAACAGTTTCAAAATTATCAACAAACTTTGTATATGATAAATCTAAAAACTCCTTGTGGACAATACATTAAGATCCCAAGAATACAAAATCCATATAATCTTGAAAAAGATAATGGAAATTTTAAAAGAAAATACTTAGAAAATCTAAGAAAAATAACTTGTAAGTGTCTTAATCTAGAAAGGATTAAAGAAAATCTACAAAAATCTTATGGTGAAAACCCATTAGAAAAATGGGAACAAAATCATGAAAGAGCAATTTTAACGCTAAAAGATCCCAGTATAATAATTAGGGTAAGACCCATGCTATACAATGAAGAAGACAAATTGGAATTTAAAATCCAAATTAAAGAATTACTCAATCTAAAACTCATAAGAATGAGTAAAAGTCCTCATAGTAGCCCAGCATTTATGGTAAGAAATAATGCTGAAATCAAAAGAGGAAAAGCTCGCATGGTAATAAACTATAAAGAGTTAAATAAATATTATTTATTTGATGGATATTTTATCCCAAATAAAAACAATCTGATTAACCTTGCAAAAGGAAAAACATATATTTCAAAATTTGATTGCAAAAGTGGATTTTGGCAAATTAAATTGGAAGAAAAATCAGTTCAATTAACTGCTTTTAGTACTCCTAATGGACATTATGAGTGGTTAGTAATGCCTTTTGGGTTAAAAAATGCATCACAAATATTTCAAAGAAAAATGAATAAAATATTTTCGGAAAAGAATTTTTTAATAGTCTATATAGATGACATATTAATATGTTCAAAGACATATGAAGACCATTTAAAACATTTAAAGGAATTTTCAGAAATATGTTTAAAAAATGGAATTATTTTAAGTCAGAAAAAAGCTGATATAAATAAAAATGAAATAGAATTCTTAGGAATGATTATTTCAAAAAATGGGATTGAACTTCAATCTCATATTGCTAAAAAGATAATAGGGTTTCCTGATAAATTAACAACAAAGCAAGAAATTCAAAGATTTCTAGGATGTTTAAATTATGCAGGAGAATTTATTCAAGATTTAGCAAAGAAGCGAAATATGCTTTAAAAACTAATAAGAAAATCCAATAGACTTGGATGGACCGAAGAACACTCAAAGTGTATTAAACATTTAAAAGAAGAATACGCAAAGTTACCAAAACTTAGATTACCAGAGATAATGATAATCTAATTTTACAAACTGATGCATCAGATTACCATGGGGGAGCAATTTTGCAAACCGATTTAAATGAAATTTGCAGGTACACAAGTGGTACGTTAATGATGCAGAGACAAGATATTCTACAAATGAAAAAGAATTATTGGCAATTGTTAGAGGAATCAGAAAATTTTCTGCATTTCTTTTACCAAAACAATTTGTCATTAGAACTGATAACACTCAAGTTGCAGGTCTAATACATAATAAGCTACCTTCTGAACCTCAATACAGAAGATTGCATAGATGACAAGTACTATTATCGTTTTATACATTTTCGATAGAATATATAAAAGGAAATGATAATTTTCTTGCAGATTTTATATCAAGAAACGTCCAATATGGACAATCAGACGAAAATACTAGTAAACAGGATATACGAAAAAATGAAGACAGTGGATGAATCCATTGATGAAAAAATCCAAAAGCTATTCAAAATAAGAGATGAACTTTCAAAGTTATCTGAAAAATCAAGGATGTTACAATCCGAATTAAATCAGCTCAGTACTAATCAGGCTGAAAATATGAGAGAATTTTTAATTTTATGTGAACATTTGGATTCTCGTCCATTACAGAATTCAATTCTGAAAGGGAATATTAATCCCAAAAAAGTGGCAGGAGATGTCCCACTAGCACCTAGTGCCAAAAACATCTCGATGGTAAGCACGGATATGCCTATTTCATCATCAAAAGATGAGAAAGAAAGCCGAGCAAATGAAGCAACATGCTCATCCTCAGCCAAGGCTGAAAAAATTATATCTGGGAAACCAGAGAGTAAAACTAATCCAGTTTTATCTGGAACAAAAGTGTTTTCTTCTTTTCAGGTAGAAAAACAACATCCTAAGGAAGAAGAGTATCTGGCTTTTACTAGATATGTCTATAATCTTCCTGAAGAAAGTGGAGAAACTTATGGTGTTTTAGGAACAACAAGTTTGTTTCCTAGAATATCGATATTTCCTAATGGAATACCAAGCTTTACAGCTCAATTATTTGAATTTGGATATTTAGATCGGGTATATACAAAATTAGATGAAGATCTAAAAAGAAAAATTGTTAGGATAATTACCTTACAAAATAAAAAAGACAAAGAAAGATATAATATTATAAATTATAATTTCTTTGACACGTCTGATTATTATTTTTCAGAATAATGAGTTTAAAAGAAATTTCTGAATTACTAAAAGATCTCATAGAGAGTAATAAACAATTAACCTTACGGTTAAAAATGATAGAAATAGAAATAAAATATATTAGAGAAAATATTCCAGGGAGAATAACAAATCTAATAGAAAAAACAGAAAAAATTGACAATAAGGTAAGTCAAAAATATATTAGAGAATTATTAAACAAAAAATCATCAAGTGGAAACACTTATCAAAAAGGAAGCATGGATGAAATTTTAATCCAAAAATTTCTTGAAAAACAAAAAGAAAAAGATTTATATAAAGTAGAAAATGATTTAGAAATAAATCATGAAGAAAATTCCATGGTAGAAATTAATTCTAAATCAATTGAAGAAGAAAATGATGAATGAATTAGATGAGCTAGTTTATTCATTGGAAGACTTAAGTCTTTCAAAAGAAATAAATGTTTTTTTATGATAAGATATGCATATAGAATGATATTATAATAATATGCATTAACTTGATATATTCAAATTTTTGATTCCCTATAGGTACTAAGTAATTCTTCTTAATGTTTTGAGTTAAGAATAAGTTCATATAGTATATAGATAAAATTAAGGTAAAATCATAGTCCATAGATTAGTTACTAGGCTCTGATACCATTATTTTGGAGCTGTTTAATTTAAACAGGGTAGCTGAAAAATTGAATGCTTGTTTTTTAAGCAGTAAAATCTATATAGTTTTTTAAAATTGATAAAGCATTTTTATACTCAAAATATTCTTGTATTCTATACATTTTCATTTTATGTATAGAAAATATTAATTCATCATATTGATGACTAGTATTCCTATATACTTGTTCCATTTCGAAAATTGCTCTATCCATATGGAATAAAGCTCTTTATTAATGTTGTGAGTATTAGATAAGTATTTTTATAGTATGTATGTAAAATTACTTATATGAAATAAAAAGTGAGTTTCTATATCATTCTTCTTAAAACTCCATAGATAGTCGAAAGTGAAGGTTGCGATCTTCAGCCTTAAGGAGGAACAGTAACAGAGTAGCCGAAGACTGCGGTCGTCAGGGCAAAACACTGTTCATGGCCTGAAGGGAGAAATACTGCGGTATTGATAGAGACTATTTACCGACAAAAGAGAAGAAAGGTATACAAGCACACTTTTTATTACATATTATTAATTTTATCTATATACTATATGAACTTATTCTTAACTCAAAACATTAAGAAGAATTACTTAGTACCTATAGGGAATCAAAAATTTGAATATATCAAGTTAATGCATATTATTATAATATCATTCTATATGCATATCTTATCATAAAAATGAAATTTTTACAAAAATCATTGCATAGCATAAGAAAAAGAGCTTGGAAGCATAAAAGAGCTTTATTCCATATGGATAGAGCAATTTTCGAAATGGAACAAGTATATAGGAATACTAGTCAACAATATGATGAATTAATATTTTCTATACATAAAATGAAAATGTATAGAATACAAGAATATTTTGAGTATAAAAATGCTTTATCAATTTTAAAAAACTATATAGTTTTTACTGCTTAAAAAACAAGCATTCAATTTTTCCGCTACCCTGTTTAAATTAAACAGCTCCAAAATAATGGTATCAGCCCTATCCCCCCACCTCCCTCCCCCCATCCTTACCCCTACCTACCCTTCACCCCTTCCCATACCCCCCTCCTACCCCCTCCCTCCCTAACCCCCTTCTACCCCTCATCCTCTCTCCCTACCCCATCCTCTTCTCCCCCTACACCCTAACCCTTACCCTAAAACATACCCTTTCACCCTATCCCCCCTCCTAATCCCCAACCCCCTACCCCTACCCCCGACCCCCTTAATCCCAGAGCTCCACGTCCTAACCCCCAGTCCTTACCCCCATCCCTATCCGTCACCCTACCCCCCCCACCTACCTCCCGACCCCTATCCTCTACCTCCCCAACCCCAACCCCACCCCCCTTGTTAACCCCCCCTACCCCGCTCTAGAAACCCAATACCCTCTTTCCCTTCCCCCCTTCCCTTACCATCTCTCATCCCTACGCACAGTTTTTCATCCATCTCCACCGAATACCGCATACCGGGACCCCGCCAAAAGACCCTCCCAACCCTCCTCCCTTCCTCCTTCCCCTACCCCACCCCTCTCCCTACCAACGCCCTTCCCCCTCCCTACCACCTACCCCTTCCTACCCCCCCCCGCCCTATCCCCTATCGCTCCCTCTCCCCTCTCCCTCCCCTAACCGCTCCCCTAACCCCTGCCGTTCTCCCTACCCCTCCCTACCCCTCCCCCTACCTAACCCCTTCTCCCTACTGTTGACACTCAAATTTTGGCCTAACATTTTTAAAATTCGCAACTTTTAAGTTTTATTTATTTAATAGTTCAAAATGATTTTTTATAATTTTAAATAATTTTATCGATAACTATCCTTATTTATCAAAATTTAGAACTTTTTACTAGTTAATTTTAAAATTATATTTTTAATGTCATTAGTTACGTTCATTATATTTTTTTAATATTTATTTTATTTGTTACATCAATTTATTCATTTTAATATTTTGCGCAGTTTAAAAATTTATTCAAATACAAATACAATTTGCATACACAGATATTCATAAATCAACAATTTTTGGGCCACAATCTCGAGGCCATAACTTAGGCTCATTTTTAACAATTTCCTATATATAGAATAATTGACTCACTAGGTTAAGAGGATTGTGGATAAAATTTTATGGATATTTTTAGATTTTTAGGATTTAAGAGATTCTTTTATTGTTCAATATTTTCCGGTGGCTAATTCACCGGAGTTCCGCCGAAATCCGTTGAGTCCACCACCCAAAACCCTTTTCCGACCACCATTCGAACCAGCAAAGAACCCACACTCCAGCAGATCCTACTCCTCTCTTCTTTACTGCTGCTACTAGCAACTCTCTCCAAACCTCAACCAAATAGCCCCCAAACCGCCTTCGTCCACCACTTTTCTCCGGCGATGTTAGCTCCTCCACCAGAGCTGCAACCAAACAACAGCTAAAGGAGCACCCAACAAGCCACCAAAAACCAACCCCAACGAGCTCCACCAAAACCCCACCCAATTTATACTTTTCTTTTACATCTCCGCAGCCAAAAACGGCCAGCAACCATACTCACGCCAAACCCACAAACAAAAGCCCCAACCACTCAACTACCATGAGCTCCACTGAAACAATCAACAACCCCTCTTCCAATACTCATTTTTCTTCGACTGAAACAACCCTCAATCGCCCCCAAACTCATATTCTGACCAACAGCGAAATACGGTATTCCGGCAGCCAAAACTTTGCCTCGCTGCATCTTTGAGCTCAGATGGACTGGAGAAGGCAACAACTCACTTCGTCGATGTCGACATCAACTCCGGCGAGTACAAATCGCATCAAATCCGTTCATCCGTCCATTCTTCAATGGGTATAATTTATTTATTCCGCTCCTCCATTTCTTGGGCAAAGCATTAGTTGATTTTAATACTAAATTACTATTTTTGTGATTCCTTTGGTTAAGTTAATTCTTATTGTTGTTGACTGTTATTATTATTTGAGAAAATGGTCTGAAACCCCTCCAATCTATACCCGAAATCTCAACTACACACTCCAACTTCACGGGTGTCCTATCACCCCCTTGAACTATTTAAAAACGAAATAAATACCTCCTTAAATGCTGAGTTGGCACAGAGAGTGAGCTGACTATTTTTCATTTTTATTTCCTTTTTCATTGGCTTTTTCTCTTCTTTTTTTTAATTATTTCTTTCTCTTTCTTATTATCTAACTATTTTTTGGATCTAAATTTTGTCATGGTTGGAGTTTGAAGATTTTCAGACAATCTTTTCGGAATTCATTTCCTAATTAATTTTTAATCTTTGTAAAAAATTAATTTGTAATCTAAAAGAGGGTTTAGATGATATTTATTTGTCAAAAATCTTTCATCACTCTATTACCAATAAATTGTTTCCCCGAAATAAAAAAAATAAGAACACCCATTTTTGCTTAGTTAGTGATTTAAATTACTTTTTTTAAAAAAATTTGCTTGTAGGGTGGATGAACACGTTTCTAAAAACATGAATTAATGATCTCCGGATGTGAAAAACAAATATATCATCATCTATTTGTGGATCCGCAAATAATCCAGCAACACCACTAACTGCCGCCTTGAAGATTTCTTCGGCGGTGAAACGGAGACTCAGGACTCATCGTTGTTAACTCACATCTACGACCACCACCAGCACTGTTAGGACTGTAAATAAGCAGGTGTAACCGCGGAAGCTGGCAATGCAAACCTCGAAAGACCACGAGTAAGAAGACAACGAGAAATATACCAAAAGACACAAAGATTTAACGTGGTTCAGTCAATCGACCTACGTCCACAAAGGAGATGAGCAATCCACTATAAATATGAGAGTACAAAATACAGAGGGAAGCAACCTCAACCAATTCACTCAGAATACATGGGAGGTTCACACAAGTGATAACGTATCAAGCTTGTGACCCATAAATTCTCCCTCTAACCAAAACTCTCAAAGTCATTAAGACTACATTGTGAATGCTAATTAAGTTAGAAGGAACATGTCTCTATTTATAGAGTCCTAAACCTTTTCCTACATGAAAAAGGATTAGTCAATCCAAAACCTTTTCCTAAAAGGAAAACCTATTTATGGTAAGAAATCAGGGCAAATAAAACCCAACAAAACTCCCCTTGGCCTGAATTTCTGACAAAATAAATTTGTCCACCTTCTTCACTTAATCTTCAACAACTTGCTTCTCCTCTCCATAATCTCCTTCGCAAAATTTGTCTCAACACAGAGAACCTCTCTGAAACAATTTCTCCAACAAAATTCTTCATTACTGTCAAAAAGGTTGCTGCTAGAACTACACCCGCCAAGATGAACACATCTTTCTAACCTGGTTCAATCACCGTTTATCGAACCACTGAACCTGACTCCATCATTGGATCTGGCTCTGAAACCACTTGTTAGGACTGTAAATAAGCAGGTGTAACCGCGGAAGCTGGCAATGCAAACCTCGAAAGACCACGAGAAAGAAGAAAACGAAAAACTAACAATAAAGAACACCAAGTTTAACGTGGAAAAACCCTTCAAACCGAAGGTAACCACCACGGGATCGACAAGATCCGAATTGCTTCACTATACCAATAAGAGGGTTACAAATATTCTTCTAATGGCTACACAACAAGTGCCAAAAGATAACAAACAATAGCTACACCAACAAAAGATAAATAGAAAGAAACACCACCCAAACCCAGCTTCTGTTCGGGACCTAAAACAGGATCTTGCTGACCTACGAATCCAATCTCGACCGTTCAAATCAGCCACAAAGATGTCAGGAACACTCAGTCCAAATTTCAACCCGATCCAACGGTTAGTTAATCGGAAAACACGATCTGAACGTTGCTGGTCGGAGAAAAAGACTGCAGCAAAAGAACCCTTTTTCTTCTCTCTTTTCTTTTGTTGAAAGCTCTCTCAAAAAACCTCTCTTATGTTCTATTGTCTTTCAAAGACAATACCAATGAGCAATTTAAATTATTCTCTCAAGACCATCCTCTATTTATAGAGTTGTGCTTTTCCTTACAAAGCCAAAACCAACTACAAATAGGATTACAATTCCAATCCTTTTCCTAAAAGAATTGGAAACCAAATAAAGAGAATAATTCCAATCCTTTTCCAAGTAGGATTAGGCCATGGTCCTTTGGCTGGAACATGGGCAATAGCCCAACAAACTCCCCCTCCAGCCAAGGGGCCAAATGGACTTCAAGTGGAGGAACTTTTGACAGGCTTCCTGCCTGCCACACTTCTACAAAACTCATGCTTGTCTACGATGAGTTCTTTCCACTTATCTCTATGAGTATCTAACATGACTTCATCATAACCTTCAGGTTCTCCTATATTAGTCAATAGAATATACTCATCATGAGAATAACGTGTTGAGCTTCGCTTCTCTCTAGTAGATCTTCTACAAGAGGTTTCTAGAGCATCCGAAGCGGTCATCCCAACACGAGTTGGTTGATTATCAACCACAACATCATCAGTAGGAACATCTATATGTTCTACACTCTGATCATTATCTTGGGTTTGTTGACACCCAATTTTGACCCTCCCCAGCAAGAATTAATTCATGAGCTTCTTAAATTCTCAAACAATTTAAAATAATTAGTTTTTAAATTTAAGAAAAAATATAATGTTTGTGTTATTTTGAATAATTTTTGCCATTTCTTATAGTTTTTAGATAATATATATATCTTACATAATTATGTATATAATTAGTATATTTTATGATTATTCAAAAACCATCTCAAAAATATTTTAAATTTAGTAAGTAGTCTTTTAAATTAGTTTAGTTTAAATCATGATTATATTTTTTGAATCACTAAGTTTACGATTAAATTAATTATTTTATTTTTTGTTAAGATTAAGAAGCTCGTTAATTAATTAATATTAATTTGTCTTATTTATGGTTTAGCCAAATTTATTAATGTAACACAGTTTGGCTATTTCTTAAATTTAATTCATCTTAGACTTTCAACTTAACTCAATTTTGAGAAAATTTGGGCCAAGAATCAATTTTCAGCCAAGCCCAATACAATTCCCAACTCACTAATTTTTCAACATCCACTTTTGAGAGATTTGAATTTGAATTTTGAATTTGAAATTCAAATCCATCCCCAAATCCATTCCATTTTTTCCCCTAAAAAAAAGAATTTTAAAATTTGAATTTGAATTTTGAAATTCAAATTCATCCCAACATTCCTTTTTCCCCCCTAAAAAAAAGTAATTTTTGAATTTGAATTTTGAATTTTGAAATTCAAATTCATCCCAATCCATTCCATTTTCCCCCTAAATCTACCATAAAAATCTCCTATAAATACCTTCTATTTTCTTCTTCTTTCTAAGGGATGATTTGAAAAAAAGGGGAAATAATTCAAGAATTCAAGAAAAAAAATAATTCATGATTCAATTCAAGAATTCAAGAATTCAATTCAATTCATTTTTCAATTCAACATTCAATATTCAATACTAAATATTCAATATTCAATATTCATTATTCATTATTGATTAGTCATTATTCATGATATATTTTTCTTTGATATAAAAATAAAAATAAAATTTTTTTTGAACATTCATAGTAGTTCGAATTTGAATTGTGAGGTGAAGTCGCTGCATCCCCTGATCGTACTATCCCGGAATCGCTGCACTCAGAAAGGTAAATATCACTTCTTCTTGCATCATTTACTTCTCAAGATGTAGGTCTTTATTGTCTGAATGTTGTAAGATCTTTAAATTATTTTTTTTGAGTTATATATTTTGGCTTAACTCGAATCTCTTAAAATATTTTTTTTTACTCATAAATTATGTTGTGCTTAAGATGTACCTTATTTCATCACTTTATGGCTAATTCATTTCTATTTTATTGCATGTGAAACTCTCCTCGAGTCCTCACGGACTTTAATCCATCTCTTTGCGGTTTCTCATCGAGCCATAAAGGCTCCAAAATATCTTCCTTGAGTCGGCCAGCCCTTCCAATTGGTGTACAGATCGAAAGCAGTAAAGTCATTGCTGGAAATTAATTTTCCAGTCCTCAAAAGTTGAAGAACAGGTCGATATACCGGTTGTATACACTGATATACAGTCAAAATATACGTCGTACAAGTCTTGGAAATTGCAGGAGTGCATATTTTGGATAAAGATACAGGTCAAAATTGATATACAGGGACGATGCAGGAAAAAACGTTCGAATGCTGCTCGTATACAGCGATATACATAAAATGCATACGCTGATTTTTTCAAAGGGAAATAGGCTCAAAGCCTTAAATTTCCAGCAGGCCCATTAACAGGAATTGGGGTCAAAGGCCCAAAAATTGTCATTTTCCTCTTTTCATCTTTATTTATTTGTGATTATGTTGACTAACATTATTTTGCTTTGGTTTTAATTTAATTAATCCTCAAAGATAGTCATTTCGTTATTTTTTATATATATATCCAAAAAAGGGTAAATAATTTTTTTTATATTTTACGTAGCCTTTTATTTTAGTTTAGTCTATACTTGATTTTCTTCCCTTAAGAATGATCCTCCTAGTTATTTTCCCTTAATAGATAATTAGAAGAAAATAAGAACAAGCAAGTAATAAAATGAACTTTACTTATTTATTATTTAAAAATTAAATAAAGAGTCATTTTAGTCAAATCGCCGGTCAACCGCGAGTTAGCGGGCATTTCGAGGGCCTAACACCTTCTCGAAATGTACATTGAACTTCGAACCCTTTTCAACTGATTTTTACCTGTTTTAAATCTTTTGAAAAATAATTGTAAGTTTTTTCTTTATTTTTTAATAAAAAATCAAGTGGCGACTCTGTTAATTTGGAAAGTCGATTTCTCTTAAATCATAAGATTAATTGATTTTCCAAAACTTAGTCATTTTTTCAAAAATATATATATATCATTTTTTTTTAATAAAACAGAAATGGCGACTCCGCTGGGGATTAATTAAGTTCTAACCAAAAGAATTTGACTATTTTGAATAAAACAGAAATGACGACTCCAAGGAGTGTTGGGCCCATTAGATAGACCACCTTGAGTCCAAAAGGGCTTACGGCCTGAACGGGCGGTCATATTTATTTGTTTAAATTTGAAGGATGTATACTTCATCTGAAGAAATCATTGTCCTCGGGATTGAGAGTATATTGTAGCTTATTCTAGTCAAAGAAAGAGCTCACAAGTTACTAGTCTAAGACGTGGGAACTCGGAGAGGAGAAGAAATGAAGAGGAAAGGACCTTCTGTGGAAGCATAGTTCAGAATTGTACCCCTGCGTGGGACTGATTATTTTGTATCCCGTTTTCCCCAATTATGTATCCCCATTTAAGTTTTATTCATAAATTTGTATAAATTTGAGTTTTGGGACAATGGGATATTTCAAATGACATATACATCCTTCAAATCGTTAGGCCTACCCTTGGCATAAAAGGGTCACATATCTGTTTAGAATGCGCAATAACTGTTTATGTGTTATAATTGTTTGTATGATTATGTTGCTTCATTTGGAGATATTCTAGCCTACTCATTCTCGAAAAATATTTTCTAGAACTCCTTAAGCATAAATATCAAATCACTATCGAAAGTACATCCAAATACTCTTCGTGTCTTTAGTCTCCCAATAAATTCGAACTTTATTTTTCAAAAAGTACACTCTCATATCAAAAAAAAATATATAAAAGATTCAAGAATGGGTCGAACTACGTAGGACCTGAATTCTCTTTTATGAGATACGTAGGCAGCCTTCCAAGGTTCGGTCCCCATTTTGAGAAAATTTTATCTTTTCCAACACTTATAAAGAAAGTAGAGTTACATTTCAATAAAAAATCAGAAGTACGACAATTTACTTTGTCCCGACTCAAGTCGACATTTCTGACTCATTAGTCCTAAAATAATATAGACAAATTTCTGTCTATTTAGTCATCTTTCTATATACGTGGGCTAATTTATCTTCAAATGAAACAACTCTTATGTGTTTACAATAATGTGTGTGATATTTTGTATTAACTATCATCGACACAGACTAACACATCTTGCCTTTGAGTTGTTTTTCTTTGTCAGGTATCTTGAACTGATCTGTGTTGATTAAGCTGGCAGATCATCCTTACTTCACCAGATCAAAAGGTCCCGCAGATTCCTTCCCTGGGCAAAATTCTGATAAAGAAAAGACGATTATGGGAGATAATAGCGAGGAAGTAGGTCTTACTGATGTTGTGGTGGCTCAACCCACTATAGCGGACCAGAACAAATTGATTTTGCAATTGATGCAGCAAATTGCAGAAATGAGAATGGTAATGCAAAGGAGACAGGATCTGCCTCCTCCGGGTTTTGCTGCTAATGTTGCAGAGGGAAGACCTCCTATCTACTTCCCGTCCTCGAACATGGATCCATCTCAAGGCGTGACGCTCGCTCAGAATCCCCCCGCTATAGATCCAATTACCCAAAACTCGCAATATGCTCCAGCCTCTTACCAAACTCCACCACCTTCTAAGAATAACCACCTCTAAATACCCTCTTATCCTCAAAATACCCAACATCAATCCGCTCCACCACCGCAAAATCAAAATCAAAATCAAAAGACTTTTAATCCTCAAACATCCCACCACCAGTTAAATCAGAACACCAATCCTCAGACTTACCCCCAAAATTACCAAGCTGCTCGAAACGCTCAGAGTCCTTCCATAGCTCCACCCTTACCCAAAAGAAACACTTTCCAAATCCCCGTCCCTGCTGAGCACGATGTGCACGGTTCTGAGTTGGACCACTATGAGGAACATGAAAGAGAGTGGAGGGCGAAGGAAGAAGCAAAAGTAGACATAAAAGAGGAGATCAAGAAGGCTATGAAAGAGCTTCAATGCGTCCCCGATACCACTGGACTTAACTATGAAGATTTGTGCATTTACCCGAGTCTGGACCTTCCAGAAGGGTTCAAGATCCCGAAGTTTGACACCTTCGGAGGAGTAGGCAACCCTATGGCTCATCTTAGAGCTTACTGTGACCAGCTCGTGGGAGTTGGAAGGGACGAGGCTTTGCTGATGCAGCTTTTCAGCCGAAGTTTGTGCGGGAGGCTCTAGAGTGGTTCACCTCCTATGAAACCCGACAATGGCCTAGTTGTAATGCTCTGGCAAAGGATTTTATCGATCGGTTTGCATATAACGTCGAAATCATTCCCGACCGTTATTTTTTGGAGAAAATAAAGCCGAAAGCCACCGAGAGTTATAGAGAGTTTGCTTATCGATGGAGAAAAGAAGCTGCAAGGGTCCGACCGCCCATGTCTGAAAAAGAAATTGTTGAAGTATTTGTGCGGGTGCAAGAGCCCGAATATTATGATCGAATCATGTTGCTCGTGGGAGCAAAATTTGCTGAGATAGTCAAAGTTGGTGAGACTATCGAAGATGGTTTGAAAACGGGAAAGATAACCCGTGTTGCTATATCGCCCGGATCAACGAGCACATTGAAGAAGAAAAGAGAAGAAATAGCTGTCGTATCATAAAGGGGAAAGAAAAACCCCAGAAACTCGTCATATTCCGAAGGTCGTTCTCGACCCTCTCAAACCTCCTACCAAGCTTGCTACACGCAAGCTAGTCATCCAAATGATCCTCCAGTTTATCAAAATGTTGCCCCCTCTTATCCGAATATCCAAGCTCCAGTATACCAAAGTTCATCCCCAATTTACCCAAATCCATCTCCTGTTTATCCAAATTATCCTCCACCTTACCAAATTTCATCTCCTTACCAGGGTATGGCTCCCAACTGTGCTAACGTGCAGTCGAGCTACCGAGAACCCCCTACTGCATATCAAGTCCAAGCTCCACCATATCAAAAAACCCACCCAAATTGCCAAGCTCCATTGCCAAACTACCAAGCCAATTCATATCCCAAAGGTCAAGCTCCACGAACAACCAGGGTTATCAACAGATGCCTCCCTCACAAGGAAGTTATGATCCCCCTCGACCTCGGTTCGAGAAGAAACCTTCGAGAAATTTCACTGCGCTCGCGGAGAGTCGAACAAAGTTGTACGAGCGACTGGCTGCGGCCGGATATATCCACCCTGTGGGGCCCAAACCTGTGGATATCAATTCAAAATTCTATAGGCCGGATCAGATATGTGCTTATCATTCCAACAGTGTTGGGCATGGTACTGAGGACTGTATCAACCTCAAGCACAAGATTCAGGATTTAATCGACCAAGAGGTGGTCTCTCTACAACCAGCTACACCTAATGTCAATACCAACCCTTTGCCGAATCATGGAGGCGGCAATGTCAATATGATCGAGACAGACGATGATTGGTGTGTGATAAAGGTGATGACTCCGATCGTCCCTGACGACGTTGGGGAAGGAATCTGCGGCCTTTTTAAGAAGATCGATGTTGTTATTGAGGAAGAGGTCGACCTAGCTGGTATCCGTAATGCTGAACCAGGAGAGATGCTGCAGAATTGGACCTCCACGCCGATCCTGATTCCCCGAACTCCTTGGTAGAAGGGCATCATTTAATGCATATTTAAATCGGTGGTAGTCCGTAAGAGGCCCGAGACCCACCATTTTGCATTTTCTTAATTGCGTGCATTTAAAATTTCCTCGTAATGTTTGAAAAAGGCAACATGGCCCTTTGCCATAGTCAAAGTTTCCATTATTTCCCTTTTTGAATGAAAGCCTCTTTATTTAAAATTTGGTTTATTTACTTATTTGCTCTATTTTTACTTGTCTAACTTGGTCTATTTATGGGTTCAATAATATAAGTTTTAAACCTACCAATGTCATGTCATGTCACGAGCTGATGTGAGGCAGGTGACGACGAGGTGAATGATTACGAAGAGGAAAATGGGGTACCGGAATATGTTGCTGAAGAATTTCTGCAGTTTGAAAATCAGCATAAACCGAATTTAGAGGAAACTGAAACTGTAAATCTGGGAGACCAAGAGTGCGTTAAAGAGGCCAAAATCAGCGTTCACTTGAATGAAACTCAGAAGAAGGATCTAATACACTTACTCACCGAATACATTGATGTGTTCGTCTGGGAAGTCGGTGACATGCAAGGGTTGAGTACTGATGTCGTATCTCATAAACTACCGATTAATCCAGGGTTCGATCCGGTGAAGCAAAAGGTTCAAAAGTTCAAACTTGAGTTGAGTTTAAAGATTAAAGAAGAGATTACCAAACAAATTAAGTCTCGATTAGTGGAGGTGACGTAATCCCCGACTTGGTTGGCAAATGTCGTTCCGGTCACCCCTTATCCCCTTTAAATATTTCTTTGTAATGAACTACGTCTGACCTGAATTCTCAAGAATGAGATACGTAGGCGGCCTATGTCGGCTTCGGTCATCCTATTTATCCCTTTAATATTTCTGTATATTGAACTACGTTCGACCTGAATTCTCAAGAATGAGATACGTAGGCGGCCTATGTCGGCCTCGGTCGGTTTCTTTATAAATTTCTTATTTTTGATAACCTTTGAGGGGGAACTACGTTTGACCTGATTCCTGCCTCAACGGGATACATAGGCGCCACAAGGGTTCGGTCATATTTCCCGTAAGATTTCTATTTTACAGTAGAAACTGGACAAATTTTTTGAGAGGGTCTCAAAATTCCTGAGAAGAAGATTTTTCCCGAGCGAGTCAAGGTGGAGATACTTCGAGATTTGCAACTGGGACAGAATTTTCGAGAAGATCTCGAAAATTCCACGATTTACTTATCGACAGTCGAAGATAAGCCGATACAGTTAACCGGGACAGAAATTTTGTGGATGGCCTCAAAATTTCAATACGGGTTTGTCGACAGTATGGAGAGACTCTGAATATTCCCCATCGAATAATCAAATATACCTCCAAGCATCAGACTAGAAGAAGTTTGCTAAGCCTGACGTGACATGACGCTTGACAGTGACCTTTTTCAAAAAATTACTTCCCGAAAATTTATTTTCTTAAAAATTTTCTTTTATGTTCATTGGTTTTGGCATAAAATATTTTGTCTTATCAATCAAGAGTTGGGAGATCAGGAAGATCAACCGGAGATAGCAGGACAAAGAGCAGATAACTGAAGAAATCGGCACAGATCAGTTCATTTTAAAACTAACAATTTTTCTGTGGACGCAGGTTTATAGCTTTGCTTTGATACCAGCAGATTTCTTCCGATGGATGACTATGGGGAAGTCAAAGGAAGAGAAAACTCTCCCAAAATCGACAGTTTTCCTAAATGCAGGAATCATGTTATATCGCTTAGGGCGGAAACTTGGGAATATGATTTGTTTATTTCAGTCAATTCCCAACAACATGAAGTTGGCAAGGAACGTCCAGCTGGATTCGAATGTGAATCAAACGAAATCTCAAGGAAGAGTTTATGATTTCCGCAAAGGACGTCATTTGCATCCTAATGTCAGATATGATATTATGCATTATTTTATTGCCGATCGGAACGATACACTACCTGGAGGGTCATTTTACTGTATTGTCGGTCTAGACGATATGATTATCCAGAGGGCACCCTGAAGATCACTATGTTGCTCGATTGAAGCACTGTCTTCACTTGGTACCAAATATGACATCAAAAGCCAATATTTATATATCGCAAGAAGACTTCATACCTTGCTGAATTTATGCATCGCAAGAAGATTTCATGCCTCGCAGATATTTATACATCGCAAGAAGATTTCATACCTTGCGGAATTTATGCATCGCGGGAAGATTTCATCCCTTGCAAAAAAGTTTATACATCGCAAGAAGATTTCATACCTTGCGGAATTTATGCATCGCGGGAAGATATTCATGCCCCGCAGAAGATCATGCATCGAGAGTTAATATTCATGCATCGCGGAAGATCATGCATCGCGAGTCAATATTCATGCATCGCGGAAGATCATGCATCGCGAGTTAATATTTATGCATCACAAGTTAATCGCGAGAAGATATTCATGCCTCGCAGAAGATTATACATCGCGAGAAGATTTCATACCTCGCTGAAATTTATGCATCGCAAGAAGTTTTCATACCTTACGGAATTTATGCATTGCGGGAAGATATTCATGCATCGCGGAAGATCATGCATCGCGAGTCAATATTCATGCATCGAAGAAGATCATGCATCGCGAGTTAATATTTATGCACCACAAGTTAATCGCGAGAAGATATTCATGCCTCGCAGAAAATTATACATAGCGAGAAGATTTCATACCTCGCTGAAATTTATGCATCGCAAGAAGATTTCATACCTTGCGGAATTTATGCATTGCGGGAAGATATTCATGCCCCGCAGAAGATCATGCATCGAGAGTCAATATTCATGCATCGCGGAAGATCATGCATTGCGAGTCAATATTCATGCATCGCGGAAGATCATGCATCGCGAGTTAATATTTATGCATCACAAGTTAATTGCGAGAAGATATTCATGCCTCACAGAAAATTATACTTCGCGAGAAGATTTCATACCTCGCTGAAATTTATGCATCGCAAGAAGATTTCATACCTTGCGGAATTTATGCATTGCGGGAAGATATTCATGCCCCGCAAAAGATCATGCATCGAGAGTCAATATTCATGCATCGCGGAAGATCATGCATCGCGAAAGATCATGTATCGCGAGTTAATATTTATGCATCACAAGTTAATCGTGAGAAGATATTCATGCCTCGCAGAAAATTATACATCGCGAGAAGATTTCATACCTCGCTGAAATTTATGCATCACAAGAAGATTTCATACTTTGCGGAATTTATGCATTGCGGGAAGATATTCATGCCCCGCAGAAGATCATGCATCGAGAGTCAATATTCACGCATCGCGGAAGATCATGCATCGCGAGTCAATATTCATGTATTGCGGAAGATCATGCATCGCGAGTTAATATTCATACATCGCGAGAAGATATTCATGCCTCGCAGAAAATTCATGCATCGCGGGAAGATACCCATGCCCCGCAAGGAATCCAGAAAGGGAATCGTGCATCTGAATAAAAGTAAACATCAAGAAGAACATCAAAGACGACATCAAGACAAATATCAGCACACTGCATCTATTTTATTTATTTCAACATCAAATGAAGAATACATTGAAGATTGCATTACATACATAAGACATAAGCTCTATTTGCTTTACGTCAAACCGATCGAGTTGACGTCAAATGTCGAGGAGAACAATTAAGTGTCGACATGGAAAAAGACATTGTCTCCCTTTTTAATTGAGTTTTATGCTGACGAGTTTTATCTCAGTCTTTGTTGAGAGCATCCGAAAGGATGAATTCTCCAAAAACAAACCATAGGTGCGGACGACATCAAAAAGGATGCAGCACAACGTGGAACTTTTTCTTAGCAGCGGACTGGGATATAGTCCAAAGAGGAGTGTCAAACTCTTAGGACGCCAGCAGAGGAGCGACTTCCACCACAATCAAACCACACCCCTATCAAAAGGCATGTGGGTTTTTCTTTAGGTTTTGTCAGTTTCGATCTCGCATCCGGAAATTTTGGTCTACCGGAAGCAAATTTCCAATCTGAGTGACAATGCGCCGAGAGCTTTGGAAATTATGTCCATGTG
Source organism: Solanum sitiens (assembly GCA_016801875.1). Lineage (NCBI taxonomy): Eukaryota > Viridiplantae > Streptophyta > Magnoliopsida > Solanales > Solanaceae > Solanum > Solanum sitiens. The sequence goes on from JABWTJ010000531.1 coordinate 247,065, forward strand.
AGTTCTTAATTATGGGTGTGAAGTGCACCACATTCATGGCTAAGAGGTTACAAGCCTCCTTTTCATACTCATTTAATTTTGTCACTTGTACAGAACCAAAGGTTATCTAACATAATAGATTCCCTTTTCAATCGATTGAGTCGAACTACAAACAGCCTGATTCCTATGGTTTAAGGATATGTAGGCGGGCTCGATGTTGAAAACTCGGCTGTATTCTAACATTCCCTCTTAAATCTTATTCCCAAGCATCCCGATTCCTTCATAACTCGGTATCGAGATGACTTTTGATTTCTTTCAAAATCGTGCGTTAAATCTAGCGTGTCGAACTACAAGTGGCCTGAATTCTCATATAGCCTGAGATATGTAGGAAACCCATTTTCAGGGCTCGGTCATAATTCCTAAAGTCCGTACCAAATCCCTTGCTTGAAAGATGGATATGTGGTCGGTCAAAATTGGATTAGTCAATTTCATTTTCCTCAAATTTCTTGCATCAATCCAAGTAAAATGAGGGACAGTTGTTGACACCCAATTTTGACCCTCCCCAGCAAGAATTAATTCATGAGCTTCTTAAATTCTCAAACAATTTAAAATAATTAGTTTTTAAATTTAAGAAAAAATATAATGTTTGTGTTATTTTGAATAATTTTTGCCATTTCTTATAGTTTTTAGATAATATATATATCTTACATAATTATGTATATAATTAGTATATTTTATGATTATTCAAAAACCATCTCAAAAATATTTTAAATTTAGTAAGTAGTCTTTTAAATTAGTTTAGTTTAAATCATGATTATATTTTTTGAATCACTAAGTTTACGATTAAATTAATTATTTTATTTTTTGTTAAGATTAAGAAGCTCGTTAATTAATTAATATTAATTTGTCTTATTTATGGTTTAGCCAAATTTATTAATGTAACACAATTTGGCTATTTTTTAAATTTAATTCATCTTAGACTTTCAACTTAACTCAATTTTGAGAAAATTTGGGCCAAGAATCAATTTTCAGCCAAGCCCAATACAATTCCCAACCCACTAATTTTTCAACATCCACTTTTGAGAGATTTGAATTTGAATTTTGAATTTGAAATTCAAATCCATCCCCAAATCCATTCCATTTTTTCCCCTAAAAAAAAAAAGAATTTTAAAATTTGAATTTGAATTTTGAAATTCAAATTCATCCCAACATTCCTTTTTCCCCCCTAAAAAAAAGTAATTTTTGAATTTGAATTTTGAATTTTGAAATTCAAATTCATCCCAATCCATTCCATTTTCCCCCTAAATCTACCATATACCTTCTATTTTCTTCTTCTTTCTAAGGGATGATTTGAAAAAAAGGGGAAATAATTCAAGAATTCAAGAAAAAAAATAATTCATGATTCAATTCAAGAATTCAACAATTCAATTCATTTTTCAATTCAACATTCAATATTCAATACTAAATATTCAATATTCAATATTCGTTATTCATTATTGATTAGTCATTATTCATGATATATTTTTCTTTGATATAAAAATAAAAAAAAAAATTTTTTTGAACATTCATAGTAGTTCGAATTTGAATTGTGAGGTGAAGTCGCTGCATCCCCTGATCGTACTATCCCGGAATCGCTGCACTCAGAAAGGTAAATATCACTTCTTCTTGCATCATTTACTTCTCAAGATGTAGGTCTTTATTGTCTGAATGTTGTAAGATCTTTAAATTATTTTTTTTGAGTTATATATTTTGGCTTAACTCGAATCTCTTAAAATATTTTTTTTACTCATAAATTATGTTGTGCTTAAGATGTGCCTTATTTCATCACTTTATGGCTAATTCATTTCTATTTTATTGCATGTGAAACTCTCCTCGAGTCCTCACGGACTTTAATCCATCTCTTTGCGGTTTCTCATCGAGCCATAAAGGCTCCAAAATATCTTCCTTGAGTCGGCCAGCCCTTCCAATTGGTGTACAGATCGAAAGCAGTAAAGTCATTGCTGGAAATTAATTTTCCAGTCCTCAAAAGTTGAAGAACAGGTCGATATACCGGTTGTATACACTGATATACAGTCAAAATATACGTCGTACAAGTCTTGGAAATTGCAGGAGTGCATATTTTGGATAAAGATACAGGTCAAAATTGATATACAGGGACGATGCAGGAAAAAACATTCGAAATGCTGCTCGTATACAGCGATATACATAAAATGCATACGCTGATTTTTTCAAAGGGAAATAGGCTCAAAGCCTTAAATTTCCAGCAGGCCCATTAACAGGAATTGGGGTCAAAGGCCCAAAAATTGTCATTTTCCTCTTTTCATCTTTATTTATTTGTGATTATGTTGACTAACATTATTTTGCTTTGGTTTTAATTTAATTAATCCTCAAAGATAGTCATTTCGTTATTTTTTATATATATATCCAAAAAAGGGTAAATAATTTTTTTTATATTTTACGTAGCCTTTTATTTTAGTTTAGTCTATATTTGATTTTCTTCCCTTAAGAATGATCCTCCTAGTTATTTTCCCTTAATAGATAATTAGAAGAAAATAAGAACAAGCAAGTAATAAAATGAACTTTACTTATTTATTATTTAAAAATTAAATAAAGAGTCATTTTAGTCAAATCGCCGGTCAACCGCGAGTTAGCGGGCATTTCGAGGGCCTAACACCTTCTCGAAATGTACATTGAACTTCGAACCCTTTTCAACTGATTTTTATCTGTTTTAAATCTTTTGAAAAATAATTGTAAGTTTTTTCTTGATTTTTTAATAAAAAATCAAGTGGCGACTCTGTTAATTTGGGAAGTCGATTTCTCTTAAATCATAAGATTAATTGATTTTCAAAACTTAGTCATTTTTTCAAAAATATATATATATCATTTTTTTTTAATAAAACAGGGTTACTTCATGTGCAGAAGATGTATCAATAATAGGAATTGGATCAACATTAACTAAGCTCTCATCAGTCTGAGAATCTGGTTTCTCAATCTTGTCAATATCTTCAATAGTTTGATCTTCAAAGAACGCAACATCACGACTTCTAATGAGCTTCTTATCATTTATATGATCAAGAATAAGACTGCCCTCCTTGTATTTAAAGGTCATCAATTGCTTTAACAAGTACAACTTGTTATTGCCAGTTTTTGAAGCGTAAAGCGTCTCCAACTTCTCCCACAATGTTCTAGCATGTGTCTCATTCACAATATGGTTGTGAACATTATCTTCAACCCATTGTCTTATATATCCACATACTTGTTGGTGCTCAAATTCCCAATTTTCATCGGTCACATTCTCGGGTTTATGAGCAGAAAAAACCGAAAGATGCATCTTCTTCACGAACAATAGATCTTTCATCTTGCTTTTCCATATGTTGTAGTTTCTTCCGTTTAGACATACCATCTTGCTCATATTCCCCTCCATATGAATAACCTTAGCTCTGATACCAGTTGTTGGGTGGTCTTGGGCCTTCTCAACCCAAAAGCTAGCTCAAAGGTTGAGGCTTTCCCTCACACTTATAAATTGACCACCAGCCCCTTCCACTTCCGATGTGGGATAACCCAACAAGCACGACCGCGTTGGTGGAGGCAGCACCATGTAGTGACGGCGGTGGTGGTGGTGGATACTTCAAGGACGGTCAACAAGATCTTAATTATAATTATTCGACGGTGGTTAGTGGTTTTCAAATTTTGCGGACAAACTCGAAATTGAAAGTTGATGATTCACTGGTTATGGGGAGTGAGTTTGCTATGGAGTCTAGAAATGAGTTGGGTTATCCTCCTATAATTTTGTTTTTTTAATCGAAACTTTCACAAAGAAGGGTTATATTGAAGAACAAAGGATGAAGAAGAAGGAGAAAAAAGTAATTAAAAAAGATTAATTGTTGAAAAACACGTGTCAAGTGCGTGCATTTCACCACAAGACACATGAGTGGCTATAGCATTTTAAGGAGGTATTTATTTCATTTTTAAATAGTTTAGGGGGGTAATAGGACACCCGTGAAGTTGGAGTGTGTAGTTGGGATTTTGGGTATAGGTTGGAGGGGTTTCAGACCATTTTCTCTTATTATCTTATTGACTGTTATTAATTGTTTATTGACTATAGTAGCTTTTCGGTGATTGTCCTCTACTTTTATTCCATCTTGGCGATTCTTGAATTAGTTTAGTAGGTTTAATTATTGTTTGGTCACTGTCCACATTATTGTTCACATTTTGTTCTTTATTTGTTGATTGTACACATTTTTTTCAAAAAAAAAGATTGTTTTTTTCAAAAAAAATTCCAATGGCTAAGTTATTATTACTTAGTTATCATAAGCATTTTGTTTAGTTGTTATCATTCAGAATCTGCATCTTAAGTTAAAATGGCCAATGAGAAAATCTATCCGTTAGTTTTGGATCGAGGTCTTTACATTGTAAAAGACGAAAATTTAGCTTAAGTTTATACACTCATGTATGTTAAAATTGTGCGATGAAGAAATTACCGTCGACTTCCAAGACCTTCAATGTTAATAAGACAATTTTTTTATATTTTTGAATTATTATTTAATTCATTTATTTTTATCTTATATATTTGATAATAACACTTTTACTAAGTGTCTTTACAGATACCCGAAGATACTTTCCATTGGAGCTATTCGAACAAAGTTTGAATTATATTATTTATGCATTTTTTGTATATATTGACGTTAGACAAATCTTAGACTGTGTTTTATATTATTATTTTATTTTATTATTTGTGTATATAGCATGTTGATTGTACTTGTATATTTTTTTCATCTTCTCCTCAATTTGAAAAAAAAATGAATTCAATCGGGACCCACACTTATAGATTTCGAAGGATGCCTAACATCTTCTTTTCGGAATAACCCGAACCCTCACCTAGAATCTAATGGTTTCATAGATCACTTTAATTAGTTTCCTAGTTTTCCTAAAATTAGGTGGCGACTCCTTTTAAAAAAAAATTATTCTTTAAATTCTTTAAAATTAAGTTAATTAATTATCTTTTAAGTCACCGCGATGTTTCTCTCTATTTGAATAAAGTACGGATGTAAACCCCTGCCCCCTCCCTCCATATCCCCTACCCCTTATTCCCACTATCTCCCCCAAGACAAGTGAAAGTTTTGACTAAAATATTGTTGATAAAAGTAAAATTTGTTATGTTTGAACAACACAAAGAAATAGTTCATCTTTTAGGGAATTCGATTAAGTTAATTAACAATTTTAAAGTTAAAGTTGATAAACAATAAACAAAAAATAATCACACACACACACACCTCCTATTTTAATTAGAAATGATTAAATTTGATTAAAACTAGATTAATTAGAGTTTATTTTATTATTTAAAAAAAATAACTTAAACCAATTGAATTAATTAAAGAGAGTATCTTTTAATAAAGACAAGTGAAAGTTTGACTAAAATATTGAAGTGTGTAAACAATACAAGAGTTGATAAAATGAAATTTGTTAAAACAAAAAAACACAAAGAAATAGTTCATAAACAATTCTAAAGTTAGAGTTAATAAACAACAAACAATAAATAATTACATATAAATAATTTATGGATAAGGGAGAGATTGAATTTGGGCCTTTCTTGGCCAGATTCGCTGCTACTTTTGGGTTTAACTCAATTCCCATTTTTATATACACTGGATGTATATCAGTGTATACGATGTATATTTTTGCAAATTTGTTGTATATAACCATGTATTTCAACTTGGACTTGTCTTTCGCCTCAGCCCTGTATTTTTTTTTTACCTGCAAATCAATATTTCTCGCCATGTATATCAGTGTATACAACATGTATATAGAAATTATACAGCCCATTTTTTGGGCTTTCTGGGGCCTAAAATCAGACCTTAAACCCTGTTCGCCAGTTCCCTTGACTCGAACTTACAAAGAGGCTGACCCGAAGAAACTCAGCTCGATGAAATGCAAGAGAGGAGTTAAAAATAGACTCGGACGGTAACACATGCGACAAAAATAAAACAATTAGCAACCATTTGAAGTGTCATTAAGAATCTCACTTTAAACAAACGCTAAATTTCCATAAGAACAAGAGAAGGAAAACTCTCTGTAATTAAATAGTTCTTTTCAGTATAACAAGTGAGCCAACTTGAGTACAAAACAAAATGTAACAATAGTTTCAGGTTCATTATTACCCAGATAATGAGATGAAAATAAAGTGAATGATTACTTTACATAATTATGATAGTAGAAACAAGACAAGTCTGAGTTACAGTTTCTTTAGTTCAACTAAACATTACTTGAAAATATTTTATTGTTAATTTGTTAATTATTATTGCTTCAACTTTTAAAAAACACAATTCTATATAAACATCTATGAAATTTACCCTATAACATGATAACTAATACAAAATTATTATATTATAGAGTAATATAATTAATCCGAGTCAATTCATGGTTCGATTTAAATGTTATTGGTTAAAATTAAAATTAAATTAATTTAGGTGGTTTTTACATTTCTAAAACCAAATTCAAATCAAACGAAAAAAATAATTATTGTTTTGGTTAGATTTTTTTTGTTTGAACTAGTCAAAGTTTCAAACATAATTGTTAAAAACAACACTACTTTAAAATAATTATTAAAGATGTCATTATAGCAATATTTTAAAAAGTATAATGTATCCTAGTTTAGTTCCTAATTTCTTTCACATTAATCACATGTTATCTCTCATATATTATTTTTATAGCAAATTATATATTTATAATTATCCTCCTAAAATATATTATATTGTCCCTCCTTATTAATTCCACTTTCTCTCTATTCATTAATTTTATTTCCCTTCTTGCTCTTTCAGATTTTTTTTGTATGATTATTAAAATGGAAAAAAATCAAATAAAATATTTGCATCATATTCTAATTTAATTGGATAACTTTCTTTTGATTTTTATTTATTGGATTAATATAAAAAAAATTAGTTTTGATTTGTATTTTATTTGACCGTTTATGTATTTTTGTGTCTAAATTTATTCAATTTCAGAATTATTTATTTAGTAAATTTCCTTTTGAGTCTGAATTTTTTAAGTATATCTCGTTATTATTTAGGATAGGTTTTGTATTTTTGTGTTTACATTTTTTCAGTTTTAGTTAATATATAATTTATTTAATTTCATACTTAATTTTTGTTCATATTAGTATTGTCAGTTGTATTTTTTATACGTCAATTTTATTTTTAGAATATTGTATTTATTTAAATGAAATTATAGACGACTAAAATGATATATATTCTTATTTAAATTGTATTCATATTAGTATATATGTTCTATTTTTTAAATTTTAATTATATTTTTCAGCAATTTATATTTATTTAAGCATATTGTATCCATGTGCATTCAAATTAATCATTTTGTATGTTATGTTTAAATTTAGTTATCAACCGTATTTGTATTCAAAATAAATATATTTTGTATGTTGTATAACAATTATTTGTACTCGTGTAATTTTATTTTTAGCTTTTTATTAAACAAAAAAATATATTTTAAACCGATTTTATATTTTAAAAGTTGTATTTCGAAAATTGTATTCAAAAAGTTGTTTCCTAACTGTTAATTAAATTCATTATTCACTTTTATTTGTAACTTTCAATTTAAGAAAAAGTTGTATTCTAACCTGATTTGTATTCCAAAAATTGTATTTTAAAAATTGTATTCTATAAGTTGTTGTCTATAATTGTTAAACAAATTTTTATTCCAATCAAATTTTATACTCCAATCATTTAATATATAAAATCATAATAATTCAATATAAAATAGGGATAACATCATCAAAGTTATATTTAAAATAAATTTATATTCTAATAATTCAATATATAATATCATCAAATTTGTATCCAAACTAATTTGTATTCCGATTATTCAATGTACAATATCACAACAATAAAATTATTTTTGAATAAAATTTCAAAAAATCTACTCTCATGGTGCATCACCACTAATTTTGATGAATTCTTTGAGATAATACGAGATCGGTCATATCTAGAAAAATAAATGTGATTTTTTAATTGTATATTTCAATTACTTTCTTTGATCAATCATCGATTTCGAATTTTGTAGGAACATCAACAATGAATTGCTTCACTTTTGTATCTCAAAATTGCTTCTCAGATCTATTAACAATTTTGAATTTTCCAAGAAAAACGATGATGAGCAGATACAATTTGAATTTTAACAATGATGCACATAATTTTGATCATTATGCAATTTTGTATTTTTTAGGAGAGAAGGATGATGAACTTCCTTTTACAATTAATCCATGACTCTTGACAAATAAAAATAAAAATTCTTACAGAAGATTTGTCCATAAATGATGATTAATTGACTTGACTTCTACGAAGAATGAGAATTATCAATGGAGAATCAAAAATCGATAACGGGATCTGAATAAAAATTGATTAATTTTAAAAAAAATTATCCAACAAAAGTGGGACGAATCAACGAAAACTTAAAATCAATTTCAATGGAGTTATTCAAAAATGGATATTGAAAGTATGTAGAACTAGGGGTGTACATAGGTCGGTTCGGTTTGATTTTTTATTTTAAAAAATCTAAATCAATTATGTCGATTTATCAAATCTAAAAACCAAATCAAACCATATAAATTCGGTTTTTTTGGTTTCGGTTTTAATCGGTTCTTTCGGGGGTTTTTTGTTTTTTGGTTTTTTCGATTTTTTACAACTATACCGTATTCGAAAAGCGATAAACATTTTTTCACTTACGTATGTGATAAACTAAACTTAAAAAAAGTTAAGTGAATAGAAATTTTTGAAAAGACTGTCAAATTTACATGAGTACAAAATATTCTTTTTGAAATATCAACGTTCATTATGCTAAACAAATAAGATTAAAGGCTAGATGCAAACGAATACAAAAAATATTTACAAAGTAAATTATCAATTTCGAATTTGAAAAACTATAACAATATAATTATAACTTCGGATCTTAACAAAAAATAAAATATTTACAATTTTTACAAGTCCAAATTTGAAATAAAATAGATAAACATTGAAAACTACAAACTAACTTAAAATATATTAACAAAGTAGATTATAAATAATATTTTTAGTTATAAAATAAAATTATATATATATATATATATATATATATATATATATATATATATATATATATATATATATATATATATATATATATATATATATATATATATAGACACACATTGAAAACTATAAACTAACTAAAAATATATTAGCAAAGTACATTATAAATAATATTTTTTAGCTATAAATAAAATAAATTATATATATGTATATATACAAAATTTTACAAATCCAAATTTTAAATAAAATATATAAAATTGAAAATCATAAACTAACTAAAAATATATCACCAAGTAGATTATATGTAAATAATATTTTTTATCTATAAATAAAGTAAATTATATATATATATATATATATATATATATATATATATATGTGTGTGTGTGTGTGTGTGTGTGTGTGTCGGTTTGGTTTGAGTTCGGTTTGATTCTTTTTTTTCTAATACCAAACCAAAGCAAGAGTGGTCGTTTTTTTTTCAATCGCCAAACCGATCAAACCAAACCACAAGTCGGTTTTTTTTTTCCGATTTGATTTGGTTCGTCGGTTCGATTTGACTTAATGATTCGGTTTGTACACCCCTATGTAGAACAATGGTGAAAGGTAGAACAAGAGAGAGATGACACTTCATATGTCACGACCGGAATCTAGACCCAGACGAGACCGGCGTCGTTGACCTCTCAGAGGTCGCAGACAAGCCTACATATGTCATTGTTACTTCATCTAGGTTAATGTTAGCGGAAAATTTGAACTTTTGTTTACTTAAACTTTATATTGGAAAACATTGATCTCGCATAATACTATCTACGTAAACTCATAAGCGTTCACAACAACCATCTAAATCAAGATAATCAAATGAAAGATATAGTCATAAATATAGAGTTGCCAAAATGGCACCAATATAACGTCTGAAAGTAAATACGAAAGAAACGCTAGTGGAACATACTCCACTAGCTCATGCCTACGTCTACGCTAGAATAAACCAGTAAGCACCCTCGAAAGCATGAGGGCCTACCAAATCCGGATAAAAGGTCCACGTCCGGATAACTTCTGCGTCGACTCGTAAGCTCTAACGTCCAGCTGCACCTGCACCTAAAAGTAGATAAATGTATGGAATTAGTACACACTTGTACTAAGTATGGGTATATGCAAGCACACACCACGGACATGCATGATTTAGAACAGCTCTCTCCTAACGATATGAGTTATGGAAAGTCAAGTCAGTGGATTTGCCAAAATCGGATTAGGAAAATTATGCCATGAGAGTAACATGCATCATCATACGTATCATATTGCACACAACACATAACATATTGCATATAGCACATAACATATTGCATATAACACATATCATATTTCATTTCATTCGTTCATATGCCATGAGACCTTGGAATCATGGACTTAACATTAGGACTTCCCAAAATGAGGGCTCAACATATGGGACCTCAACTAGGGAGCCTTCTTTAGCAAACACAGAGTTTGCTTCATTCATTCATACGTACTTCATTTCATTTCATTCATAGGCTAGTGTAAGCACCAGCTATACCTAGGATGTAGTTTAAGACTCTCATTGGGTTCACTGTGCAATGATTAAGAATGACCTAGTGTCATTACATAAGTCTAGTTCACCTCTTGATTATCCTAACCTAACACCTTTGGTATCGTTCATTTCATTGTGTGCATTATATGAGGATGGCCTCATTCTTTCTTTGGGAACTTTAACTTTAACCGACATAGATCATGTGAGCTCCATGAAATTCTGTGTCTACCCCACACTGAAAAGAGGTGGAATCACCGGCCAAAGTGAAATCAAAAATATGCTAGCGTATATAGGGGATTGAACCCTGCTAGATCCCTATGTTGGCTGCATAGGTTCAAAGCCTGGGAGATATAAGGAGACCCAAACCCGTCTGGACGGACAGTCTCATCTCATTCGAATTACACGTGTTGACACCCAATTTTGACCCTCCCCAGCAAGAATTAATTCATGAGCTTCTTAAATTCTCAAACAATTTAAAATAATTAGTTTTTAAATTTAAGAAAAAATATAATGTTTGCGTTATTTTGAATAATTTTTGCCATTTCTTATAGTTTTTAGATAATATATATATCTTACATAATTATGTATATAATTAGTATATTTTATGATTATTCAAAAACCATCTCAAAAATATTTTAAATTTAGTAAGTAGTCTTTTAAATTAGTTTAGTTTAAATCATGGTTATATTTTTTGAATCACTAAGTTTACGATTAAATTAATTATTTTATTTTTTGTTAAGATTAAGAAGCTCGTTAATTAATTAATATTAATTTGTCTTATTTAAGGTTTAGTCAAATTTATTAATGTAACACAATTTGGCTATTTCTTAAATTTAATTCATCTTAGACTTCCAACTTAACTCAATTTTGAGAAAATTTGGGCCAAGATTCAATTTTCAGCCAAGCCCAATACAATTCCCAACCCACTAATTTTTCAACATCCACTTTTGAGAGATTTGAATTTGAATTTTGAATTTGAAATTCAAATTCATCCCCAAATCCATTCCTTTTTTTTTCCCTAAAAAAAAAGAATTTTAAAATTTGAATTTGAATTTTGAAATTCAAATTCATCCCAACATTCCTTTTTCCCCCCTAAAAAAAAGTAATTTTTGAATTTGAATTTTGAATTTTGAAATTCAAATTCATCCAATCCATTCCATTTTCCCCCTAAATCTACCATAAAAATCTCTTATAAATACCTTCTCTTTTCTTCTTCTTTCAAAAAAAAAAATGGATGATGTGAAACAATAGAAGAATTAAAAGAATTCAAGAAAGAGGGAGGAATTCATGATTATTCAAGAATTCAAGAATTCAATTCAATATTCATAGTAGTTCAAGCAAAAAAAAATAGGCAAAGAATACATAGATTAAATACATCCAAGTTGTGTTCGGGTAAGAAAATATTGCCTATAATTCCCGATCGTCGTCTGAATCCGAGTCGCGTGGTGAAGACAAGTTCCTTGCTCGTACCGTCTCTAGTTCGCTGCTCCGGAGAAGGTGATATTCTTGTTCCTACCTCTCATTTTTTTAATAAATTATGATGTTGTTTGTGTCATCCGATTTTTATTTATTTTTTTATTATTTTTTGCATGATCCTCTTTGAGTCCATGACGGACTTATCTCCCTCGTATCTCTGAGTCGTCCACCCCCCTGGAAAATGGCGTACAGGTTGAAAGTCGCAAATACATTGCTGGAAATTTAAATTGCAGGTCTCCAAAAGCTTAAGAAAAGGCTAATATACTGCTGTATACACTGATATACAGTAGGAATATATGATACACAGGTTGAAAAATTATACAGGTGCTGGAAAATTGATCTGGGGCATCATACATTTCGTATACATCCCAATATACACAAAAATAGATTGTATACAAGCCGTATACATCAGTATACACCAAAATGTATACCAGATTTTCAAAGGGAAATGGGCTAAAATCCCCTTTCAAAATAGCTGCAGGATTTTTGGAGAATTGGGCCTAAAAGTCCATTTTTGCTGAATTTGTCAAAGAAGCCCAAGTTCAAATTCTCTCCTTTCTCTTCTTTATTTATTTGCTATTGTATTGACTTACTTTTCACTTATTTAATTTTGGTTTGACTTAATTAATTTCCCAAAGTCAGTCACAAATAAAAAATATTTTTTTATATTCTATATTTAACTTCATTTTCACTATTAGACCCTATTGGAAGATTCCTTCTAAGTTCACTCCCCTTTAATATAATCAATTAAAATAGAATAGTAATATTGTTTAATAAATAAATAAATAAATAATTTGAATTTACTTATTTAGTCAATATCTGAAAAATAAATTATTTTAAAAGGTCATTTAGTCAAATCGCCGGTCAATCGCGAGTTAGCGGACATTCCGAGGGCCTAACACCTTCTCGGAATGTACATTGAACTTCGAACCCTTTTCAATTGATTTTTATCTGTTTTAAATCTTTTGAAAAATAATTGTAAGTTTTTCTTGATTTTTTATTTAAAAATCAAGTGGCGACTCTGTTAATTTGAAAAGTCGATTTTTCTTAAATCATAAGATTAATTGATTTTCCGAAACTTAGTTATTTTTTCAAAAAAAATAAAAAAAAATAAAATATATATATATATATATATATATATATATATATATATATATATATATATATATATATATATATATATATATATATATATTTTAATAAAACAGAAATGGCGACTCCGCTGGGGATTAATTAAGTTCTAACCAAAAGGATTTGACTATTTTGACTAATTGTTATTATTAAATTGCTTATATGCGATTAACTTGTTTAAATTATAAACTGGCATTGCATATCATGGCATATTTCTGATGTATGTATAGTATATTAAAGGACGGTTTGCGGAACCGCAGCCGAACTTTTTTATATTCACCTTATTTCGGAATTAGTGGCAATTTATTGGTTCATCATGCGTCCAATGGTTGTCGCGAATTCCAGCCCAAATTGTCCGTTTGGGTTCCCGGTCTTTTCAAAAGCCACTCCTAGTCAACTAGCGTAGAGCCGAGCCAAAACCCCGAATTTAGGAGCATTTGAACTAGGACGACCCAACACCCAAGGAGTGTTGGGCCCATTAGATAGACCACCTTGAGTCCAAAAGGGCTTACGGCCTGAACGGGCGATCATATTTATTTGTTTAAATTTGAAGGATGTATACATCATCTGAATAAATCATTGTCCTCGGGATTGGGAGTATATTGTAGTTTATTCTAGTCAAAGAAAGAGCTCACAAGTTACTAGTCTAAGACGTGGGAACCGGAGAGGAGAAGAAATGAAGAGGGAAGGACCTTCTATGGAAGCATAGTTCAGAATTGTACCCCTGCGTGGGACTGATTATTTTGTATCCCGTTTTCCCCAATTATGTATCCTCATTTAAGTTTTATTCATAAATTTGTATAAATTTGGGTTTTGGGACAATGGGATATTTCAAATGACATATACATCCTTCAAATCGTTAGGCCTACCCTTGGCATAAAAGGGTCACATATCTGTTTAGAACGCGCAATAACTGTTTATGTGTTATAATTGTTTGTATGATTATGTTGCTTCATTTGGAGATATTCTAGCCTACTCATTCTCGAAAATATTTTTTAGAACTCCTTAAGCATAAATATCAAATCACTATCGAAAGTACGTCCAAATACTCTTCGAGTCTTTAGTCTCCCAATAAATTCGAACTTTATTTTTCAAAAAGTACTCTCTCATATCAACAAAAAAAAAGATTCAAGAATGGGTCGAACTACGTAGGACCTGAATTCTCTTTTATGAGATACGTAGGCAGCCTTCCAAGGTTCGGTCCCCATTTTGAGAAAATTTTATCTTTCCCAACACTTATAAAGAAAGTAGAGTTACATTTCAATAAAAAATCAGAAGTACGACAATTTACTTTGTCCCGACTCAAGTCGACATTTCTGACTCATTAGTCCTAAAATATATAGACAAATTTCTGTCTATTTAGTCATCTTTCTATATATGTGGGGTAATTTATCTTCAAATGAAACAACTCTTATGTGTTTACAATAATGTGTGTGATATTTTGTATTAACTATCATCGACACAGACTAACACATCTTGCCTTTGAGTTGTTTTTCTTTGTCAGGTATCTTGAACTGATCTGTGTTGATTAAGCTGGCAGATCATCCTTACTTCACCAGATCAAAAGGTCCTGCAGATTCCTTCCCTGGGCAAAATTCTGACAAAGGAAAGACGATTATGGGAGATAATAGCGAGGAAGTAGGTCTTACTGATGTTGTGGTGGCTCAACCCACTTCTAGCGGACCAGAACGAATTAATTTTGCAATTGATGCAGCAAATTGCAGAAATGAGAATGGAAATGCAAAGGAGACAGGATCTGCCTCCTCCGGGTTTTGCTGCTAATGTTGCAGAGGGAAGACCTCCTATCTACTTCCCGTCCTCGAACATGGATCCATCTCAAGGCGTGCCGCTCGCTCAGAATCCCCCCGCTATAGATCCAATTACCCAAAACACGCAATATGCTCTAGCCTCTTACCAAACTCCACCACCTTCTCAGAATAACCACCTCCAAATGCCCTCTCATCCTCAAAATACCCAACATCAATCCGCTCCACCACCGCAAAATCAAAATCAAAATCAAAATCAAAATCAAAACGCTTTTACTCCCCAAACATCCCACCACCACTTAAATCAAAATACTAATCCTCAGACTTATCCACAAAATTACCAAACCGCTCAAAATGCTCAGAGTCCTTCCATAGCTCCACCCTTACCCAAAAGAAACACTTTCCAAATCTCCGTCCCTGCTGAGCACGACGTGCACGGTTCTGAGTTGGACAACTACGAGGAACAGGAAAGAGAGTAGAGGGTGAAAGAGGAAGAAAAAATAGATATAAAAGAGGAGATCAAAAAAGCCATGAAGGAGCTGCAATGCGTCCCTGATGCCTCCGGCCTAAGTTATGAAGATTTATGTATTCATCCAAATCTGGACCTTCCAGAAGGGTTCAAAATCCCGAAATTTGATACTTTTGGAGAAGTGGGGAACCCTATGGCTCATCTGAGAGCCTACTGTGACCAACTTGTTGGAGTTGGTAGGGATGAAGCTCTGTTGATGCGGCTTTTCAGCCAAACCCTGTGCGGAGAAGCTCTTGAATGGTTCACCTCGCATGAAACCCGGCAATGGCCCAGCTGGAATGCTCTGGCAAAGGACTTCATTGAGCGATTCGCTTACAATGTAGAAATCATTCCTGATCGCTACTCTTTGGAGAAAATGAAGCAGAAATCAACCGAAAGCTATAGAGAATTCGCTTACAGGTGGAGAAAAGAAGCGGCGAGGGTGAGGCCACCCATGTCTGAAAAAGAAATCGTCGAGGTGTTCGTGCGAGTGCAAGAACCAGAGTATTATGACAGAATTATATTGCTCGTGGGGGCAAAGTTTGTCGAGATAGTCAAGATTGGTGAGACTATCAAGGACGGTTTAAAATCAGGGAAGATAGCCCGAGTAGCCGCATCGCCTGGATCTTCAGGGTTGTTGAAAAAGAAGAGAGAAGACGTGGCTGCTGTTTCATATGAGGGCGAGAAAAACCCAAAAAGATCTTCGTACTCCCATTTCCAAGGTCATTCTCGACCTTCTCAAAACTCTTACCAAGCTGGTCAGAAAAACAATCCTCCTCCAATATACCAAAATCCTCCTCTAGTCTACCAAAGTTCACCTTCAATTTACCAAAATCCATCTCACACATACCAAAGCCATCCTCCACTTTACCAAGTTCTGTCTCCTCACTACCAAGGCATTGCTCCCAACTGTGCCAACGTGCAGTCGAGCTACCAAGCACCCCCTCCTGCATATCAAGTCCAAGCTCCACCATATCAAAATCCCCACCCGAATTGTCAAGCTCAATTGCCAAACTACCAAGCCAATTCATATCCCAGAGGTCAAGCTACATGTCCGAACAACCAAGTTTATCAACAGATGCCTCCCCCACAAGGAAGCTATGATTAACCTCGACCTCGGTTCGAGAAAGAAAACTGCAAGGAATTTCACCGAGCTCGCAGAGAGTCGAACAAAGTTGTACGAACGACTAGCGACGGCCGGATATATCCACCCTGTGGGACCCAAACTCGTGGATATCAATTCGAAATTCTATAGGCCAGATCAGAGATGTGCTTATCATTCCAACAGTGTTGGGCATGATACTGAGGACTGTATCAACCTCAAGCACAAGATTCAGGATTTAATTGACCAAGAGGTAGCTTCTCTCCAACCAGCTGCACCTAACGTCAACACCAACCCTTTGCCGAATCATGGAGGCGGCAACGTTAATATGATAGAGACGGATGACGACTGGTGTGTGATAAAGATGATAAATCCAATCGTCCCTGGCGACGTTGGGGAAGGAATCTGCGGCCTTTTTGAGGAGATCGATGTTGTTATTAAGGAAGAGGTCGAGCTAGCTGGTATCCGTGATGCTGAACCAGGAGAGATGCTGCAGAATTGGACCTCCACGCCGATCCTGATTCCCCGAACTCTTTGGTAGAATGGGATCGTTTAATGCATATTTAAATCGGTGGTAGTTCGGAAGAGGCCCGAGACCCACCATTTTGTATTTTCTTAATTGCGTGCATTTTAAATTTCCCTCGTGAGGTTTGAAAAAAGCAATATGGCCCTTTGCCATAGCCAATGTTCGCATTATTTCCCTTTTGAGTGAAAGCCTCTTTATTTAAAATTTAGTTTATTTACTTATTTGCTATATTTTTTCTATTTATGGTTTCAGTAATATAAGTTTTAAACCTGTCAATGTCATGTCATGTCACGAGCTGAACTAACAAAGCGAGGCAGGTGACGACGAGGTGAATAGAAAAATGAGGTACCGGAATATATTGCTGAAGAATTTCTGCAGTTTGAAAATCAGCATAAACCGAATTTAGAGGAAACTGAAACTGTAAATCTGGGAGACCAAGAGTGCGTCAAAGAGGCCAAAATCAGCGTTCACTTGAACAAAACTCAGAAGAAGGATCTAATACACTTACTCACTGAATACATTAATGTGTTCATCTGGGAAGTCGGAGACATGCAAGGGTTTGAGTACCAATGTTGTGTCTCACAAATTGCCGATTAATCCAGGGTTCAGTCCGGTGAAGCAGAAAACTCAGAAATTCAAGCCCGAGTTGAGTCTAAAAATTAAAGAGGAGATTACCAAACAGATTGAGTCTCGATTAGTGGAGGTGACACAATACCCGACTTGGTTGACAAATGTTGTTTCGGTCACCCCTTATCCCCTTTTAATATTTCTTTGTATTTGAACTACGTTCGACCTGAATTCTCAAAAATGAGATACGTAGGCGGCCTATGTCGGCCTCGGTCGATTTCTTTATAAATTTCTTATTTTTGATAGCCTTTGAGGGGGAACTACGTTTGACCTGATTTCTGCCTCAACGGGATACGTAGGCGCCACAAGGGTTCGGTCATATTTCCCGTAAGATTTCTATTTTACAGTAGAAACTGGGACAAATTTTTTGAGAGGCTCTCAAAAATCCCTGAGAAGGAGATTTATCCCCAGCGAGTCAAGGTGGAGATACTTCAAGATTTGCAACTGGGACAGAATTTTTGAGAAGATCTCAAAAATTCCATGATTTACTTACCGACAGTTGAAGATAAACCATAACTTGTAACTGGGACAAAATTTTTGAGAATAGCCTCAAAATTTCAACATGGATTATCGACGGTCTGGAGTGACTTTGAACAATCAGATAGACCTCCGAGCATTAGACTTAAAGAAGTTCGCTAAGCCTGACGTGACATGACACTTGGCAGTGACTGGTTCTTCTAAAAAAATACTATTTCTCAAAATTTATTTTCTCTTAAGTTTTCCCTTTGTGTTTCATTTGTTTTGGCATAAAATATTTTGTCTTATCTATCAAGAGTCGGGAGATCAGGAAATCAACTGGAGATAGCAGGACATGAAGCAGACAACTGAACAAATCCACACAGATCAGTTCGTTTTAAAAACTAACAATTTTTCTATAGACGCAGGTTTATAGCTTTGCTCTGAAATCAGCAAATTCCTACGATGGTGAATATGGAGAAGTCAAGGGAGGAGAAAAGCTCTCCAGAATTTAGCGATTATGCAAGAATTATTGCTTATACCGGAGACGTGGGGATATGAATAGTTTATTTCAGTCGATATCCAACAACATGAAGTCTATAAGGAACGTCCAGCTAGATTCGAGGGTGAATCAAGCAAAAATCTAATGTCAGATATGATATTATACACTACCCGGAGGGGTCATTTTATTTTATTGCCGATCGGGGCGATACACTACCTAGAGGGTCATTTTACTGTATTGTCAGTCGAGACGATATAATTATCCATAGGGCACCCAGAAGATCACTATGTTGCTCGATTGAAGCACTGTCTTCACTTGGTACCAAATATGACATCAAAAGTTAATATTCATACATCGCGAGAAGATTTCATACCTCGCAAATATTCATACATCGCGAGAAGATTTCATACCTCGCAGAAATTTATTCATCGCAAGAAGATTTCATACCTTGCGGAATTTATGCATTGCGGGAAGATATTCATGCCCCGCAGAAGATCATGCATCGCGAGTCAATATTCATGCATCGCAGAAGATCATGCATCGCGAGTTAATATTTATGCATCACAAGTTAATTGCGAGAAGATATTCATGCCTCGCAGAAAATTATACATCGCGAGAAGATTTCATACCTCGCTGAAATTTATGCATCGGAAAAAGATTTCATACCTTGCGAAATTTATGCATTGGGGGAAGATATTCATGCCCCGCAGAAGATCATGCATCGCGAGTCATTATTCATGCATCGTAGAAGATCATGCATCGCGAGTTAATATTTATGCATCACAAGTTAATTGCGAGAAGATATTCATGCCTCGCAGAAAATTATACATCGCGAGAAGATTTTATACCTCGCTGAAATTTATGCATTGCAAGAAGATTTCATACCTTGCGGAATTTATGCATTGCGGGAAGATATTCATGCCCCGCAGAAGATCATGCATCGAGAGTCAATATTCATGCATCGCGGAAGATCATGCATCGCGAGTCAATATTCATGCATCGCGGAAGATCATGCATCGCGAGTCAATATTCATGCATCGCGGAAGATCATGCATCATGAGTTAATATTTATGCATCACAAGTTAATTGCGAGAAGATATTCATGCCTCGCAGAAAATTATACATCGCGAGAAGATTTTATACCTCGCTGAAATTTATGCATCGCAAGAAGATTTCATACCTTGCGGAATTTATACATTGCGGGAAGATATTCATGCCCCGCAGAAGATCATGCATCGAGAGTCAATATTCATGCATCGCAGAAGATCATACATCGCGATTCAATATTTATGCATCGCGGAAGATCATGCATCGCGGAAGATCATGCATTGCGAGTTAATATTTATGCATCACAAGTTAATTGCGAGAAGATATTCATGCCTCGCAGAAAATTATACCTCGCGAGAAGATTTCATACCTCGCTGAAATTTATGCATCGCAAGAAGATTTCATACTTTGCGGAATTTATGCATTGCGGGAAGATATTCATGCCCCGCAGAAGATCATGCATCGAGAGTCAATATTCATGCATCGCGGAAGATCATGCATCGCGAGTCAATATTCATGCATTGCGGAAGATCATGCATCGCGAGTTAACATTCATACATCGCGAGAAGATATTCATACCTCGCAGAAATTTATGCATCGCGGGAAGATACCCATGCCCCGCAAGGAATCATGCACTGCCAGAAAGGGAATCGTGCATCTGAAGAAAATATTCACCCATCGGCATCAACTGCATCATTTTATTTTTGATAAAAGTAAACATCAAGAAGAACATCAAAGACGACATCAAGATAAATATCAGCACTGCATCTGTTTTTTATTTATTTCAACATCAAATGAAGAATACATTGTAGATTACATTACATACATAATACATAAGCTCTATTTGCTTTACGTCAAACCGATCGAGTTGACGTCAAATGTCAAGGAGAACAATTAAGTGTCCACATGGTAAAAGACACTGTCTCCCATTTTAATTGCATTTCTTATGCTGACGAGTTTTATCTCAGTCTTTGTCGAGAGCATCCGAAAGGATGAATTCTCCAAAACTTACCACAGGTGCGGACGACATCAAAAAGGATGCAGCACAACGTGGAACTTTTCCTTATCAGCGAACTGGGACATAGTCCAAAGAGGTTATCAAACTCTTAGGACGCGAGCAGAGGAGCGACTTCCACCACAATCAAACCACACCCCTATCAGAAGGCATGTGGGTTTTCCTCTGATTTTTGTCAGTTTGGTTCTCGCATCCGGAAATTTTGATCTACCGGAAGTAAGCTTCCAATCTGAGTGACAATGCGCCGAGAGCTTTGAAAATTATGTCCATGTGAGTTCTTAATTATGGGTGTGAAGTGCACCACATTCATGGCTAAGAGGTTACAAGCCTCCTTTTCATACTCGTTTAATTTTGTCACTTGTCCAGAACCAAAGGTTATCTAACATAATAGATTCCCTTTTCAATCGATTGAGTCGAACTACAAACAGCCTGATTCCTATGGTTTAAGGATATGTAGGCGGGCTCGATGTCAAAAACTCGGTTGTATTCTAACATTCCCTCTTAAATCTTATTCCCAAGCATCCCAATTCCTTCATAACTCGGTATCGAGTTGACTTTTGATTTCTTTCAAAATCGTGCGTTAAATCTAGCATATCGAACTATAAATGGCCTGAATTCTCATATAGCCTGAGATATGTAGGAAACCCATTTTCAGGGCTCGGTCATAATTCCTAAAGTCCGTACCAAATCCCTTGCCTGAAAGATGGATATGTGGTCGTTCAAAATTGGATTGGTCAATTTCATTTTCCTCAAATTTCTTGCATCAATCCAAGTAAAATGAGGGACAGTTGTTGACACCTAATTTTGACCCTCCCCAGCAAAAATTAATTCATGAACTTCTTAAATTCTCAAACAATTTAAAATAATTAGTTTTTAAATTTAAGAAAAAATATAATGTTTGCGTTATTTTGAATAATTTTTGCCATTTCTTATAGTTTTTAGATAATATATATATCTTACATAATTATGTATATAATTAGTATATTTTATGATTATTCAAAAACCATCTCAAAAATATTTTAAATTTAGTAAGTAGTCTTTTAAATTAGTTTAGTTTAAATCATGGTTATATTTTTTGAATCACTAAGTTTACGATTAAATTAATTATTTTATTTTTTGTTAAGATTAAGAAGCTCGTTAATTAATTAATATTAATTTGTCTTATTTAAGGTTTAGCTAAATTTATTAATGTAACACAATTTGGCTATTTCTTAAATTTAATTCATCTTAGACTTCCAACTTAACTCAATTTTGAGAAAATTTGGGCCAAGATTCAATTTTCAGCCAAGCCCAATACAATTCCCAACCCACTAATTTTTCAACATCCACTTTTGAGAGATTTGAATTTGAATTTTGAATTTGAAATTCAAATCCATCCCCAAATCCATTCCTTTTGTTTCCCCTAAAAAAAAAGAATTTTAAAATTTGAATTTTAATTTTGAAATTCAAATTCATCCCAACATTCCTTTTTCCCCCCTAAAAAAAAGTAATTTTTGAATTTGAATTTTGAATTTTAAAATTCAAATTCATCCAA
This sequence comes from Solanum sitiens, assembly GCA_016801875.1. Lineage (NCBI taxonomy): Eukaryota > Viridiplantae > Streptophyta > Magnoliopsida > Solanales > Solanaceae > Solanum > Solanum sitiens. The sequence goes on from JABWTJ010000531.1 coordinate 269,351, forward strand.
TCCATTCCATTTTCCCCCTAAATCTACCATAAAAATCTCTTATAAATACCTTCTCTTTTCTTCTTCTTTCAAAAAAAAAATGGATGATGGGAAAAAATAGAAGAATTAAAAGAATTCAAGAAAGAGGGAGAAATTCATGATTATTCAAGAATTCAAGAATTCAATTCAATATTCATAGTAATTCAAGCAAAAAAAAATAGGCAAAGAATACATAGATTAAATACATCCAAGCTGTGTTCGGGTAAAAAAATATTGCCTATAATTCCCGGTCGTCGTCTGAATCCGAGTCGCGTGGTGAAGACAAGTTCCTTGCTCGTACCGTCTCTAGTTCGCTGCTACGGAGAAGGTGATATTCTTGTTCCTACCTCTCATTTTTTTAATAAATTATGATGTTTGTGTCATCCGATTTTTATTTATTTTTTTATTATTTTTTGCATGATCCTCTTTGAGTCCATGACGGACTTATCTCCCTCGTATCTCCGAGTCGTCCACCCCCCTGGAAAATGGCGTACAGGTTGAAAGTCGCAAATACATTGCTGGAAATTTAAATTGCAGGTCTCCGAAAGCTTAAGAAAAGGCTAATATACTGATGTATACACTGATATACAGTAGGAATATACGATACACAGGTTGAAAAATTATACAGGTGCTGGAAAATTGATCTGGGGCATCATACATTTCGTATACATCCCAATATACATAAAAATAGATTGTATACAAGTCGTATACATCAGTATACACCAAAATGTATACCAGATTTTCAAAGGGAAATGGGCTAAAATCCCCTTTCAAAATAGCTGCAGGATTTTTGGAGAATTGGGCCTAAAAGTCCATTTTTGCTGAATTTGTCAAAGAAGCCCAAGTTCAAATTCTCTCCTTTCTCTTCTTTATTTATTTGCTATTGTATTGACTTACTTTTCACTTATTTAATTTTGGTTTGACTTAATTAATTTCCCAAAGTCAGTCACTTCTCTTTTATATTTAAATAAAAAATATTTTTTTTATATTCTATATTTAACTTCATTTTCACTATTAGACCCTATTGGAAGATTCCTTCTAAGTTCACTCCCCTTTAAAATAATCAATTAAAATAGAATAGTAATATTGTTTAATAAATAAATAAATAATTTGAATTTACTTATTTAGTCAATATCTGAAAAATAAATTATTTTAAAAGGTCATTTAGTCAAATCGCCGGTCAACCGCGAGTTAGCGGGCATTCCCAGGGCCTAACACCTTCTCGGAATGTACATTGAACTTCGAACCCTTTTCAATTGATTTTTATCTGTTTTATATCTTTTGAAAAATAATTGTAAGTTTTTCTTGATTTTTTATTTAAAAATCAAGTGGCGACTCTGTTAATTTGAAAAGTCGATTTTTCTTAAATCATAAGATTAATTGATTTTCCAAAACTTAGTCATTTTTTCAAAATATATATATATATATATATATATATATATATATATATATATATATATATATATATATATATATATATATATATATATATTTTCTAATAAAACAACACGAACCTCTGCCTTCCCGAAATCGCCACTCATAGCTAGCCTATCGGTGCTCAGTATAAAGTTTCATTACATTCATCTCATACATCATAGAAGCTGGCTTCTAGCATGAGGACATCATTGCTCATTAGATGATTTCGCATCTCATCATTAGTATTAAGTATGCATTAACTTTAATACTTTTATTAGAGTGTTCATAGAGACTGGTCTCTTCATTAACTTTACACTCTCATAGGTGAGTACGTTTTGGTAACACTTACTAAGGCTCATTTGAGATTTATCTCATCTTTCACATTAGCCACTTATCATATTGTCACCACATTCATTTGTCTTAGCACACTTGCCCTTCATAATTACTCACCCCTTTTTACGTGAATGTTCATTTCATCATATGCCAATGCATTTGGCCTTTTAGTGTGTTTCATACTCTTACTTAACCCTTCTGGGGTCTCATCATTCATCACATAACATCTTAGGTTCACTTACTTTATTAACGTATGCTGGACTTATGAGTACACACATAAGTCATGAGGCTTCATTCATAGTTCATTTAAGTGATTCATATTACCCAAGATCATGTGGAACAAGATTTATGCATCTTGTAATTATGCCAAGGTCTCAATTTTGATTCCTATAGACATCATTCATTAATTATTTAATCACGTAAGACTTATGTGTCAATACGGAATTGGGCAAGGGAACCCAATTTCAAATTCCTTGAGCAACACTTAATCTTATATTAAACTTGGTAATTGTATTTTTCAGATTTGGGGACCCTAGGTCGATCCCCATCACCCCCATATATTTTTCTTTCTTTTCCCTCCTCTCTTTTCCGTTTAAGGCCAAGAGGTTGTGGGATCGATCCCCCACAACTTCATTTTATTTCTCTTAGTTTTTTCTCTTAACTTTCTCACCTATCCAAGAGGTTGTGGGTTCAATCCCCACTCACCTCATCTTATTTTTCTTGATTTTTGTCTCAAACATTTCGGCCTGGGGAACCCAAGATCGAATCCCCACGCCCCATTCTTTTCTTTTTCCTTTATTTATTCGTTTAGATTAAGAGGGTGTGGGATCGAACCCCCACAGCCTCACTTTATTTTAATTGCATTTTCCCCTTACCTTCTCATTCGGCCAAGAGGTTGTGGGTTCGAATCCCACATACCTCATTTTTATTATTTCTTTATTTCATTTTTCTCCTCTCTCCTTCATCCGCCCAAGAGGTTGTGGGTTCGAACCCCACACGCCTCACTTTATTTTCTTTCATTTTTTCCCTTAACTTTTCACTTGAGCTTTACCCCATTTCGAATTCCCCTTACCACATTTTATTATTTAATTTTTTATAACATGTATATGGTGAGGTCTTGGGTTCAATTTCCATTGACCTCAAGCATTTAAAAAAATATTTTTGAATGTGATTTTTTTTTACAGTAAGCTGCCAAAAACAAATTTCCAGAATGGTGGAAATTTGTTCACCCTCTTTGCAGTCCATTTTCTCAACTTTTAAATGTTAGATTTAGGATAAATTTTCGTGTAACATCTAGTGCATCTTTAGGTGAGTTTTCATGGTTACTTTCGGGAATTTAATCACCTTTTTGCAGTCCATTTTCTCACCCTCTTTTACGTTAAACATTAAGACATTTCGAGTAGTTTTTAGGGAGATCTTTAGGTGCATTTTCAAGGTTACTTTCAATCAAGAATTATCATTTAATTCAGCAACTTTGAACTTATATGAACATCACGTTTTTAACATATTCATACACGTAAAATACAACAATTTAACATGCCAAATTTCATGCTTCAAGCCGTGGCTATTTCACAGTACACACGTGCACCCACAAGTTCACATATCACATTTTTCGGAAACACTTCTTCATTTCTACATAATTCCGAATACACATTCAAACACGTAAACACAACCAGCCCTAAAATCATCTACCAGAAGTCATACCAACGCATACTTGAATCTTTCAAAGGATCTAATGACAAGGGCATGCAACGGGGTACAATCTTAGTTTTTGACTGGAATTAAGCTGAACTTAGGGGTCTCTTGGGAAAGGGACCAAGAGAGAAGAAAACCCATACCTGAAGTCGTTCAAAGTGTTCTTTACGTACTGCCAAAATCCCCCCACTAAGCCAACATCTCACCACCGAAATCACAAGCACAATCCGTAGAGAACTTGGTTTTTGCTTTTCGTTTTGAAGCTTATTTTGCTTTTTGAGTTTGAGCGTTCAAGTTCTTGATGAACTTTATTTTTTGTTCTGTTCTTTTTCTTTTGTTGAAGGCTGATCGTGCAAGTGAGGGTGAGAGTAGATAGAGAGACGTGAGAATGAGTGGATTAGGATTAGGAGAGTTAGGTGGAGACTTAGTCAAACTAGGACTCCTCATTATTTATTAATTTTATTATTAAAATCTGATTTTCCTCTACTTAAATCAGAAAATTAAATATTAATTAATTCAACTAATTCACTAAATACCAATTAATTCATTTAATCCGTTGCTTCCACCCAGGTTCGAACCCGGGTAAAGCTTAAATTTGCATAGGGTCAAATTCGGTCAACCCCTACCCGAATTGCCCCTTAATCATATTAATTAATTAATTAATTAATACTTAGTGTAATTACAATACTACCCTTAGCCTGGAAAAGACCATTTTACCCCTAGACCCTCCAAACCTAAGATTACCCCTTTTAAGTCCGGTAAGACTCATCCGGGTGAATCTCTCCAATTCGGTTGCCCTACATGGTTGGTTCTCACCTTGCCTAGCTCAACTAACTCACCAAGTTGGTTGGCTAGGCTAGTGCATAGGTTTTGAGGTCTGGTTCTACGCGCAACAAGCCGTGTGAACCCGGTCAAATCCATGCATTCTAGGTACGTTTAAGCATTACTTAGCATAGTTATTTTTGGGTTGTTACATCATATTTTTCCAATTGTAACTAATTAGTAATTAGAGATTTAAGCGATTTTTACCTTTTTTGAAATATCTTCTCCCATGATTTTCTCCATTCTAATGTTAAAGATTTATATTCTTTCTAATTAAATAAAACAAAAATTACATAAATCAATCCTTAACAAACTAAAATATTGTCATCTGTAATAACTATTGAAAGTATTGTTAAGGGATCTTATTAAATGTCAAAATATTATTGTTTTGAAAAATTTCCCATAAATTTATTGATGGTATATGTATACTCAATTGACACAGACACCTCATACATGAATAATTCACGTGAAAGCAACTGGGGATTCAATTATTCAGTACAAGAGTTATTATTACACGAATAAAATGATTCAATTAAGAGAAACTGTAGCTATGGGTTGGGAGGTAGGGTAGGTAAAGATTAAAGTAATGAATATTGACGGACCTAGATTTAGAAATTTAATGATTGGGCTAAAATTTAAGTGTTGGTCTTGAGAAAAATGATAAAATTAAAGATTATTTATATATATATATATATATATATATTGATTAGGATTAGTTTTAAATTTTAAAATTGTTACTACTTGGTTTAATCAAGCCACACCAATTATCAATATCTTTTAATCAATTTGATTTTTAAACCATAATCATCAATACAATAATACATTTCAATTCGGAAAGAGTTAAAAACAAAGTAATGTAATGGTATTTTCCCTTTTAAAAACAAAGGCACATGAAAGTCCTTTTGCGTGAGTTATTGCAAATGACAAGTTCTTTTGGAAAATTTCCTTTCAATGGGATGAAAACAATGATATACAACTAATCACATCAACAATAGTAATCATACATTATTGAGCACATGCCTCCAGCTATATACCCTCATTTCTCATTATTTGCTTTGCATGGGATACAATTTGTCTCGGGGTTTGAGGTAAAACAAAGTTAATAATTTTGAGATAAAATATAAAATTATTTTATTATATGTTTAGTTATGGTTATTAGTTTATATCACCATTTTTACTATATTAATATGAGACAAATTATAATTAAATATGTATATGACTTTCTTATAACCTTCTTTTAACATATTATAGCAAAATATTGTCATATGTTTGACCTTTATCATATTACATTTTTCTATAAAAAGTTTTCAATTCTAGAAAAGAATTATTTCATGCCCTAGAATTATTTTTAGATGCAAAGTGGTTGGTGTGTGATATTGATAAGTTAGAAAACGCGTGATCAAAATATCAAAAAATAGCAACATATACACAGAATAACAAAGGTCTTTGATATTGATTTTTATAATTATAAAATTGTGTTATGCCTTTTTTTTTAATAACTAGGAAATCTTCGAGCATCATGGTATTTTGGTTTGAAATCAGATAAAAAAATAGAGTCAGAATTTAAAATATATAAATTTTGGACTTTCATTTATTTAATTATAATTTATAATATTTTAAATTAAAAGCATATACATATTTAATATTTTTTTAAAAATAAATAAAAAATAAAAAATTACTAAATTCAGTCGGATTGACGTTGAACATGCATCTAATCTACTTCTCATTAATTTACTGAGTTCTTACTCAAACCAAAGCCTTTGGATTGTGATTATAATTGTGCTATGCTAATCCATTCTCACCAATTTAACAGGAAATGGACAAAATGGCTAGAAATAGTGGCGTATTTAGGATTTTAAAATTATGGGTGCTTTCTTAACTTAATAGTGATAGAATCAAAGTTTTCACGAAAATAGAAATAAGGTCTGCAAACCTTTATCTTACCCAGACTTCACTCGCAGTGGTAGATCTAGGATTTTAATGTTCAAAAAAATATATATAACAAAATGAGAGTGAGATTATAATTGAGGCTAAACAACACTAAGACACCTTAAGATCAATCCCCACTTGTTGATTGAGTGCTCTATGATAATTTTATACTAATACTTCTTAATTTCTACATAGATATATATAGTCTGATACAAGAGTAATGTGTGCTCGAGCACCCGACGGATTTTATGTGGGTCTGCCCTGGCTTGAAGTCATTTTCTAGTTAATTTAGTGTCTACATTAATGGTGAATATGATATGGTATGATACATATTTGAAAATTTTGATATGGTAATTTTGGTATTCATTTTTTAAAAATTATCATGCCATTTATGTAACTGTATAATTTGGTATGGTATTCGCAATTTCGAAATATTATTTCTAAATATCAAATGTCATATCAAATATAAAAAAAATCGAAAAAGGGCCTAAAATACCCTCAAAGTATTGGAAATGGTACAAAATTACCCTCCATCCACCTATTGGCTCCAAAATACCCTTCCCACCCACCTATTGGGTCCAAAATACCCTTGTCATCCACCTTTTGGTTCAAAATTGACCACTTATTTAACGGTTTTATATTTAAACTATTTAAATATTTTTTTAAATATGTGGCACGCAACTATATGTTATAATTTAACTTATTAGTATAATTTATAAATCAATCCACTAACCACCCATTACTAATTAAACCCCTCCAAATTAATACACCCGTCACATTATTAATGCAACAACAAAAAAGCTACTGCCAATTGAGTGTTTTTAAAAATTTGAGGCAAAAATATCTATAGAAGTAAATTATCATACGTTAAGTGTCTAAATAAAAATTACCGATAAACTTAAAAGCCTGACTATGTTCATCTTAATTATTCTTACGTCTCAATTATGTGATGTTACTTCATAGTTAACTTTTTTTCAAAATAATATATTAAAGGTTTTAAAACAAATCATAAATATTTATAAAATTATATTTTAAAAAAGTGCATGAATTAATTCGGGATGTATTACTTCTTTACCTTTAATCATAAATTTTTAATTCAATCTTGAAAGAGAATCCTATTGAAAGTGTCCTCCTAAATAAGCTGCTCAACCTATATTTAATTGGGGCTTCGATTCGGACTCAAATAATTTTGAATGTTATTTTCAGGAATCTATAATTTCATAGTGTTTTAGTAATGTTTATGACAATTTTGATATTATAATTGGATTATTAATTGGGTGGGGTTTAGTTAGTTATGAGTGGGTAGTGGGTTGATTTATAAATTATATTAATAAATTAAATTATAACCAATAGTTGAACGCCAAGTATTTTAAAAAATATTCAAAGAGTTTAATTTTAAAACAATTAAAGAAGTGGTCAATTTTGAACCCAAAGGTGGATGACAAGGGTATTTTGGAGCCAATAGGTGGATGAAAAGGGCATTTTGGAGCCAATAGGTGGATGGAGGGTAATTTTGTACCATTTTTAATACTTTGATGGTATTTTAGGCCTTTTTCCGAAAAAAAATTTAAATGTATACCATAATATCAAAATAACAATATTAAAAAAATTCAATATCATATAATAATTCGATATATACCATATGTCCATCATAGATTACATGAGTCCAAAAATAATTAAGGCCATATGAAACTTCCTAAAAAGTCCAAGGAATTTCCAACTCATTCATGGAAATATTTTCCAAGTAAAAAGTAAGACTGATTGACTAATTAATTAATGATTATTTACTATACATATCTGGTTATAATTGATTAATTCAACCTCTCTATCTAGTTCGATTTCATTTTCATCAACTAATACAAACGCTAGCCATTAGGAAAATCGAAGTAGTAGCCGTAAATAGTGATGGTTGATAATGATGTTGGTTAAGAGATAATTGTGATGATAGTAATTGGGGTGGACTTATGTGGATGTCAGACATTCATACAAACTCTTTTAGTAAAAAATTACACTATATATATAGGATAGATTTTCAATATTTTTGTATATATATTAATTTTAGAGACCACCTCAATCAAATAAGAGAGATAACCTAGTGGTACTGGACTGTACAACTTGGACTGCGAATACTATCTCCAGTTTGCGAGTTTGATTCCAACGGATGTGCACAGTGGCGTAGCTACATACTGTTAAGGGTGTCCAATTAGCATATATATACAAGTAAAATGATATACGAAATGATTAAATAACCTATTTTGGACACCCTTAACAAAATAAATTGCTATTTCTGGACACCCTTCAAGAAATTTCTTGCTCCTCCACTGGATGTGCAAGCTGCCTAATTTGTATAAGTTTAATTCTTTGGAGTTTGTGCTTTGTACTCTAGTTCACATTTATAATTTTATTTTCAAAACCTCTCAGCAGAAAATCTAAATCTGATCCGCTACTAATGGTAATAGTGGTTAACAATGATGATGATGAGTATGTTAACAAGGTTGATTTGTAATGGTGGTTGGTGATTATAGATATAATAGTGGTGATTATTATCCCACATAAGAATGTGAAGCTCTTAATGATTTATGACTTAGTTAAAAAATCTTACTCCTTTGTTATATACTAGTTGATTTTTTTTGAGTTTTTTTCATTGCTCAAAATAATTGAATTGTTCAAAGTGTTCGAGATGAATGTTTGAAATATTTTCATATTTTTCATTTCATTAATATAATTTGATATTTTCTAGGAGATAAATTAGAGTACGAAGTCAAAAAGGGCAAAAAAAAATTCAAAAATTTTAAAAGGGCATATCATATTTTTTTCAAACCAAAAGGGCAAAATTGCTACTACCAAAGCGATTTTCCTCTGACATATATTAACGCCGTTTACTCCGTTAAAATTAAAAATCGCTGCCCGAGCAGAGATTTTCACCAAACCTTTTTTCTTTTTTCCCCTAATATCGCTGTCGTAACAGCGTTTTCATAGAATTTTCTTTTAGCTTTTTTCTCATGAAAATCGTTGCTTTGGCAGCTTTTTATTAAGGAAAAAAAAGGAAATCGCTGTGCTAGAAGCGTTTTACTTAAAATATTTATTTTTTTTGCATTCGCTATACTTAATTTAATTTTTTTTTAAAAATGGTTGTCTTGGCAGCCTGAAATTCATTTTTTTTTATTTTCAAAACGCTATTTTTTTTAAAAAGTTTAAGGAAGAAAAATCCAGGAAAAAACGCAACCAAGGCAACAAAAATTTTTTAAAAAAAGTAAATAGTAATTTTTTTAGAAGTAAAACACAGCCTTTTCAAAAAAGAAAATTTAAGCAAAACGCTAACCTGGGAGCGATTTAAAAAAAAAAGTTTAATAAAAAAGTTGCCAAAGCAGCCATTTTCATGAAAACAAAATTAAAAAAAAGTTTTGTGAAACCGCTGCAATGGCAACGATATTAGCCAAAAAAAGAAAAAAAAATTGGAGAAAATCGCTACTCAAGCAGCGATTTTTAATCTCAACGGCGTTTATATGTGTCAAAGAAAAATCGCTTTGGTAGTAGCGATTTTGCCCTTTTGATTTAAAAAAAATATGATTTACCCTTTTAGAATTTTTGACATCTTTTTTTCCCTTTTGATTCCGAATTCAGATAAATTGCATTACTTATTAAGTTACATTATAATTTTCACAAAGGATAATATTGAAAAATATGGTTTAAATTATATTCTTGAATGTTTGCAATTTTCTTGAAATTTCTTTCATACTTGCCATTTTCTTTAACAAGTGTGGATTCCCTCACAAATTTAGTTGATATGAAATAGAGAGTAATACTTCATCCGTCCCTATTTATGTCAAATATTTCCTAACTTGTTATCCCTTTCTACTTGTCATTTTTGATAAATCATGAAAAGACAATTTATCTTTTTCTATTATACCCTCAATTTATCAACTCAATCAATTAATATGGATAAACCAATAAAATGGTAATCTCATTATACCAATCAATATTTTCTTAATAAATGTGCGAGTACAAATTCGACAAGTAAAAAGGAATGAAGGAGTAAGTAAAATCTATTCAAACCAAATAAATGCTTAAACCATAATGAAAACAAATGAATATACACCCTCCGTCCATTTTTAATTTATGTTACACTTTTCGGAAGTCAACTTAACTAATTTTTAAGGTCAAATTAGTTTACATTAAATTGATACTTTAAATAAAAATTTAGATATTTTAAAAAAATACACGGAAAAATTACAAATTATAATTTTTGCATATTAATATATTAAAAAGTATATCGTAAAATATTAGTCAATTTTATAATAATTTGACTCTAAAAAGAAAATTATGTCAATTAAAAATGAACGAAAGAAGTAATTACTAAGGTCCAAACAATTCAGATTCATATCTTTATTAAGTGCAGATCCTATAAATAATGCAACACTTTGGTTAAACAATAACCGAAAAGAGTAAAAACAATGCTTTTAAATGATGATAAATTACACAAAAAATAATTTACTCCATAAAATAAATGATTATATATATATATATATATATATATATATATATATATATATATATATATGGGGTGGGTGGGTGGGTGGGTGGGGTTTAATTGGTATTGAAAACAAATCGACCTCTCTTGTTTTGATTTGATATTTTTTAAAAAAAAAAATTAAATCAATCCAAATCAAACTAACATAACATATATATATATATATATATATAGATAGATAGATAGATAGATATATATATGCGATGCTTTTAACCAAAAAAGTGAAAACGAAACGTCTTAGTGTTGTTCCTAGGTTGGGGGTCGGGGGCAAGCCTTCAAGACACGACTTTAAGTTGTTACTACGACTACCAGTCTCCTGGTGGCTCGGTCGAGGTCAAAGTTGACATAATGAGGCGGATGGCGTACGATATCTTCGCCATGGATGATAGAATTCCTCCTAGAAGCGAAGGCAGGAGCAAAACCTATTGATTCATCAGTTTGCTAACCTAGTCGATTTTTTTTTCAATACCAATTAAAACCACATATCGATTTTTTTCAATTCCACTTAATTTATCAATTCAATTTGACTTATACACCCTATATGTAACAATATTGAATGAAATAAATTCCATTTGCACGACAAAAGTCTCTTAGCTTCAACTTACTAAGAAACTTTTAGAGTTTGTTACTAGAGTATCAAATATTAATTCAATATTTTAAAATTTAAATTTAACATATACAAAAACTACACGAAAATAATATTAATATTAACATCATTTAATAATTGATTGATTAGTTAATTTAGAACTTCAAAATGGTGTTTAGAAGATTTACATCCCATAATCCTCAAGCACTTGAGGTGCACAACTTAGAACTCTTGTCAGCCATTCATCTTCACCTTCCTCTTCATCCCAGCCCTCCATTTTCTCCCCTTCTTCCATGTTAATGCTCTTCTCTTTTTGGGCTTTTTCTTTTCCATCCATTAACCAAGGCCCATTATTATTGTTCACTGTAAAGCCCATTTCAAGCCCAGAAAATACCTCAATATTAGGCCCACCAAGCCCAACTACTCCACCACCCTCCAACAAACAACTGCTACCCGTATCCATACCCGCACCCGCAATTCCGGCCATTAAAGTAGAACCCGACCCGGAAAATGCCGGACCACAGCTCTCTCCATTCACATAAAGTGACGGAGATACCCGTAACATCCCGTTGTTTTTACCGTCACTGCCACCACCGTTAATCTCTTTCAAAAGCTCATGCATTACCTCTTCTACTTTCTCATCTTCCATAACATACCCTTCTTCATCATCCTCTAAAAATGCTTTGAGCTCCGTTGATACTCCCGGAATGACGTCACTTTCCGGCGACTCTCCGGCGATCATTTTTTTTTTTAGTTTGGGTTGTCAAGAAAGAGAGAAACAAATGACTAATGAGTGAGTGAAGTGAGAAGGTGTGTGGGGTGGTGGATTATATAGATGGTTGGGGTGGGAAAGGTGGGGACCACATGCCACGTGGAAAAGGGGTCAAAGATGACGTGGACTATATTTGTCGGAGGTCACTGCAAATCATGTGACTTTGGGTGAATAGAGACAAAAAGCTTCCGTGGATACGTTAGTTATTATTCAAAAAAAGTCAAGAAAAAAAGGGGATTATACCCTGTGGTGATGGTGCATGTGATGGTTTGAATCTCGTCCGTTGATCATAGGATAGGATGATCACACGGTGGACAATTGAGAATATAGGGATGTGATTTAGAGGAGCGCTGTAGGAGAATGAAATTAAATAAAAGAGTAGTATTGCCTTGACTTCCCTAGGTGCCGGAAATGCTTTCTCATTTTCTCAGCTATTTCGTTTTCACTTGTTTCAATTTGTTCGATCTATTTTTAAAAATTTATATCAAATTTAAATATTAAGTAATACATTGTAAATATTTCCAAATTATCATCGACACTTTCAGAGGATATATCAAGATATTTCAATTTATTTTACGATATTAATTAAATATTTTAATTTATAAAATAATTATTTAAATACCTGTGACATGTCAGTATCAGGTGTTCAAAAACGATACAACAAAAATAAGTTGTAAATTGCTACCAAATTAAAATGTATAAATATGTACTCTTGAGTGTTTTATTTTATTTTATTTCCTGTGGAGTGGGTGGGCGGAGTTATATGTTCTGAAATGGTTCACTCTTCTTTCTTTTTTTTCCCCATAAAATACATTCAAAATAATTAAAAACAAAATATGGGAAACTTCTTGTTTTTTTTTCCTTCCATTAGACACTTGTTTTTTGTGTAATCACATGTTTTAAATTTGTTATTTTTTTGAAATCCGTCGGGAAGTGCTACTCTTATTAAAATAAAATAAAAGTGGTCGTATAAATTTATGCTTTTAACTAGACTTTCTCAAATTGATATTTTTTTTCTTTTCTATTAAAAAGTTATTTATTAAATAAAATATGTGAATAATGTCTCTGAATAAGTTTGAAATACTAAAAGTAACTTATTGCTTACCATTATCATAAAGAATTATATATTTTATTATAATATATAAATTATGACTATTACATTAATTTGATTAAAAGAATGTAATTTGAATTTCGAGAAGCGAAGGTTACAAAAGTTGGCAAAAAAATGTGTGCTAAAAAGAAAAATATCATTTAATTTGAGGCAAAAAGAGTATATATTCTAAATTGGTACGTTAGCTATGTGAAAGTGTCATTGTATGAATTTGCTTTCTCTAACCAATGTGATAAGAATTCTGTACCCACCCCCACCCTAAAAAAAGAAAAAGGAAAGCAAAAGAGAAAATACTTTTCGTTACTTAAAAAAAGCAAAATGTTCTTATTCTATTATTCCCAATACTTCACTTTTTCTTGTACTATAATAGGGGATAAGGAAAAAAAAAAACTCATGCTGCATGCTTTTTATTTTTCTTTCAAAAAAGTGATTGTAGGTGTTTTTTATTGTCGTAGGAAAGTGTGCCAATCACTCTTTGTACTTATTTTCTCCAATTATTTTGATAAAAATGAAATTATATATTTAATATGTTTTTCTTTAACTTTAATTTAACTAATATTATTGTTCTTTTTCGATTTTGAAAGTGCATAAGTATGCATGTGTATAAAATTAAAGAAATAAATGCACATACATATGACACAAAATTGTCATATAGGACATCACGTAAGATGGAAATTATTTATTTTGTTTAATTTTATACAAATCAAAAACCTTAGATACTTATGCTAGTTAAAGTGAAATATATTTATATATTATGTCTTATATGTTGCTTACATATACTTATGAAAAGAATATTTGAACTTTAGTTCAAACATGAAAAATAAGACCTTCATAAAATGTAACGTAATTTCAAGTGCAATTTTCATGAAAGCTGAAAATGAAATGACTTGTGTTTTGAAGCATAATATTGCCTAGAAATTTCCCATACTTCATTGTGAAAATGGAAAATATCGATTTTAGCAGCAATTCAATAATTCTTTCCTCTTCTTACGGTCTTTGAACAATTGTAGAAAAATGCATCCAGAAAAATTGACTACGTACCTGCTACTATCATAGTCATTGTCATTATGTTAATAACATCATAAAATGATAAATAAAATTTCAGAGATCACGCTACAAAAAAAATCACTATTTTTCCTCTGAAATGTATATATTTTAATTAAATGATCGGTGGGAAAAAAATAATATTTTCATTTAGAAAAATTAGGAAGTTACTCTCACTGTTTCAGTGAGAATAGTGAGACTATGATTTCCACTAGTGAGCTAGTTTGATCCGAAATGATGGGAAAAATAATATTTTTATAGCATAAATTTATCACTGATTCATGGTAAAAAATAAACTTTATTTTGATAGTGTTGATCAACCACTATTTAATCAAAGATATCGGATCAAATTTGAACTTTGTAAATTTGAGTTTAAGATCATACCACAATTCATTTGATTTTTTGAGTTTAAAATCAATTATTTATACTAATAGTTTAATACATTTATTAATAAATGTAGAGGATTTGAACCAAAGCTTGAGCAAAAATATCGAAGACGAGAATCTCCATGAGCAATTATTATCTGTGAATTGAAGTTTTATTACAAAATGAAGGATTAAAATATACATGTTTGGGGTAGAATATTTCACTTAATTTTGCATAGGCATTTAGTTGACGGTAAATTACAAAAATTGCATACTGTTAGGGTGTGTTTGGTATGGGTGAAAATGTTTTTCTAGAAAATATTTTCCATGAAAAATAAGTAGATTTTAGACTTATTTTCTCATGTTTGGTTGATGGTTAGAAAATAATTTTCGAAAATGATTTTTAGTGTTTGATTTATGAATGAAAAATGTTTTTTAGAGATATCTTTTATTTTTACTAGAGTAAAAAATAATTTATGAAATTGAAAATATTTTGAAAATCAAAATTATTATTTTTTTGGGGTGGTGGTAGGGGGGGGCCAAAGGTGAAGGGGGAGGGAGTGAAAAAAAAAAAAAAATTTGAAGTTGATGGTATTTTTAAAAAACAAAATTAATTTTTTGGAGGTGGGGTGGGTGGTAGGGGGGTAGGAGTTTAAAAATAAAAATTTGAATTTTAAAAAGCAAAATTATTTTTTTGGAGAGGGGTGGAGTTGGGGTGGGGGGGCTGCCCTGTGGGGGGGGGTCAGGGGGGTGAAAAAATAAAATTTTGAAATTGAAAATATTTTTTTAGAATTGTTGTTTTTCCAAAAAAAAAATGTAATTTGAAATTGAAGGAGAGTTTTAAAAAATGTTTTCCTTAATTTTTGAAGGAAAATCATTTTCCTTAATTTGAGAAAAATGAGTTGATTTGAAAAATATTTTTCAATACTTTTGTCCCAACTAAACATGAGAAAATTGAAAAACATTTTCATATCAAACACACCCTTAATATATTTCCTCAATCTCACTTAAAAAGGTTGATCTCTATCTTTCAGCAACTAAACGGCTAGAAGCCTTTGCTGGATAGACTGAACGAAATCCCCCCTATCACTTTCATCAACTTGATTATAGCCTTTGGCTACCAAGCAAACCTTGCAACGGTTGATGATGTTGTCAAGATGGTGTCTGAGTCGAAAAACTCATTTGCAACCCAAGATATTGAAATGTGATGATTTTGGACGAGTTTCCATGTTTGATGTTGTACCAAAACGTACAGTTATTTTTAGAGTTCATGGCCTCTCTCCATGATAAAACAGGTTGCAAGAATGTTGCAACACTAGTTGAAATGAATGTGAAGTTGACTAATGCATTGTTGCCAGATATAGGTGAATACCAGAGATAGGTTGGGAGGTTGATCTATCGAACAATTACAAGGTCTGATTTGTCATATGCAGTTCAAAATCTAAGCAAGTTCATGATGCACTTAAAACGTCTCATATAGATGATGATCTTAGAGTTGTGGAGTACATTAAACAATCTCATGCAGGTTCAGGAATTTTTTGGACTGCCCAACCACATGGGTTCTCTACTGAAAGTCAAGAAGGGGGTGGGTGAATTAAAATTCTCTTCAGTCGACTTTCTACTCTGGTCAGTTGACTCACCTGCACGTTAGTAAAACAGACAAACAGTAATGATAAAATTTCCTTTAGTTGACTTTCTGCTTTGTCAGTCGACACACCTGCACGTTAGTAAAACAGATAAACAGTAATAATAACTTGCAGTAAGTAAATAACACAGAGTGTTTTTATACTGATTCGGATCACCGATGTGGTGCCTAGTCCATTCCCCTTGGGTTACAAGGATCTCCTTAAGAGCTTGTTGAGAACAGGGTGTTACGAATGTTACGATTAAGAGCCCGTCTGATATGCAAATCAGACCTTCTTCTTTGACACAACCTCTACCTGTATAACCTAAACTCAGATCTTTCTTTCTCTTTTTTTTACAATTGTTCACTCAAAGGTGTACAAAGTTTTATGAAAGATAAAAGAAGATTATAATATAAGTTCAAGTGAAGTGTGTGTTTCACAACTATGTCTAAGAGAGGTTTATATAAAGTGGATGGTTGCTGCTCTATTATGGAAACCCAAGGGTGTTCAAATCAAGGATCCTTAGATTGAATCCTTGATTGATTTGTTGAATCATGTCCATATCAGATATGTGCATGATTAAATCAATTCCTTCCTTTGTTAGATGATCTCCTTGAATCTTGGTTGATATTGGTAAATTTCAAAATATATTCTTTCCTTCTTCCTTTGTTTGATGATCTCCTTAGATCTTGTCTGCTATAGCAGTAATCTTCAGAATATGATCTTTCCTTAATGAATTAAGGGGCTGTCTCTTTCCTTGCATCTTGGTTGATATTCGTTATCTGCCAAATATATTTTTTCCTTGATGGACAAGTTTGCTCTTTCCCAAGTGTTTGTGCAGATTGATTTGAGATCCCTTGCCATTCGTGTGTTGATATCTCTTACCTGATTGATTTCCTTTTTGAAATGATGGATGATTGAATCAATCTTTTAAATTGACTATGTGTTGATTCATTTCCATGGTTCCTGCAGATTGTGAGTTCAATCTATTCCTTGATTGGTGCGATCCTTTTTCATGTACCTTCTCTTGATTTCCTGCGGTATGAATTCAGTTTGTCATTATTCAAAATATCATAAGTTAACACTCGACATGCTTTTTGTGATGTTGATTGGGTTCCTGTCTTGACACAAGGAGGTCCATCACTTGTTATGTGAGTCCTTAATATCTTGGAAGTCCAAAAAGCAACCTACTATCTCCAGAAGCACAGTATAGGAGCATGGCTGAAATTACATGGTTGATTGGCCTCTTTAAAGAGTTGGGTTTGCCTTTGGCCATACCTGTTCATTGTGACAGCAATCCTGCCATCCAGATTGCTTCTAATCTTGTCTTCCATGAGAGGACTAAACATATTGACATTGATTGTCACTTAATTAGAAAAAAGATTCAAGATGGTTATGTGTCCATTCAGTATTTGTCCATTGCAGACCAGCTTGCTGATGTGTTGACTAAGGGCCTTGGTCGTCTACAACATGAGTATCTTACATCCAAGCTAGGTATTGAGGAATATGCAAAGAGTAATGAAGCTGAAAATTAGTTACTAAAAGTTGTTAGCTGAAGCTAGTTTAAGCTGAGTTGGATTAGTTAAGGTGTACAGTCAACTGTCATCATTAAAATTGTTAGTATATTGCTTAAGGAGAAATGATATCCCTAATAGACCTTATTCGAGAATTACTATAATGTGAGTACTGTGAAAATGACTCCATGTGATGCTATATGAATGATGTGAATCTAGCATCTTGTAAGTTTTGCAGTTAATACTAGTTATAAATGTGATTCTAATGAAAAGAAAAGTCTATTATATTAAGTGATGCACTATTTACTTACTTCTTATACTATAAAACAAAAAGAGGTTATATGCATCAAATAAATATACAAGTAACTGAACCATCATCAAAGGAGAGTATTTATTCACATCCCACAACAGCCATAAAACAAAGAAAAGAACACCAAATTATTTGATTACATGACCAAAATGCAACATTTCTCTTCTTTTCTCTTTTCTGTTTGCAACTCCGTCTTCAAACCCTACTCTACAAGGTTGCCGTACTTTGTTACACATAAGCACCCTTCAAGGAGAAGTAAAGTGACAAGAATTTTTTTTGTAAATAATTGCTTGCTTGGCTGATTTTATGGATAATAATTAAGATACCAAAAAAATTACATGCATATATTAAATGCAATAACATTCATGCCCATATTGCAAGAAGGGACATTAGTCCAGCCCCTAAAAATAGTGCAAAGTAAGAAACTACTTGAAGCCTTGTATTGCAGCTCATTCTCTTACTCAAGAAATCTGCAGCTATTAGATCAACTAAAGCCATGTACACCAGAATTCCAGCAGATATTGAGTTAAGGATCCCTTCCACAACCAAAGCTCTTGGGCTATGTGGATCGTAAGATGAAGCAGCTCCGATCCCTATAGCAATTCCCAACGGGGTTGTTATGGCGAAAAACGTTGCCATTACAGTGGAACGCAGGGAACTGAACTGCGCCTGTGAGATGCAACCTCCTAATGCAAAGCCTTCGAAGAACTGGTGGAAAGACAATGCTACGAGCAAGGGTCTTATTGTACATGGACTTTCTGAGACACCCAATGATACGCCTATTATGATAGAATGTGACACTATCCCAAGCTCCAAGACCTGCAAGGGAAAGAATTTGTTCGAATACTTATACACAATCAAACTGATAGACATACAAACATTATGCATCTTGACAAAGACGGGGCAAATCAAACCTTTACTCATTTGCCGATTAAACAAAAGTAACAACCTGGTCCCAGTCTTGTTAAATACATAAGGAAGCAAGCAGCCCAAGAAATCAGCTATTATGAGAAATACACAAAGATAAATCTGTGAATATGTAGAGAATTCTGTGAACAACTCGATGCACCACACCAAAAAATATGTAATCAAGGTCACCTGATTGACCAAGGGAAGCATTTAACAAAATTTAGGTACAATTCCATGTGAAGTTAGATTTCACATGACAATATATGCAGTATCTCAGAGGTTGGGCAAAAATCTTAAGCACCCAAAAGTTAGAAATTAACTAGCAGAATACAAATTGTCTATGCCTTTATCAAAGCTTACGGAAATAGAAACTTATAGAAAGCTTCAATCAATCAACAACATATGCCTTTATCCCAAATTAAGTTGGAGTCATCTATTGAATTTTCTTCATCAATTACACAAAAACCTTCCAAGTTGTTGTAAATTTGGTAAACCATCCGTTCAAAATACAAATCATTCAAGAAAATTTACATCAAGTTTCTTTCGTGGCATGAATGATATACGAGAAAGTCCAAACATTCTCTTTCTCACAAATGCTGGCATTTAGGAAATGGAATTGATTTCTTTAAAGCCTACAAAACTGATGAGATGATCGAAACCTTTTGGACAGCATTCACGGAATTCCAACCACAACAAACTTAAGCCTCTAGTACAGAGAAACGCGTCCAATGACGTGTGAAATAGTTTAAGTAAAATTACCTGAGAAACAACAACATGCCTGACTCCACCTTCCTCATCCCCACCACCGAAGCTATGGGAGTGGGAATGACCATGGGAATGCTCCCTCACATCCCCATGTTCATGTGAATGGCTATGTCTGTGATGAGCAGCATGTGCATGCATCCCCACAATGTGTATTGCACCACCTTCTTCTTCACCAAACAATTTCTCATTCCTTGGCTTTGGCTCAACTGGTACAATAGCTGATTCCGACACCAAGTCGGCTGAATCAGTCTGATCTTTTTGGTTTTGTTTCTCTTGTTTCTTTTCATAATACTGAGTCCCAACAAAGTCAACCACCAAGGTAGCCAATGCAGCCATCATAGCGATAAAACCAGCAAAAGGGAATTTCGACCAAGGAGATTTCGGAAGACAAGGATTAGTTAACGATGAAGTGGCACCTGGTAACATGTGTACAAAACCTGTGGCGAGGATGACACCAGCAGCGAAGGCTTTAGCAGTAAAAAATAGATTAGAGTCAGTTCGAAGGAAGCGGTGCTTCTTGCCAACTAATGGGATGCCAACTCCACAAACACCAGCTATTAGGATGGCAGAGATAGCCACTATTTTAAGGGTGAGAGCAGCAGAGTTATCTCGGCATCCTTCCATCTCATCAACAGCACTGCCACAGGCACTATTGGAAATAGATTCAGAAACTTTCAGCATAATCGTATCTGTTTTGACAAAAAGAATAGTAAGAATGTCGAAATCATTTCAATTTCTACATAATTAAAGTATTGAACATGAGTGAGATTCAACCGCCAGTTGCAGAGCAAATGAAGACAAGAATCACAAGATATACAACCCAAAAAAAAAAAGTCCTTTAATACCAATTCAAATATAGAAGTCAATAACCCCAACATTTCATAAAAACCAGAACAGTACTAATTGATATGCTGGTCAGAATCCTCCAAAAACAGTGCATTTTTGGAGAGAGAGCAAAATCAAAACTGTTATGTACTTCAAAAATAACAACCACTTAAAGCAAAGAATGTCCCCAGTTTCATCATAAGACTCAAAAATTGAACTACTAATAAACAGGCAAACTAAATTTAACATCAAAACAGTAACGAACTTCCAGATAACTGATGAGTAGCCAATTAAAAAAAAATCCTCAAGGCATGAAGGGAAAAAAAAAAAACTAATCTTGGGAATTCTTCATCAGTAACAAACCAAAGGAAGCAAAACCAAGAATTAAAGATTGAATTATTTTTCCCATTCCACAATCCTCATAACAATTAGAGCTAGTAATTTACCTGATAAAGAACCAGTCTTTTGTCTAATATGATCCATAACAAAGAAAGACGTGAGATCCTGGAAATAATAAAAGTATAAGAATAAAACTCACAGCTTTCAAGAATACTTATAAAAGAAGTGGGGGCACTAAGTATAAAAGAACGAACCTCAATGGATGACATGGAGTTGAGGGAATGAAATTCTTTCTCCCCTTTTTTCAATGAACAAACAGAGAAAGCACAAATCTTTATAGGGTTTTTGTCAAAAATATTAATCTAACAAGAATATTGTATTGGTTCTTGAAAACCCCTTTTGATATAATTGAAAGAAAGGAAAAGAGTAAGGGGAAATAGAAGATTATAAGAAACAGAGATGGAGATTTGGATGTCGACATTATTTGTAAACAAAGAAGAGAGAGACTTGAGAACAGTCGCTTCTAAAACAAGAGAATGAGCATCACTCTGTCGACATCTCTGCCTCATCCTATTACTCAATCAATTCATCAAAAAAATATTTTATTTTATTTTATTTAAAAAAACTTACATAAACTCATAAATCTTGTTTAATTTATGGGAAAAGGCTCAAATATGTGATCGAATTTTTCAGAAAAGGCTCATTTATGTCATCAGTTAAAAATTTGGCTCATTTATGAATTATCATTAAAGAAAAGGTTCATTCATGCCATTATCTTTTAACGGTGGTTTTGCAAGACCATTTTGACACGTGACCAATTATAATTCGGTCACGTCGTCAATATTTTTAATAAAAAAAATCATAATTCTTAAAAAAAATGAGTTAATTTTTTTATTTTTTTTTGTTAAATAAATTGATGACGTGGCCAAATTATAATTGGCCATGTCATCAATTTTTTTAATAAAAAAATCAAAATTCTGAATAAAAGTTGAATTATTTTTTTTTTGCTTTTTTTTAATTAAAAAATTGATAACGTGGCCTAATTATAATTGGCCACGTGTCAAAAATGATTTTGCCGTTAAAAAATAATGGCATGAATGAGCTTTTTCTTTAACGGTAATGGCATGAATGAACTTTTTCTTTAACGGTAATGGCATAAATGAGCCTTTTCTGAAAGTTGAACGGCATATTTAAGCCTTTTCCTTAATTTATTTATAATCTTCTAATTGGTTTCAGGCATGTTATAATATTAATATTGTCTAGCTAGTTGACTTTTACGATACAAACTAGGCTGACTAATTTTGATTTCGATAAAGTGAGGTGCATTTTGAAAAACGATGAGTTCTAGTTCAATGAGATTGTTACTTCGGCTTAATGTTCACCTTTGCGAGGTGAATTTTGGCTTGATATTTAATTATGACCATAGCTCGAGATATTCGTACATACTCATATTACAAATTTGGGAACTATTTTAATGGAAAGGTTGTTGATTATGTATTTCAAATTAATTTACTTAACCTTAAGATTCAAGGTATTAATTTATTATCAGTTAAATATACTCAAACTTGATTAGATTATTCTAATAATAGAAACTTGAGTTTCAAAAGGAAAAATTAGGGATTGTATACGTAATTATTATCTTAATAAATGGAAACTTCAAAGAATAATTGGAGTCCAATTAAGAATCTAATTACATATTTGGAGTAGTGAGAGAATGGATAATTGATTTTAGGATTTGATCGAAGTGACTTTGAATTTGTTAAGAAATGTGAAATGACTCCAACGTAGTCAGCCACACTAATCGATAATGTGTGTAGATTAAGGCAATTAGAGGTTGTTTTAGAGGGGATTAGAGGTTGCTAGATTGATATACAAATGTTGATTTTGATATCATATTGCTTGGACCCATGAAGGCATATTGCTTAATTTGATAATTATATTTGCAAGGATTTATCCTTTGGCCTGAACATACGGAAAGGGTATACCGAATATTATTCTATACGATCAAATTATAGTATCTTAACTGTGATAACACTTATTTCATAAAAAGTGTAAAAAAATATGATTTGTACCTTTAAATTTCAATAAGTTTTATAACAATTGATCACAAATAGTAAATAAGTAAATTTATACAAAGTCATTGAACCGATACAAGTTGTATGCATCATATGATGAACAAAATGCAATCTATTGAGATTATTCAATATGCACATGTTAGTTTGTTTTCGACTTTCATGATATATATATCTCTTTTATATTTGTAATCATGATCAGAGTTATTTAGATGCTCTATGAATGACTATATGCTTTATAATTTTATGGCTTGATTTTTGAGTCTTGTAGTTTTATTTTTTTTCATTGCTATTAAGATATGTTAACTATGATCTATATGGTTCAATTTTTGAACTTCGAATCAAATTTAAATGATAAAAATATACATATATATTATATATATATACACACACATTATAACTCACACAATTAATGCACGTCACTGTCGAACACTAATCAGGTAAGTTAGGTAATAGTACTTCCTAATTTCATTAACTTGACCTCTTACTAATCCATTTTAGCCTCTATATTAGAAGTAGATATTTTTATTTTATTTATTTTTATAAATTAAAAGGTTTTTTTTCTTCAAATTACCTTTAACATAACAACATAAAATAGTAATAATCATATTTTAAATTTCTAAATATCATTAATAAAATACTTTTTATTTAAAATATTTTCTTAAGAGGGAGTATTTAATCTGACCATATTAATCAGTTTCCACCAATAAGTATAAATAAGAAAAAGTAAACGTGTCATGGAGAACCAGTACTACTGGATATATAAGGAACTAATTGTCAAACTTCCATTATTAATATGAGAAGTAGTGTTAAGCATATTGTCTTAGAATTTATATACTTAAATATTCTATAAAAAAAATTTTAGATCTTTTGTTGGATGAATATTATCTTTAACATTTTTGACGACCTTTTCCATACATCATGAAACATTGTGTTTTGGCCACTTTTTTGTGCACTAATCGCGATTAATTGTATTATAATACAATGTGCGGTCCTAAATTAGAAGTTGATAAATGACAAGCAATAAAGGATTAAAGAAACAAGAATATTCCTTTTTACAAAAGAAGAGGTCAGTAATTAAACAAATATTTATTTGATTTGATTTTTTCAAGGTGAAGAATCAATGGAGTAGTTATAACTTGCATCTATTTATAAACAGGTTTACTTTTGGCCAGAAAATTTTGACCATAATGGCCAGAATGGTGCATTCATATTATAAACAGGTTTACTTTTTGATATTTTCATCTTTATTTGAATTTAAATTTATTAATTATTTTTTAATACATAAGAAGTTTCCCAATGCATGGGGATTAGACTTGTTCCCACATTTTCATAATTTCATAATTACATGTTAATTTCAATTTCTTTTAAAAAGACTATAAAATGATAACCTTAATAATTTTTTTTCTTCCCTATACTTTCCAATATGAATTTTAAACAACACAAATTTAAAATTTACAATTAAGAAATAAAATTTAAAATTTAAATGACAAGATAAACACTAATAATATTAAATTTAAAATAAATTCATCTGTCACTCAATTCAAATTAAAAATTCGTAAAATAACTTAACAAGTAAAATTATTAATCAAAAGTGTCATATATATTGGTCATTTATATGATACTACTAATACTAATACTAATAATAAATAATAATAATAACAAATTATGTTTCTCAACTTTGTGATTAGAGATAACATATTTTTTGTTAAAAGAAAGTGGCTCACATCTATTTCAATTGTTACATATATAACTTTGATATAGTTAAATCTTTTTTAGCTGAAGGAAGTCAAAATATTGATTCAAAATTATTTTTTTGTTAAAATAAAAATTATACAAGGTATGTTTGACCCTTCTCGTAGTATTTTGAGGTATGTTTGAACAGCCAAGATCATTTTTCGCTAATGAAAGTGAAAAACTTATTAAAAAAAATTAACAAAATAAAAATATAAAAAGTATATTTGAACCTTCTCGAAATATTTTGAGTTATATTTGATCTTCTTCATATATGAATTTTTGTCTTTTTTTTTTTAGCTTCTTTAATTTCATGACTAATTTTGATATTCTATGTTGATGATCAAATTTAATTTTGCACTTATCTTCTTGCAAAGTCTATTATAGATGCATCAACATTTTTACTACTACAAAATAAAATTCAATATAACAGCAAAAAGATGATTAATTTTAGTTTGCTTTTTTTTAAAAAAAAATTATTTTTATTTCGTTCATTATTTCTTTTTAGTTCTTTTTAATTCTCGTGTTTTCTACACTAAAGAATGAAAGCGAAAAATCAAACATGAACAACAAACTCAAATAATGATAAACAAATATATTCATAAGGGAGATAATTTAGACCCAAATTAACCGATGAATTAAAAAACTCAAAAATAAAATTACGTGAAAAAGCTATCTGATTTTCCTCTATGTGAATATTGTTTGGTTAAATAACTAACATAACTAAATTAAAAATCTAAATTTAACTTTCGTTTGTCAAAAGAGGATATACGAGTTATTTAATTTGCCCATGTAACAATAAATGTACATGTGATACGGAATATATATTATCTCTATATCACAAATTTAAGGAGTATATCAAATCTTTTTCTCCTAATAATAATTCAACATAATCTTCACAATATTATTATAATGAAGATCAAACAAACAATGTGGTATAGTAATGAAATGTAAAAAATATCCCATATCTCATTTGATTAAATAATATATATCAATGTTAGTATTATATTAAAAAGAGAGTAGTCAACCTTGATATTAGGACAATTATATAAGAAGAATAACTTTCTTAATTCAAGACATCACTATGAAAATTGCATTATTATAAATAGTTATTTAAAATATCTAAGTCCCAAAATTATATTATAATTTTTCTAAAAGAAAAATACACACGATGTAAACAGTAAATTAATTAGTGAAGAATCATATTAATCATTATCATTCAATTGTAAATTCCAGAATCCATATTTATTTTACTAATATTGCATATTGTTGAGAATCCCTGAGGAGTAACGTGTTAATGTTAATTATAGTGTTGCATCTACACTATATTACGTCAATTTGATAACTTATAGATCATTACTCATATTTGTTATTAATATGAAAAGTATATAATTTTATAAATTATTATGTTTAAACAAATTTAGGCTATTTATTTGAATATTTTAATATATAATCTAAAACTATATTAATAACGACAATCAAAATCGAAACACTTTAGAGATGACAAATATCTCATTATTATAAAAATCATATATTTCATCAGTGTCGATCCTATTTAACAATAATCATATTGAATATGTGATAGTTTTGCACCCTTATATTATGTTGACTTGATAATATGTGAACTATTACATATTTATTATTATTAATTTGATTTCTAACTAAATAAGTTTATGAAGTTGCGTTCAAATAAATTTAAAATACATATTTAATTAATTTTGTAAGTATAATTTGAAAATATTTCAATAAAAGTCAGGCAAAACTCAAAACACTTTATATATGATAAACATCAAAACATTACAGAAATCATAAAATTTTTATTACTTATAAGTATCAACCCTAATTAATTTTGTAAGAATAACATCACAAAACATTTTTTTTTATATATTTTTAGTTTATTATTTAATAATTATATTTTAATATAATTAGTTACAGATAAACTTAGTTGGAGGTATAACTGCATATTTCTTATAGTACATAATGTGTAATGTTTAAATTTAAAATATAGAGAGTGTATTTAAAACTGAGTCATATTAAAAAATAATAATTAATGTATTAATTATATATACATAGAGAATTTGATATTAAAGCAAATAAATTATGATTTCTTTCCAGGAAATTATGATTTTCTTTGTGCTCTTAAAAAAGATTTTACATTGATGAAGTTTCAATAGCTACATAAAATAAATACTTTTATTGTTTCATTCATAGTATGAATTTAACCAATTTAAGAGCTTAAATATAATTATTTATTTTCACAATATTCTATTTCTTTTTTATAAGAAGAGTAAAAAAAAAAAGTAAAGAAGGAGAAGTGAAATGACAAAAA
The DNA here is from genome assembly GCA_016801875.1 of Solanum sitiens. Taxonomy (NCBI): domain Eukaryota; kingdom Viridiplantae; phylum Streptophyta; class Magnoliopsida; order Solanales; family Solanaceae; genus Solanum; species Solanum sitiens. The sequence continues at coordinate 296,395 of JABWTJ010000531.1, forward strand.
AAAAAGAATTGAAGAAAGAATAAGGCATGGGACCCACAAAATTCATCTTATCAAAATAATTAATGCTCAGACTATTTTAAAAATATCAAAAAGTTAATTTTATTTTTGAAGAAAAGGCTATAATAGTCTTTTTCATTATTCTGGCCAAATTCTAATCATATTTTTTTGGCCATTTAGCACTTCTCTTTTCAATAATTATAAGTCGCATTTTCTTTTTCTTTTCTTATTAGTGTATGAAAATGATACTAGCAGCATATATATAAATTAATTAATAAAAAAGGCATGACAAAAGCCTCTACTTGTTTATTGTTCTTTTTTCCAACTACTATTATATTAGCAACCTACTTATTTGACTAAAAAATTAGTGTCCAATATATTAATATAAAATAGACGGCACGAAATAGAGTCAATAGAATAAACTAAAGCAATATTCAATTTGTCTCATTTTATAATTTATTTATCTCATTTTTGACTTACTATGAATTTAAAGAAAATAAAGAAGATATATCGAAGATATCTTTTTATCTTATAATCTTAAACATGCTATGTAAAAAATTAAAACTAAAGAATTATCAAAAAAAAAAGCGTAACATTTTTTGAATGAACTAAAGAAAAGGGGAAACTTACATAAATATACTATATTAAACAAAATATTTATCACTTATAGCAATAATATTTTGTTATTAACTTGCTCACTTTTAAAACATCAATTTTAATACATATTAAGAAGAACAAATTATTATTCACATATAATACAAACTTCATTGATTGATAATATATTTATCACATATTTTAATACACTTAGGGGTCGTTTGGTTACTGGTTAGAGTTATGCAGGTATTAGTTATGCAGGGTTTAGTTATGCAGGTATTAGTTATGCAGGTTTTAGTTATGCAGGTATTAGTTATGCAGGGTTTAGTTATGCAGGTATTAGTTATGTAGGATTTAGTTATGTAGGATTTAGTTATGCAGGTATTAGTTATGAAGAGTTTAGTTATGTAGATATTATTTAGTTATATTGATATTATAATACATAAATTATTAAATACTGAATATTATTTGTTGTAAATTAATATATATTATTTACAAATAAATAAACAAAAGTATAATTTTACCTCATTTTGAATAAAAAGTAAAGAAAAAAAAATTCTCCCTTCTATACTGAACTTTTATTTTTTTTCTTTTTGTTATTCCTTTTAATGTTTATAACTTATAAAAATAAAAGATTTATTAATATATTTCAAATATATTATGATATCATATTTAATTAGGTAAAATATTTTATCAATATATTATATATATTGTTTATATATTTTTAATATACCAAATATATGAATTACATATAAATTTATGTTCTAAATAATACATATTAATTAAATATGTAGAATATATTTAATAATAATAATATATATATAACATATGCGCAGAAAAAATATGTACAATTCAACTTATAATATTAATATAATATTTGCATTTGAATTCAAATGAAAACAAAATAAAAAAATGTTGTTTAGTAAAGAAGAAACAAAAATAAAATATAAAATTTTCTTACAAAAATAAATATTTTGCTCTTGATTTGATACAAATTAGCTATGGATAGACGGTAAAAGAGGCTAAATTGCAACATTAGCGGCGATTAATTTTGCACGAGCTTTGCGGCTTAGAAAAAAGATGTTCGTGTATTAAGATTTTTTTTTTGTTTAAAAAAAAAAAGTAGTTAGTAAAGTTCTCAACGGAGGAAAAAAAAAGGGTTAAAGTTTTCAATAAAAATTGATTTAAAAATAAATTAATAGGGATAAATGTGTAATATATTATTTTAATACATGTATAACTAATACCCGCATAACTTATTCCACCTTCTACCCCGCATAACTTATACATAAATTTCCTCATAAGTTATGCTAGTATTAATTATCTAAGATTACAAAAAACACAACCAAACACCATATAAAATTAATACATTAATAACTTTTATACAACATTTAGACTCTACCTACCAAACATTGTACAAGTTAGGTTGACTTTTCAACTTAATAAAAAACTTATACCAAACATGGTAAAACTAATACCACTTTTTATTCATGAATAAAAGGTACTCTTATACACTAACCAAACAACCCCTTATAGTACAATGTGAGAAATTCTTACCAAACAAACATCATACTTTTTAAAAAAAATAGTTATAATACATATATATTGTATACATAATTCACTTAATTGCAGATTAAATATAATATTGTTGTAAATGATAATAAATAAATAAAATATCGTTAAAATTAGTAATTATTTACTAAAAGTTACTGTTCCAAGTAATTTTTCAAAAGAAAATAGAACAAATAAATCAAAAAATATTTTGATAGATTGAGTGTTTAATGTTCATTGAGAAGGGGAGGGAGGGGAGGGGAGACCTAATCATATTTTAATCTAATTGACCTTTCCAAGAACGTACTATTTAAACATTGTTAAAATTTAACATACAATCAGCACAAGTTATATATGTATGTATGTATGTGTGTGTCCATTAACTGTTGTTATTTAGTTCATTTGTATTAATTAATCACAATAATCAAGTTAATGGCAATCAGTATCCAGTAAAAAATTCAAACATTACGATCATTCTTTCAACATTCAAAGAGTGCACGTTAAATAATTCGATGGATGCATTTGATGCCGTTTGAGTCAAGCTAAGTGCTTGCCATGATTTTTCTTTGTGATATAACAATTAGATTTTTTATTATCAAGTCAATTGGTTTCGTGATACATAGCAATCATTTTTTTATATATATGTATGTCAAATTTTTTAAAAGTTTTTTATTCATACATTTTAAGATTACAAGATGGAGACATCATTGCATGTTTAATTTTAATCAATTTGCTAATATGATTCACTTGGTCTTGCTAGAAATTTTAATGTGTACTTTTTAATTTAAAAAATGATAGAAAAATAGTTGTACGTTTTTTGTTTTTCAAACCCTTATCTTGAGATTAAGAGACTTGTTAGTTTTGTATATCTGGTAGTTTTGTTGTCATTATTATTTTTTCCATTTCTACTTTGATTACTATGCCTTTTTTTTTTTTAGAAGAGCATCTCTCAAAAATAATCTTTTAACCTCACGAAAAATTTGCATATTACATGCATAGTATCATTCCGAAACCCTACTTATATAACTATATTAGATATATCGTGGGAATTATCAGATCAAAAGTCATGACTAGTTCTCTCTATCACAAGCAAGCATGTGGAAAGAGTAGAGTAATTCGTATAACATGTATTTTTTTTTTTTATAACAATAAGGTACAATACCCCTTTAAATATATAGAAGCCAATATGTTTATTTTGCTTTTTATAATAATTAGTCCTTTTCCTTGCACTTTAAAAAAAAATGTCGACATTATGTCAAATAGGTTTTGTTTTGAAATTTTCAATTTGGCAGTTTCTTCTCTATTTTTCAAAGTAACAAAGAGAAATTTAAGCAGTTTTTAACCAACAAAATTCAATAACCGGTCCCTACTCTAGTAAGTGGATAATCTATCAATTGAGTTGAAATTAGTGGTTGAAAAAAGAAGAAGTTGGAATTAGTGTTTGAGAAAAAAATGTTGAAATTAGTGATAATTTCTTCGAAGTACATGGGGGTAAAAAATCCTTATACTTAATAAGAAAAAAAAGTATAATATATTACCTATTTTTATAATAGTATTTAAGAAAATATAGTAATTCAAGAAAAAAATAAAATAAAAGAGTGTTATTCTCTCAATTTCTTTATGGGCCGACTTGTACTTGTCAATAGGCATCGTCTATTTACGTTTACTTTGTTGTATTAGAATTAATATACAACGTTTTTTCTTTAAAATTGTTTATATTTTAGTATAACAGAATATTAAATAATATTGGTGATCTCCAAATGAAAGGTTATTTTGTCATTTGATTATTTGAATTCATATATCATTAATCTTCACGTGATATGATGCACAGATTCTCATCTAACTTGCACATATTAATTATATAATATGAAAATTTTTCTTTGGAACTCAACATTGTGTGCATAAAGCTAAGCTCTATGTCGAAAAAATGAACCAAACAATATTATTTTATAACAATTTTAAATTTTATGGGAAGATTAATTCTTCCACTACCTTTTAACCAAACATAGCGACACTACTTTTTAACCAAACATAGCGAGAAAATTGTATAAATTATTAAACTATTAATTCAAATCAAATTTTATATTTATAGTTTCTTTTATTTATAATAAACATTCATGTTTTTTGTTATCCCATTTGTATATCGAAATATACAAATAGACTCTGTCAATATACATATGTGTTATATAAAATTAATTACAGGGCCCATTTGTATACCAAAATATACAAATAGACTCATTCGGTATACATATGTGTTGTATGTATGTAGTAATTTTGTTTATATACAATTACTATGTTTTAGTTTGTATATTGAAATACACAAAAACCATATTTTTATGTTTATGTATACCGAAATATTCATATTAATAGCCATAACAAACATAAAATTTGCTATAGAGGGTAATAATACAAACTATAAATATAGAATACAAATATAATTTTTATGTATGCTAAACCTACAATTTACTCCTTATTAATCCTCTGACCTCTTACTGGTCGTTTGGTGAAAAAGACTTTCTTCATTAATGTTTAAAGAAGAATTATGAGCCGATATTATGATATGAGAGAACAAAATACATGTAAACTTTGAGTGTGTTTGGTATGAAGGAAAACATTTTCTGGAAAATATTTTCCAATTTTCTCTTGTTTGGTTGGAACAAAAGTTTAGGAAAATATTTTTCAAATTAACTCATTTTTCTCAAAATCAAGGAAAATGACTTCCCTTCAAAAATTAAGGAAAACATTTTCCAAAACTCTCCTCTAATTTCAAATTGCATTTTCTTTTTAGGAAAAACGACAATTTTAGAAAAATATTTTTAATTTTAAAATTTTAATTTTTTACCCGATCCCTGACCCCCCACCCCCCACCGGCCACCCCCTCCCCAAAAAATTAATTTTGCTTTTTAAAAATATTTTCAACTTCAAATTTTTATGTTTAAACTCCTACTTCCCCCCTTCCCTCGGCCAGCCCCCCACCCAACCCCAACCCACAAAAAAATAATTTTATTTTTTAAAAAATACTATCAACTTCAAATTTTTATTTTTTCACTTCTACCCCATCCCTCTGCCCCCACCCACTACCCCACTACCACCCCCCAAAAAATTTGTTTTTAAAAAATATTTTCAATTTCTAAATTATTTTCTACACTAGTATGAATAAAAGATGTCTTTCAAAATCATTTTTCATTCATAAATCAAACACAAAATCATTTTTGAAAAATATTGTCTACTCACCAACCAAACATAAAAAAATAAGTCCAAAATTTACTTGTTTTCCAGAAAAACATTTCAATGGAAAACATTTTCCTTCATACCAAACACACCCTTTGTTCAAAGTGGATTTTCTATGTTGTTAGAGGGATGTACATTTACTTGTATTAGCAGAGGTGGAGCCAGTACTAAAAAATTGTGGGTGCTAAATTTTAGGATAGAAAATTAATAGTGGGTTTGAACCCAAATCATTAGTGTAAAAGATATTTCTATTCTACCGCCACTTTTTTATCACTGAGTTGTCGAATTGATCGTTAAGGATTAACAAGTTAATATAGATACATATTTATTTAATTTTTTTAATACAAATACAAAGTTTACGAAAAATTAATAGGTTCACTCGAACCTATTAATCCTTACTTAGCTCCGCCTTTGCTCGTTGGGAGGTTATCTGAAAGTAATTACAACTCCATATTTTTTTGTTAAGAAATAAAATGACATGACATGTATGTTCAATTACGTGGCTGCAAATTTCTATGAGTGAACTTTTTCTTATGCTAATATATGTCGACACCATATATATGTCTTTATATATCATGCATGGTTCTTACCTCAATCATTCATATCACACACTTTTATGTTTTTGTTTTGTTTTATGAACTAGCTAGAATAAGAAATATTGTCTGAATCCCATTTAGTTTAATTAATACGACCAAGAAGATTAGATTGCAAATCCCTTGATTGAAATTGGACAGTTGGATTAGTATGAGTTAATTTGATCTTTTTTTTAGGCCAAATCTATCGTGACCCCTAAAGTTATCATCAAGTTTCACATAGACATTTTAATTGAACAATTTTCATTTTAGACACTTTAAATAGGGTCCTATTATGTCATTTTGATACTTTTTGCTGAGTTGACATATTATGTGCTACTCTTACTTTTAGCGCCCGAAAAGTTTAATTTTTATGATTTTTGTAATTTTTTTATTTCTTTTTCTTCTTCTTCTTCTTTCTCTCATTCTCATACTTCCTCCACCATATACCACTACCTTGCCACCATTCTATATTCAATTTTCTTCTCTCTTTGTCGTTTCTTGATGGAAAAAATAAATTAATAATATATATCAATAAAAATAATTTAAAAAATGTCCAAAATATGTCTAGAGATTTAATGATATCAAATTTCTCCACCTAATTTTTTCAGTATTTTCATTGTCGGAAAGTTCACCGAATCCTTTAAATGTTCATTGGTCTATTTTCACCTCTCTCTATTTAAGTTATGTTTTTTTGGATTCAATTTTTGAAATACTAATTTTCTACTTCTCAAAGCTTTTAACTTTTTCTATTTTGATGAACCCATTTTAAGTAAATTCATAAATAGATTTGATTTTATTATGATAAAATATTTTGGGTGCTATGAAACTTTAAAAAATGAGCAGTTCCAATGGTGAAGGTAGGGGTGTGCAAAAACCGAACCGACCGATAAACCGAATCGAAAAAAACATTATTGGGTTATTGGTTTTTTATGGATTTATAAAAAAAGTTATTGGGTTATTGATTCGATATCGATTTTTACTATTGGGTAAACTGATAACCCAATAAGACGGTAATAATTTACTATTTAAACTTCTTAATTATTGAATGTTAATAATTTAATATATAACTAGACACTATAACTATATCAAATTATTAGTACTCTACCCACTTCACACTAGATCGTTTTACTAGTCTTTACTGTTTATTCAAAACCTAAAAACTAAATTAGTAAGGGTTCGCAATTGTAGATATTTGATTTTAGTTTTAGTTTTAGTCTTATTGGACTATTTAATTTAATTTTGGTTTTAGTTTGTAATTGTAGGTTGTAGCATTTGCAAGTTTGTAAAGGTGCGTAATTTGATTAAAATAAATAATTTCATACTATGTTTTAGCGGTGACATGTAATTATCGCCTTAGTACTATATTTTCTCTTATTGATGTAATTTTTCAAAATTTTTCTTGTTTCACTATATCTAAGAATTTAGAGAAGTGAGAAGTCATATAATATTTTACGGATATTTTTTCATTGGGTAAATCGAAAACCGAACCGATAACGACCAAAAATCGATAAACCGAAAATCAATAAAGAGTATCTTATTGGTTTGTTATTGAGTTACCATGTTTAAAAACCGAAAACCGATAGACCGAACCGATAATACATAAAACCGAACCGAACCGACCGATGCAAACCCCTAAGTGAAGGTGACTGAAGAAAAAAAAAGATAAAATTGAAGGAATGAAGAGATAGTAATAGTATGATGAGTTGGATTATGGATATTTGCTTATGACCCAAATTAGTTATAATAGGTAGATTTGAAGAAAGAAATGGTAGTAATGATAATCTTCAAATTTAAAGAAGGCGTCAAGGTAATAATGATTAGAGGAGGAGGACATGTGGAAATGGTGAAGGATGGAAATGGTGGAGGAGAAAAAGAAAGGTGCTGTAGATTATTTTTTTCTTTTTCTTCTTTATTGAAAGGTAACTTTTAAAGTAATTAATTAATTAAATAGTTTTAAAATAGATTTTTATTCATAATATTTTTTTAATAATTAAGTTATATATATATATATATATATATATATATATATATATATATATATATATATATATATATGTCACATGTCATTATTTAATTTGCTACTTTGACACGTTATCAGCGAGTGTAATACAACATCTTATATATTTGGTTGTTATCTAAAAAGTGTCAATATGACGCAACGGCCCCCTACTTAAGGTGTTTAAAATGAATAAGACATTCAAGTGAAAATTGATGTCAACTTTAGGAGGCTACCCATGGGTTAGGCCATTTTAAAAAAAAATAAAGTTTTGAATAATTCTGTGACTTATTTTTTGAGGTTGAATTAGACTTCAGGTCTATTCTTTTCTGTGTCACATATTTTGACTTGATATAAAATTAAAAAATAAAAGAATTTAAATTTTATAGTCTGAAATTTAAAATATATCAAATGTATTAACATATCATTTAATCTTGTGATATTAAACACATCATGTAAAAAGCTAGAATTTAAAAAGTTAGAATTCAAGAGTTGATAAAATAAGATAGAGTCATTCTTTTTTAAATAGACAAAAAAAATCAGGTCAAATAAGTTGAAATAGAGAGAATATTACTTAAGTATGTGGTAGACAGAGGCGAAGTTAGGTGGGAGTTAGTAGGTTCAACCGAACCCAGTAACTTTTTCGTAGATCTTGTATTTGTATATTAACTTATGAGCCCCCAAACAAAATTGATTGATGGCTCAATGGTATGAAAGAAGTCGTGGAAATTATCACCACACTAGTATTGTTGTTTTGAACTCCACTATCAACAGAAGATTCTCTTTTGTTAAAAAACAAACAAACACGTTTTACAATATTTTTTTTCTATTGTTAAATTTAAAACTCTCAAATTTTTAATTCTGACCTGCCTCTGGACTGATTAGTGAACTTCTTGTCAAAGTAGGGAGGAGAGATTCCTCCATAGAAAAGGTCTTAAATGGAGGATAAAAGAATGTTTATTTAGATTGGTACAAATTAGGATAAAAGAATATCTAGATTGATACAAATTATAATTACTAGCAAAAGCGAATTTTGTAGTAATTATAATTTGAGAGGTTCTTGCATCATTTCATATATTACTGTAATTATTTGAAATTTATTAAATATAGCTTTATAAAAAATGATTTGGATTATATTAAATTCATGACTATATTAGTCTAAATAATTATTGTAGATTAATATAATGGGGTTAATTCTTTAAATTCAATAAATATGAATTTAATTAAAGTCTAAATTAATTGATTTGGGCTATAATAGATGAACCCAATTTGTTGGGTCCTACTTCATCTCATCCTAGAGGTCCGTTTTGGTGCGACGTGACTGTCAAGTCAAACAAAGAAGCCAACAGGATCATGATATGTAACTAAATGACAAGCTCTCTCCATAAGGCACATATGTCATGTCACTTAAATCTGATTGACCGATCGAAGAGAATTATGTTCCTATCACATCTCATCTACTCTAAAACTATAAATAGGGGTCCTCATAATTCAGAATAGATACCAAGAATCCTAACAAGAAGCTAGAGAAAGCTCGTGGATCGAAAGTCACAGATTTATCTACAAGTTAGAAGTTCAAGAATTCAAATATTCAGGTTCAAGAATGATCAAGATCAAAACCACCGGATTCAAGAACAAGCTTGAGGCCCTTGAGTTCAAGTAAAAGTCAAGATCAAGATAAAGTTCAAGTTCTAGTTCATCAAAGATTCAAGAACAAAGCTCCAAGGCCCTTGAATCCAAGATCAAGATCATCAAGTTGAAGTCCATATAAGTTCATCAAATCTACATATCAAGATTAAAATTATCGAATTCAAGAATAAGCTCGAAGACCTTAAATTCAAGTAAAAGTTCAAATTCATCGAAAATTCAACAACAAGCTCAAAAGCCCCTAAATCCAAGATTAAGTTCGGGATCAAGATCATTTAGTTCAAGTCCACATCAAGTTCACCAAATCTACAAATCAAGACCACAAGATTCAAGAACAATCTCAAAGCCCTTGAATTCAAGTAAAAGTCAAGATCAAGATAAAGTTCAAGTTCATCAAAGATGCACGACCAAGCTCCAAAGCCCTTGAATCCAAGATCAAAATATTCAAGTTTAGGTCCATATCAAGTTAATGAAATTCACAAATCAAGATCAAGACTACAAGATTCAAGATTAAACTCGAAGCCCTTGAATTCAAGTAAAAGTTGGGATCAAGATAAAGTTCATGTTCAAGTTCATCAAAGATTTAAGAACAGGTTCCGAAGCCCATAAATCCAAGATCAAGATCAAGAACAAGCTTCAAAGGCCCTTGAAATCAAGATTAAGTTACATCAAGCTCATGAGCCCTTGAATTATATCTAAAAAGGCGAATAAGAGAAATTACAAAGATTATAACACACTCACACTTTAAAATCAATAAATACGATTGTTGCGATACTTTTTATTTATAATTATTATTTTCTCAATGCAGATTTTATTATTTACAATTATCTTTGTAATAAGATTACATGAAATAATTTGCATTTCCTTTGTTTCATACTTTGAGTCTTAATAAGCTTGTACTCTTGACACATGTCTTGGAAGTAGATATTACTTTCATATTTCTTATATTTGGGTGCGACGTGACTGTTTAGTCAAACAAAGAAGTCAATAGGATCATGCCATATAACAAAATTACAAGCTCGCTCCATAAAGCATTTATGTCATGTCACTTAAATCTGATTGACCAATCAAAGAGAATTTGTCCTATCACAACTCCTCTACTCTAAAACTATAAATAGGAGTCCTCATAATTCAGAATAGAGACCAAGAATTCTAACAAGAAGCTAGAGAAAGCTTGTGGATCGAAAGTCACAGATTTATCTACAAGTTAGAAATTCAAGAATTCAAGATTCAAGTTCAAGAATGATCAAGATCAAGACCACCGGATTCAAGAACAAGCTTGAGACCCTTGAATTCAAATAAAAGTCAAGATCAAGATAAAATTCAAGTTCTAGTTCATCGAAGATTAAAAAACAAAGCTCCAAGGCCTTGAATCCAAGATCAAGATCATCAAGTTGAAGTTCATATAAGTTCATCAAATCTACATATCAAGATTAAAATTATCGGATTCAAGAATAAGCTCGAAGCCCTTAAATTAAAGTAAAAGTCAAGATAAAGTTCAAGTTAATTGAAGATTCAAGAACAAGCTCAAAAGCTCCTAAATCCAAGATTAAGTTCGGGATCAAGATCATTTAGTTCAAGTACACATCAACTTCATCAAATCCAAAAATCAAGACCACAAGATTCAAGAACAAGCTCAAAGCCCTTGAATTCAAGTAACAGTCAAGATCAAGAAAAAGTTCAAGTTCATCAAAGATGCAAAAACAAGCTCCAAAGCCCTTGAATCCAATATCAAGATATTCAAGTTTAGGTCCATATCAAGTTAATCAAATCCACAAATCAATATCAAGACTACAAGATTCAAGATTAAACTCGAAGCCCTTGAATTCAAGTAAAAGTTGAGATCAAGATAAAGTTCATGTTCAAGTTCATCAAAGATTTAAGAACAGGTTCCGAAGCCTATAAATCCAAGATCAAGATCAAGAACAAGCTTCAATGGCCCTTGAATCCAAGATTAAGTTAGATCATGCTCATGAGCCCTTGAATTATATCTAAAAAGGCGAATAAGAGAAATTACAAAGATTATAATACTCACACTTTAAAATCAATAAATACGATTGTTGCGATACTTTTTCATTTATAATTATTATTTTCTCAATGCAAATTTAATTGTTTACAATTATCTTTGTAATAAGATTACATGAAATAATTTGCATTTCCTTTATTTCATACTTTGAGTCTTAATAAGCTTGTACTCTTGACACATGTCTTGGAAGTAGATATTACTTTCATATTTCTTATATTTGGGTGCGACGTGACTGTTTAGTCAAACAAAGAAGTCAATAGGATCATGCCATATAACAAAATGACAAGCTCGCTCCATAAAGCATTTATGTCATGTCACTTAAATCTGATTGACCAATCAAAGAGAATTTTGTTCCTATCACAACTCCTCTACTCTAAAACTATAAATAGGAGTCCTCATAATTCAGAATAGAGACCAAGAATTCTAACAAGAAGCTAGAGAAAGCTCGTGGATCGAAAGTCACAGATTTATCTACAAGTTAGAAGTTCAAGAATTCAAGATTCAAGTTCAAGAATGATCAAGATCAAGACCACCGGATTCAAGAACAAGTTTGATACCCTTGAATTCAAATAAAAGTCAAGATCAAGATAAAATTCAAGTTTTAGTTCATCGAAGATTAAAAAACAAAGATCCAAGGCCTTGAATCCAAGATCAAGATCATCAAGTTGAAGTTCATATAAGTTCATCGAATCTACATATCAAGATTAAAATTATCGGATTCAAGAATAAGCTCGAAGCCCTTAAATTAAAGTACAAGTCAAGATAAAGTTCAAGTTAATTGAAGATTCAAGAACAAGCTCAAAAGCCCCTAAATCCAAGATTAAGTTCGGGATCAAGATCATTTAGTTCAAGTCCACATCAACTTCATCAAATACAAAAATCAAGACCACAAGATTCAAGAACAAGCTCAAAGCCCTTGAATTCAAGTAAAAGTCAAGATCAAGATAAAGTTCAAGTTCATCAAAGATGCAAGAACAAGCTCCAAAGCCCTTGAATCCAATATCAAGATATTCAAGTTTAGGTCCATATCAAGTTAATCAAATCCACAAATCAATAACAAGACTACAAGATTCAAGATTAAACTAGAAGCCCTTGAATTCAAGTAAAAGTTGAGATCAAGATGAAGTTCATGTTCAAGTTCATCAAAGATTTAAGAACAGGTTCCGACGCCTATAAATCCAAGATCAAAATCAAGAACAAGCTTCAAAGGCCCTTGAATCCAAAATTAAGTTAGATCATGCTCATGAGCCCTTGAATTATATTTAAAAAGGCGAATAAGAGAAATTACAAAGATTATAACACTCACACTTTAAAATCAATAAATACGATTGTTACGATACTTTTTCATTTATAATTATTATTTTCTCAATGCAAATTTAATTGTTTACAATTATCTTTGTAATAAGATTACATGAAATAATTTGCATTTCCTTTGTTTCATACTTTGAGTCTTAATAAGCTTGTACTCTTGACACATGTCTTGGAAGTAGATATTACTTTTATATTTCTTATATTTTTTATGAAAAAATTGATCTAAGACTTAACTTTGCTTATCTATTATTATAAGAGGAACTTTCACATATAGCCACTCAAAAATACCTTATTTACGCTCTATATTTATAGTTTTCTAATTACGATGTGTAGCTACATATTATAGGGAGGAGAGTGGCAAACAAGATTGAGAGCAACGGAGAGAGGCGAGCGAGAGAGGGGTGCGAGTGAAAGATAGGTGAATTATATATGTATATAGGCAAGATAATTGTATATTATACATATGTATTTGTATATATGACTAGCGAGACTGGAGAGGGAAGAGAGACGTGAGCGATATTAGGAGAGGAAGGAGTAAAGCGAGTGAGAGAGGGCAGAGAGTGGGATAGAGGTGAATTGTATATGTATATCAGTTAGATAATTGTATATTATACATATGTATTTGTGTCACGACCCAAAATTGGACGTGATGGCACTCGTCTTATCCCACCAAGACAAGTCAGCTTAAAGCACAACTAATACAATAAAATGCGGAAAATTGACTACAACTTAAATTATACCCCAAAACCTGGTTGTCACGTGTACAAGCCTCTAAAGTATTACAATTGAATTAAAAGAAAATATAAGTCTCATATGACATTGTTTCTAGAGTAGAACAAAATCATAAACAGGAGTAAGAAGGTCTGCTGAGATGACAAACAGCTACCTCACAAATCTCCAAGAAGCCTCGGAAAAGAAGAGAATATATCACAAAGGTTCGGGCTAATAACCTACAAAAAATTGTAGAAGCAAGGGGTGAGTACCAAACCACACGGTACTCAACAAGTAAACCTCTAAACACAAGCTAAGGGGATGAAACACGGGTACTCCTACCACCCCAACCGAACCTCCAAAACTACAACCTGCATAAAAATTAGTCCAACCTAACAACTCACAATTTACATAGCACATAGCTCAACAACAACACCTAGACAAGTTACATATCCTCAACAACAACACTTTGGCAAATTACCTATCATCAACAACAATACTTTGACAAATTACATATCCTCAACAACAACACTTCAACAAATTATATATATCCTCAACAACAAGCTCAGTATTTATCAATCACAAGTTTCACAGAAAGGCATTCACAAGATCAGCAAAATACAATATCAAGTTCACTAATGATAAGCATGTGCAATGCAATGGAATGCAATGTCAAGTATAATGATGCATGTCTGACCTAGTGATACACACCCGCTGTCTCTCAGTCCGGGACCCATGGGGGACATATCTGTCCATGCATCTGTCGCCGCGCACGACACGACCCTCGATAATAGTAACCATCGCGGCGCACGATACGTCCCTCGAAATATAGTATCCATCGCGATGCGCGATACGTCCCTCGAAATGGTACATCCTCTTTAAGTTTCCATTCTTTCTCAATGCACATAACACTTGTCACAACCATGTCTTAAAATAATGCAAATGACATGTTCACACAAATAAAGAGGATATGACCATTTTCATAACACTGCACAATTCACAACAACATCAACAATGATTCAACAAGCCTTTCAAACCATTCTTTATTATCAACACATCACACACAAGGAATTATTCACATTGCCTTTTATTACCCTTTGTTTTCATCATTAGAATTAATCAATGTGGACAAGTCAACCCATCACCAAGTCACATTACTCCCAAACATATACCACAAGGAAATACACGCATTTCATACACTTAACAAGGGTTTAGAAATCCACTAGCCTCAAATAGTCGAACAATCACCCTGGGACTTGAGTTTTCTTCTTTCGTTAAGCTTCCATATCAACGCATAAATCTATTCACATAATCATCATAATAAGATTTAAAGACTAACAACACCCATATTGTTATATGTTATACCTTGACAAACACACTACCATAAACCTAAAATCGCAATGAAAAACTTTAATTTATTCCAACCGTGTAACAGAATTCCATTGTATATCAACATTAGTTTATACCTTGAATTTTTTTTTATAAATTTACGTATCTAAGCTTATCATTGATAGCCTCTTCATTGACCTTTTCATATCTTTGGCTAAATATTCAACCGTACTCATTATCAAAATCAAAAACCCAAAAATAATTATCATCACACTCGAGCTGAGCATTTGTACACTACTTTTTCATATTCAATTTTATTACTTTCTTTCACATCCATATTGCAGTAATAAAAATACTTCATAAGCCAATAATTATGTTCATCAATTGGTATCAATATATAACTTGCCACTCATATTTTATCCATTTAATAATATAAACACTAAGAATATAATAATAATAATATAAATACTAAGAATATAATTCAATTCATTGTTTCAAAAGTTCTTAATTACCTGATGCAATTTAGCCGCCACTCAGATTGTGTTGGAGTGTGACATTCTCCTCGGAATGTTATCCTTTTCCTTTTTCCGTCAATAGCTATTTCAAGTTTCAACATTAGGGCTTTTGTCCCTTATTTCTTTTATTCTTTTATTTATTTTTATTTTTATTTTGCTATTATATTTAGCAAAAGAATAATTCTTTATTAAAACTGAAAATTCATGTCTCTTATTCTTATAAGTCATAAATTATTTATAAAACTATCAAAAAGGGTTAATATTAAAATAATGATTAAAATTCATAAAATGACTAAAAGGATCATTACAATTTGTATGTATGGAAAGCGAGATCGGAGAGGGAAGAGAGGCGAGCGAGATTGCGAGAAGAAGGAGAGAGGCGAGCGAAGGAGGACAATAACTTGTATGATTCAAATCTCGTTTGTATTATTCGCGGGTACGATTATATAATTCACGTGTTTTTGTATAATTGAGTAATATAAAGTCTGAAATTATACAAATATGATAAACTCGAATAATGAATTGTTACAAGTATAAACGTATGAACTTTAAACAATTATACAAACGGAAAAAGGCCTAAAATACCCTTTAAGTATTAAAAATGATACACAATTACCCCTCATCCATCTATTGGCCCCCAAATACCCTTCCCATCCACCTTTGAGTCCAAATTTACCCCTTTTATTAACAGAAAAGCATTTTAAATATTTAAATAATACTTTTAATTACATGGCACTCAACCATTAGTTATAATTTAATTATTTAATATAATTTTAAATCCATCCATTACCCACCCATTTTTAACTAAACCAAACCCACTAACTCAATACAAAAGAACCCATCTAGTAGCTCTGGTTTTTTTTTCCAGTTGTGCAGAGGATTAGGACCAAAAGGGATTAATTTTTTTTCCGCACCAAATCTTGGGTCAATTTCATCCAATGATGAAGACGATGACAATGATAGTGATGAAAGCGGTGGAGGAAATGGTGGACTGTGGCAAATTCTTTGGAATTGATAGCACATTACAGAAGCTGATTGAAGATGATCTTCTTGATCATATCTTTTCGTTGAATTGGGAAATGAAGTCATTACAAAGAAGGACAAAAAGATCAAATAAGCAAGAAATATACATTTACACACCATTCTTGAACTCGAAGAAGATGAAAAAGATAGTGATTTAAATATCAGGCTTATGCATCTATTTAGGGACGTAATCGTAGTATTTACATTTGCAAATACCATAGTCTAGCTGATAAAATTATCATCAAACAACTTACTCCTTTTATTAATTTTGTTTTAACTTGTTATTGCCTACCAACTAAGTAATATTACCATCAACAACTTCACTTAAAATTACCATTAGCAACTTAACTTATTGGACAAGTGGTAGTGTAGGATATTCTTCTTGCAATTTTTAAGTTACCAGCTAATACTCTTGAGAAAAAAGTGGATGTGGTAGCTAACTTAATGAAGGCAACTGTTGAGGCTGATACATTAAGAATCAAAATGAAGTGTTTATTTGGGAACAAGGTTTTAGGGTTGTTTAATTAGATGGATTCTTTTGTATTGGGTCAGTGGGGCGGGTTTATTAAAAATGGTTGGGTAATGGGTGGATTTAAAATTATATTAAATAATTAAATTACAATCAATGATTGAGCGCCACATAATTAAAAATATATTTAAATATTTAAAATGGTTTTCTGTTAATGAAAGGGATAAATTTGGACCCAAAGGTGGATGAGAAGGGTATTTGGGGCTAATAGGTGGATGAGGGGTAATTGTGTACCATTTTAGGCCCTTTTCCGTTATACAAAATATATTATATAAATTATATTATACAATATTCAAAAACTACACATTTATACAAATTTTAAAACTTTATACATAAAAAGATTGAATATATGTGGTGACAAAACCGAAAAACCAAAAGAAATCATTGTCATATACAAATACAAACCATCGTATACAAGTGCAAATCAAACGAAAATTTGTTATTATGAATTATACAAATATAACAAATTATACAAACTTGACTAATTATACAAACTCGAAATCAGCCACGTAATTAATGGTTAATGTTAGCTGCAAGTGGTGATTATAGCAAACTATAACTATGATAAGTAATTAAGTAGTATAAGTTTGCTTAATCGGATAATATTTCCTATTTATATTTTGTATTTTCCTACAATAAATGAGTAAAAATTGAATTATATAATGATAAAAGTGATAATGATGTCATCATAATTTCAGAACTTGGATCGTGATAGAAAATCACTATATTTGGTGAACTTTTAGTTTTTTGTTTGTTATGGAGTCATGTATAG
Source organism: Solanum sitiens (assembly GCA_016801875.1). Lineage (NCBI taxonomy): Eukaryota > Viridiplantae > Streptophyta > Magnoliopsida > Solanales > Solanaceae > Solanum > Solanum sitiens. Next base: position 314,202 of record JABWTJ010000531.1, read on the forward strand.
TTATAAAATAGTTGTATGTAACTTTATTTTAGTATATCACACTAAACTTTCATAGAATACAAGTATGACACGATGAAATATAATGACATACAAGTATATATTTATATGTATCTTCAATGATAAATGATTCTTTGTTATATATATGAATATATAAATTTAGCAACATTACCTTTTTCTTTTTTTTATGTTTCTCTCTATTTTGATTTATGAAAAAGATAATACAATCTATTGAATGAGTATATACAACATATTGTGATTGTATGCCTTGATACATTGAAATTTAAGTGAATTCATACAACCTATAATAGTTGAGAACTATTGAATAATAGCTATAACTAAATATACAAGTAAAATAAGAGCTAATGAATACATGATACAAGCAATAATTAATTTAGTAAAGTCAATGAATACAAGTGATACTAGTAAAATTGATAGAATAAAGTGAATAAATACAACTGAAATTAGAGCGAATAAGTAAAAGGATACAAACTAGTAACAATTGATACAATGGAGTGAATGAATACAACAATAAATAGATCAAATGATTTACATTGATAATAATTGATAATTAGAGCGATTGAGTACTACTTATTCAAGATAATAATTAAGGGTGTACAAAATCGAACAGAAAATTGAATCAAACCGCAAAGCGAGTCAAATCGAAAAAAAACCTGACTAGTGGTTTGGTTTGACTTGATTTGGTGTTGGAAAAAAAAATCCGACTATATTTGGGTTGGTTTGGTTTCATCTAAAAAAAGCCAACCCGAGACCAAATCAACCCGACATTATATATATAATTTTAAAAATTTTATTCTATACGTAAAAATATTTAGTTTGATATATTTTTAAATTTTTCTTATACTTTTTCATAGTTTTTATCTTTTAATATATTTTTTTTTGAAAGTTAGAATTCTTAATGATCCAATAAAGATTATAGTCCATACATGTTGGTAATTATAATAAAGCTTAAATCAAAATTAAATTAATACTAATGCAAAAGGAGAAAATCAATTCAACACTAAGAATGAGAATAATATTGAATATTTATTTTTTAGTTTTATATAGGTTTACACAATTAAAATACATAATCTAATTTTACTTTCTTTTAATATTTAGTCATGTAACTAATACTTATTAAACTTATTTTAGCATGATTTAGTATTTTTTAATTATGATCAATTTTATTATGACTTATTAATTTGCAATATTTATTTTACGCGATTTCATTATTATTTTTTTATTGGATATTTTAGTTTCATTAAAAAAATTTTAAAAATAAAAACTTAGTGTCATTAATCATTTCATATTTTGTGTTATATTCTTAAAAACAACTTAGATAGTTGCATTATGGTAGGACTAAAGAAATATTTGAAGTACAAGTAAATTATATATTTGTATGAATACTTTACCGGAAAAATCCGAATAAACCCGAAAATCCGAAAAACCTGAAGTTGAAAAACCCGAATTTTATTGGGTTGGTTTGATTTATAAAGTCAAAAATCCAACACCAATGGTTTAGTTTGATACTGAAAAAATTTAAACCAATCCGATCATATACACCCCTAATAATAACAATTGAGACTATATTTGTGGCTACAATCTAATGAGAGAACAAATACATGCCATTAGCGAATAATTACAATTACTGAATTGAAATAATAACTATAAATGATTAATAAATAAACTATAACTACTGACAATAATACTACTCCAAATTATAATTGTTTATGAAACACGTTATATTCAACCTACTCGATTAAATAAGAGAAATTGTTGTATATTATATGGAGGAATTACCATACACAACAACAATTTCAATAGTTGCATAATGTATTAATAGTTTAATGTATGATTCAATATATCTCAAAGTTATGTTTGAGGAATAACCTTGGTTAAACATGTTTTAGCGACAATACTCTCTCTCTCTCTCGCCTCTTCATTTATGTATTTGTGTTTCACAATCTTATTTTTAAGTTCATACATGTATATGATATACATGTACTAGTGTATCACTATTTTATACTCTTCTATATCAATGTGTATTTTTGAAATATTCATAACATACACTTATCATTTTCCGTATCGTACATATAGTAAATACACATGTAAATTTGTATATTTGTGTTTGATTGATGATTGGTAATCTGTATATATGCGTTTAGTTAATAATTGATATGTCTATGTATCTATATTTTTGTCTCAAAACTAATATGTTAACAACCCAACTTCAAATAGGAATATCTCACTAATACGAATTCAGAATCGTGCAAACTCGGCTGCGTTAAAAAGATTATTTCAAGATCTTTCCTATGATATCTGGCAACACACCTAACTCATCCTGAGCTAGGAGTTACGGTCTTTTGAAGTTGATAAAAAACTCAGTTTAACAAAATTTTCAGATTTTTATATTCTTTCCAAAAATGACTATTTTCAATTTTTAACTTCTTTCTAGTTCTTTCAATTAGCGAGATGTTACAATATCTCCCCCTTGGGAACATTCTTCCTCGAATGAGATTTCCCTTAGTAGTCTAAGGGTGTAACATCTAAAATTTAACTGAATACCCCACAAGCAATGCAAATATAACATGCCAACTTATGCATTAAAAAGTACTAAGGAGATAATTAGTACCTTAGTCTGGAATTTCTCCGGTTTCAAAGAGATGTGAATATCTCTTCTTTATATCTTCCTCAGCATCTTAAGTACCTTCCTCAATAAACTAATTTCTCCAAAGAACTTTGACTAATGCTACTTCCTTATTCCTCAACTTGCGAACTTCGCGATCTAGAATCTGAATAGGAATCTCCTAATAAGATAATTTATCCTTGATCCCAATATCTTCAGTAGGTATGATAAGTGGAGGGTCTCCTATGAACTTCTTCAACATGGAAATATGAAACACCGGATGGACCGCCACTAACTCTTGTGGTAGCTCCAACTCATAAGTTACATTACCAATCCTTTTGGATATCTGGTAAGGGCCAATATACCGGGGACTAAGCTTCCCCTTCTTACCAAACCTAGTGACACCTTTTATGGGTGATACTTTCAAGTATATCCAATTATCTACTTCAAACTCTAACTTCCTTCTCTGAACATCAATAAAGGATTTCTGAGAACTCTGCACCGCTTTCAACCTCTCTTGAATCATTTTCACCCTCTCCATAACTTGATAGATTAAATCTGGTCCTATCAACCCAACTTCACCAACTTCGAACCATTTAGTAGGAGATCTGCATCTTCTCCCATAAAGAGTTTCCATCTGGATGCTAGAGTGGTAACTATTCTTGTAAGCAAATTCGGTAAGAAGTTGATGATCATCCCAATTATCTTTAAGTCAATCACACACGCCCTCAACATATCCTCCAAGGTCCAAATAGTGCGCTCTGCTTGCCCATCTGTCTGAGGATGAAATGTCATATTACCCTTCTAAAATTCGGATTAGACTTTCCTTATTTGAACAACCCAACTTCAAATGAGTAACTCGAAATCGCGCAAACTTCACGGTGTTGAAAAAATTATTTTAAGATCTTTCTTAGATATCTGGAAGAGTTATGATCGTTTGAAGTTGACCAGAAACTCAACTTAACATACTTAAACAAATTTTTATATTCTTTTCGAAAATGACTATTTCCAATTTTTAACTTCTTTCTAGTTCTTTCAATTAGCGAGATGTTACACTTTTTCTTCTTTCTTTTATGTATTTGTTTTTTTAAAAAAAAATAAAATTGAAGGCTCTCAAGCAAGCAATTTCAATCACAAATAATGAAATCAAAGATAAAATTTTCATTATGCATAAATTTTTTGTTAATGATAATTTTCACAGCCTAAAATAGAAGAAAAAAAGAAGATAGAGGACAAAAAGGGAGAGATTGAGAAAGAGAGAGAGATTCAAAAAAATTAATTGTGTGATACGGTGATATAAGAAAAGAGGCAAATGAGAGAGAATAAGAGATTTGATTTAAAATAGTAAAATACTATGTTTAAATATGTAAGGCATTTAAAAAAAAATTATAACTATCCATAGTAGATGAAATAATCATATTTTTACACATCTTAAATAACTCAATTTAGATGCACTCGTCTCGGATTAATCAAACCAAACCCATATCTGACATATCAAAAAGAAAACAAAATAAAAAGGAAATTATCTATTTGTGTTTGATTCATCATCGAATTCACAGTTCTCTTGGCACGGTACTGCAAATCCAAACACAAGCGAATGGTGACACAATTGGGCCGGATAAGAGTTATTATTAGTAGTATAATTTATAGGAATCACATATGCAAGACCTAAATTACATCCTATCTCTACTCTTTTCTATTTTATAAAATTCTCTTAGAATATCACCTATCCGGACACATAAGTTTCATACAGATACACATTACTTATGATACATTATAAAACTTGTTTGTTGCGCTTAATATGAAAGATTAATGTAAAATTAATTTTCTTTCTCACAAATCATGCAGAACTGATTAATATCAATCCAGTCCAAAATGTAATAGCTTCATAAAACAAAAATTTAAATATTCATCTTTTCCTTCAATTCAAAATGATAAAAGTTCCAAATTACTCGATAAATGTGTATGATACAAGATGAATATATCGATTTTGTTGAGGCATTCAAGAATTTGGGTAAGCGAGGTGAGTTATGAAGGTTCCAAAAGTGATGAAATCGTTGTTGGACAAACAAGTTCTTTTGTGAATCTCATATCCTCCATTGCAGAGGAGCCGGAGATAGACGAGATTAGAAATAATATGGAAATGAGATATATCGTAGAAGGTAACTCATATTTGGATTGGATATCCTATTTAAAATAGGTGTATTCATTTCTAATATAAATAAATGACACGTGGTAATTAAAAGGAATGTATCAATTCATATGTTATCTAAAGAAAAGAAAAATGAGTTGGTTATTTTTATCAAAGCAACTAACGTCTACAAAGGTGCATATTTATATATATACACACACGAAAAGTTGGACAGCGAAAGCTTGGGTGAGCCAAACTTTAAATGGGGTATATATATATATATATATACAAACACGAAAAGTTGGACAGCGAAAGCTTGGGTGAGCCAAACTTTAAATGGGGTATATCTAGACATTTGGCATAGTTTAGGGAATCTCCAACCCTATCCTCTATTTTACTCTCTAAATATAGAGTTCTCTATTTTTTCAGACAATCAACTCCAATCCAATACTTTATTTTACTCTCTAAAAAATAATCTTTTCTCTCTCTCATCGATATTATATTATTATTTCTATTTCATTCTTATTTTCTTATTTCATAATATAAATCATTTGTTCTTTTTGAAAATAATCACTCTATAATCTTTATGTAATATAAAATTTTATTTTTTTCAAATTGTTCATTTAATATAAAAATATATTTTATTCTAAATAACATAAGTTGTGATAAATATTATATATAATGCATATTAAGAACAATTCAAATAAAAGTGAAATTATTGATGAAATATAATAGCATCATAAATATTGTATTATCATAAAATTTATTTTAGATCTTATATAAATACTCAGCTTTCAAGACTATTATGTTACTCTCATGAATGTTCTATTAATGTATTACGGAGTTCAAAATCAGTATTTTTTGTTCTTATTTTTTATGTGTAGCTAAAAATTGTATAAATTAACAATTTCATCTTGTATCCAATTATTTCGTGTACTAATTTACTTCCCATATTCCATTTTGAACTATTGAATCAAATATTTTCATGTTATTTAAAAAGTGTAGTTTAATAATTTATCACTATAACATATAAAGTAGATTGTTCAAATTAACATGTAAATTTTGTGCATACTTCATAATGAAAAATAATTATAATCTAATTACATATTTAAAATGACAAAAAAAATTAAAAATCAATAATATGTTTTAGATTATACTTAGAAAATAATTACAAATATTAGAGACTTAATTAATAATCTTATATAGTATAAATAATATTAAAATAACTTTAAGTTACATATTTAAAGTGACAATTTCTTTTTAAAAAATAAAATAAGAAATAATCAATTTGACGAAAGTAATAACTTGTTAAATGTTGTATTAGAAAATAATTACAATGATAAAGATTAAATTAGGAATATAATAGAAATAATATTATAATAATCAAAAAGTAAAATAGAAAAGTGAATAGTAAGGGCATCTCCAACTCTACCCTCTATTTTACTCTCTAAATATAAAATTCTCTTATTTTTTCAGACAACCAGATCTTGAGAGTCTAAAATGCCCTGAAGGCCTTGAAGATAGTGAAAATGATGGTAGTGGGAGCTCTCAGACCGTCAGTCCGCCTATCCAATTCTCTATTTTACTCTCTAAAAGGAAAATTTTTTTCTCCCTTAAATATTATATTATTATTTATATTTTATTCTTATTTTTTTATTTCATAATATAAATCATTTCTTCTTTTAGTAAATAATTACCCTATAATCTTTATAATATTCGTGTAATATATATTTTATTCTTTTCAATTTTTTTATTAAATATAAAATTATATTTTATTCTAAATTTCTAAATAAAATAGATTACAACAAATATTATGTATAATACATACTAACAAACAATTCAAATAAAAGTGAAATCATTGATAAATACAATTACATAATAAATAATGCATTATTGTAAAATTTAATTTTAAATTTTAAATAAATAATTAACTTTCAAGACTATTATGGTGCTCCCATAATGCTCTATTAATGCATTCCGGAGTTCAAAATGAGTAATTTTTTGACATTTTTTTTATGTATAGCTAAACAAAAATTAAAATTAACAATTTCATCTTGTACCCAATTATTTCGGGTACTAATTTACTTCTCCTATTCCATTTTGAACTATTGCAAAAAATATTTTCATGCTCATTAAAAAGTATAGTTTAATAATTTATCACTATAACATAAAAGTAGATTGTCTGAATTATCATGTAGATTTTGTGTCTGTCATAGTGAAAAATAATTATAATTTTAAATTAAATATTTAAAGTGATAATTTTTTTAAAACATTTAAAACATTTAAAACATTTAATTTGTGATGAAAATAGTATACTTATCAATAGTATGTTTTTTAGGTTTTATATTACTTGATAATAATTCAACTATTAAAAATTTAATTAATCGCCTCATATAATATAAATAATATTAAAATAATTTGAAATTACATATTTTAAGTGACGATTTGTTAGAAAAAAATAGAAAATTATTAATTTGGATAAAATAGTAACTAGTCAATAATATATTTTTAGATGATGTATTATATTAAATAATTAATTAATAATAATAAGACTTAATTAATGATACAATGGAAATAATATTAAAATAATCAAAAAGTGAAATAGAGAGGTGAATAGTAGTTCTTCAAATTAATAAATGGAGGATAGTACTATTCATTTCTCTATAAATTGAGGATAGAGAGTAAAATGAAGAGGGTTGGAGAGCCCATTCTCTATTTTACTCTCTAAATATAGAGAATAGAGAGTAAAATAGAGGTGGGTTCGGTGGTCTAATTCTCCAAATTTGGAGAACTATTATTCACCTCTCTATAATTGAAGAATAGAGAATTAAATAGAGAGTGGTTGGAGAACTCATTCTCTATTTTACTCTCCAAATATAGAGAATGAAGAGTAAAATAGAGATGAGTTGGAGTGGTCTTAGGTGCGGCATAATACATAAATATGCCTTTTAACTTGGCTTCAAATCACATTTATTTCCTTCAACTTTGTATTTGCACAAGTAGACACTTAAATTTGTATAAAGTTGAACAAATAGACACATATGTCCTACATGACATCCTATGCCATTTTTTGTCTTACGTGAATTGTGTCACACATGACTCATGTATACTTGTTCAACTTTATATAAGTTTAAGTGTCCACTTATGCATATTCAAAATCGGAGGGCATAAATATGAAATAAAGTCAAGTTAAAAGATACATTTATGTATTATGCCTTTAGGTGCATATTTGATCCTTTTCCCTATTATTTATTATATACTCCCGCTGTCCTTAATTACTTGATCACTTTTGAATTGACACACTTATTAAGAAAATAATTATTGATATAGTGAATATACATTTTACCTCTATTAATTATAAAATAAATGAATTAAAAATTTAAGATTTTCTAAAAGTTATACCTTTTTCAAAATAATTAATTGAGGATATAATAGGTAAAAAAATATTATCCTTTTTTGATTTGTCAAAATCTACAAGTAATTAGGAACAACTATAAACGAAAAAATAAACAAGTAATTAGAGATGGAAAGAGTATAATATATCCATTTTTCTATTTTCTATTTTATAGTCGAGTCTAGAACTTAGTAAATATGTCTATAGTATATACGAATGAGTCCTTTAAGTTTTACGTTTTGCAGTTGAGTCCAAAGACATTTAACTTGTAATTGTGGGAGAGAAGCTTATTTCTTCTTTCTCGTTGGTATCGGTAACAAATGGACTCGTCGCAGCATAACTCTGCTGCCGGTAGCATCGGCGGCAACGGAATAATTAACCCTAGATCTAACGACTCATCACCGGCCGATTTAGCGGCCAACGCCGTTGCTTCCGCCGCCGGTTCACCCGCTGAGGAGTCAAAACAGAATCTCAATCAAGTCATAAATTCAATCGACAAAACCCTAGGAATTCTCCACCAGCTTAATCTCACCGTCTCTTCTTACAACGTTTCATCTCAACTTCCCCTTCTTCAACGCATGTAAGTATATTCCTTTTTAGCTATGTATTTGTGAATTTCGATAATCTTAAATTCACTTCGGATTTTGGTTTAGTTTGATATGTGTTTTTTTGGAATTAGGAATAATCTTGTGCTTGAGCTTGATAATATGGCGAAACTGGGAGAGAAATGCAATATTCAAGTGCCAATGGAGGTTCTGAAGTAATGTTATCTGTTTATGCATTATTTATTCTTATCATATTTATTTATTTTGGTTTTGCCACTGATATGTGATAATTTTCGTGTTGTAGCTTGATTGATGATGGGAAGAACCCAGATGAATTTACAAGGGATGTGTTGAATAGTTGTATCGCCAAGAACCAAATCACTAAGGGGAAAACTGATGCATTCAAGGTTACTTTTTACTTCAGTGCCTTTAATATTGTTTGGTGTCTACCTTGTGACCTAGTGGATATCTGGAAATTTCAGAAATTTGGATTTGTTTTTGGCTTTATCAATATATACTAAACCTCATTTTGAACATTTTACTGTGCACTCTGCTCGTTTCAATGATCACAAGATTGAAAAGTTTCTCTATTTTCTTGAACTCCATTCCAAATCAAACTAGGTCATTTTTTTTTAAAACAGAGGGAGTGTGTTATTTTGAAGAAGTCCTTAGCTTTTTAATGGTAACGAAGAAGGATGAACTGCACTTCCCTGTTTGTGCTGAATGTTTGCATGTTGTAACCTCAGTGTCTATGATCAAAAAAGTTGTAGTGGATATTCTTTTATCCTTAATTAGAGATTTCGAGGTTGTGCTCTTGAATTTAGTCGGCCCAATGTGGATATTGAACACCGAATGAGAAAGATAAAAGAAAAAGAGAGAACTTTTGCCTTATCACAAACAGAAGAACAAGTAAATAGCTATGAAAAAAAGAAGAGCATTTCCGCAGAGAAGTAAACAAATAAGCCTAAAAATTTATCTTTATTACAAACTAAAATTTGTCAAATGTTAATTACTCCATAGCGTCATTTGGTAGACCGTTTAACAATAATACTGAAGAGAGTATCTTTGTAATGTTGGTACTAGGAATGCTAAGATGAGTTACGTTGGGATTTTCTCTTATCCACTGTTTGGCTCAATATATTAAAGGTTGTTCTTTCCTTAGTCATGCTTATCCATGAATAGGGTGTATAACTAATAACTAATACAGAAGCTCAAAATCCTTCCAAACGAAGAATTAAATAATAATGCCATAACTAATACATGTATTAGATTTTCTAATACATTCTTACCAAACGATCCCTCGGTGCATTGGGTAGTTTTGATGGAGTAGTAGAAGTATTTAGAATGCACGGTATAGATGGTCAAAAAGAGAGACAACCTGGGTCAGAAAAGGAACAACTCCATTGTGTTTATCTCAAGAAAGTTACTAAATGAAGCAATGATATTGTCAACTGACAAAAGGGCAAAACCAAAAATTGATTTAAGACATGAGCTGATCGATGCATGTTAATTGAAACCAAATTAAGGCTGCTTCAGAAAATAAAGAGCCCAGGCATGTAAGAAGATGAAAAGGATTGAGGATACACTTTGACCGACATGTAAATCAATCTTAGTGCAGACAGACGACAGTATGTATTAATGTCGGACTAGCGTGCGGACTTCTCTCTGTCACATGCATGCATGCCATTTTCTTTCTATTATTTCCTAAATATTTGAAAAGCATTGAATGTATGGGTTATTTACTCGTGAGGAGGAAACAAAAACTGTCAAATCACTTATTCCTACAAGGCTACCACTGTGCGGCCACCTCACATTAATAGCAGATTCCTCTGAATTATTTGGGTATTAAATGGGTGATGAATTACTGTCGGGTTAAGGAGCAGAAGACCTTTCCAAGCATCTTAAGAAAACATGAAACACAATACCAACAACGACAAGAATTCATTCTTGAAGATTTGTCAAGTCTGACTGTGTTTTGTTTTTACCGTTGTGGTGTAAAATGGAATTGATAAGAGCATAAGGAACTGTCACAGTTCATTGGGTCTTTTGTATGGATTATTCGTGGTCTTTTCTTTTTAATTTGGATGTAATCACAGCTCTTTCTTAATGAAAAAAGATTTATTGAGTTCTTTAATCTTCTGTCGCAGGGTTTGCGAGGGCATCTTCTGGAGGACCTTGAACAGGCTTTCCCTGAGGAAGTGGAAGCTTATAGGGAGATTCGTGCAGCTTCTGCAGCTGTAAGTTCTGTCTGCTTGTTCAATACTTCAGATATTATGAGCATTTCAATTATCAAGTTAATCTACTAAGCATATTTTTCCTCTGAATAGCTGTTAAGTTAATGCTTCCATTGACCGCCATCTTATAGATTCAGCCCAAATCACTTTATTATATTTGTTGAAATCTAAGCTCCATAAACTGGCAGGGTAAATGAAGGCCTAACTTTGTCTTAAAATAATTTGGGAATGCTTGAGGTTCCATCCGAGGATGATGCAATCTTACACTGTTTAAGAAAAACAAAGAATGTGTTGGCTCATATGTGAATGGAATTGATAGAGGAGAAAATGAATTTTTTTGTATTAACAGTTCCACATGTCCCCCATGTGTTGGCGTTTTCTTTCTGGTTTCCGTCCAAGCACCTGGACATTCGTTTTGGTTATAGGTACTAATGAGACTTGAACCTTGAACTTTCAATTAACTGGTGTTTTCAAATTGTTAGATTATGCTCAGATCAAATTAATGCTCTCTAGACTCTATATAGATAGCCACACACATTATTAGAATTTCTAGTACTGCATGACAGTGTTTGCAGTTTCAATTCAGGGAATGCGTACTCCTGATTAAAAAATCATGTTAGAAGGTTTCATGATACAGCCTCTGGGCAATTAATGTGTTTTTGTGCAGTATCGTGAAAGACTTGTAGGTTATTTTTGTTTAGTTCAACTTTTGATGCACTGAGTTGTTGATACTCTTCAATAATAGAGCTATTCTTGAAACTTCCGCACATTATTGCTAGTTTCTGGTTGCTGTAGCAGACATTTATATTGTTTCTGTGTTAAGCAGGAGGCAAAACGTTTGGCTCAAGCGCAAAGTCTATTGCCAAATGGAGATGTAAAGGTGAAGCCTGAAGTATAACTTCTACTTTTACTACATAGGTTAATTTCACATATTTCCTTATTACTAAATGGGCTTTAATGTCCTTGCTTGTTAAAGAATCCTTTAGATTTTCAAGAATGTAAAATGTATGTATAATAGATTTGCGCATGGCGAATTTATTCATGATCATCTTCACTGGAACTATCTCCATCTAGAATGGTGAAAGATTGCGTCATTTGTAATCCACTTCCCCTCTGCTTCTCTCAACCGTGGAGGTTCTAGATAGAATAGGAAGTGATTGTCCAATTTGTGCAGGGTGATAGTAGAGGTTGATCCAGGATTTGAAATTTAAGCCGTTTGAGTTATTTATAGTTTCCAAACTAATATTAATTATTTGTATATTTAAAATGAATTTCTTAAAAGAAATATAGGAGTTAGGCCAAAGCTATAGTAGTACGGTTCTCGTCTCTTCGTCTATTGTTTTTTTTCCTTCTGAATTATCATTGCTGAGCTGAAAAAATGGGATAAGTTTTTAAGTTAGTACGAAGCATATCGAACTTGATTTTACAATGTATATAGTTGTATGTGTTATTCAGTATGTGTTATTCAAGCACAAGCAAAATTTGTTATATTTGCACGCATACAATATCTGTACCTCGATGAAATTAACTTGCAACTTACACGCATATTTGTATTACACTTGTATTTTATGAAATGTACATGTATTTATTACCGAAAGCTACCATATCGACCACAATAACGCAATATATCACTGTATCAGACTTTTATTTTATAAAAAAAAATTACTGGTCGAGATATACGCAGTCAACAATATACGCAAAGAAATTCCACTTTTGTCAGTCAAACAAATCAACGAACATTGAACTAATTCAAGTGGTTGGATCAAACATAAAGTAGAAAGATCTCCATTTATTCACATGTCATGAATATATCAGAAGACTTGAAATATCGAGAGTAGTCGATATATAAAATTTGAGACTGTTTATGAGATTGAAGTTGGTTGGAATTGAAAAATAAATAGTATATTTTTATTATATTTATTTTATTATATAGAAGAAATAATTAATAATTTTAGAAATATTTTTCTATATATGAAGTGAATAATGATTAAGGGCAAAAATATAATTTCAGGCTAACAAAAATCTATCAAGAATGATAATAAAAAAATTAAATAGTTCTAGAAATATTTTAAGTTATTATTATTATCATTAATTTCTTTTCTTTTGTGAGTTATTGTGATATCTATTTTACTATTACTCTGTTTTACTACTACTTTAATTTAATTCTTAATATTTTTTTCTATTCATTATGCTTACAAAAATGCCTATTTTTTATATAAAAATTTATCATGAATTAATTATTTCCATCTTTCTTTTGACTCTAATTAATATACTTGAAAATAAATAAGTGTGATAAAATTAATAATATATATTAGATAGAAATTAAAGAAAAAGATGTTAAAAGTAACTTTACAAATAAAAATGAATAGGATGATATATTTGTATTAAAGACAACTAAGAATAAAAATATAATTTCATTGTAACAAAAATATCAAGAATTTTCATTGTAACAAAAATATCAAGAATAAATAATTCTAGAAACATTTTTCTATATATGAAGTGAACGATGATCAAAGGTAAAAGTGTAATTTCATGCAAGTAATAATCTACCACGAATAATAACAAGAAAATTAAATAGTTCTAGAAACATCTTTAGTTATTATTTTTAGTATTACCTCATTTTTGTTATATCTTCATTTTTTTATGAGTTATTGTGTTATCTATTTATTATATGAAAGTAAATAGATAATGATTATGCTTAGCTCTTAATAATTATATATCAAGTATAATATTAGGTGAAATCAATCAAAATTTAAATTTAAATTTAAATGTATATTAAATTTTGTGATCTTAAATATGCTATATAAAAAAATTAAAATCCAAAAGTTATTTTGTTTTTGAAATAAAATAAGAAAATAAGTTCATATAAATCGAAGAAGGATTAAAGTGAGTTAAACTGTTTGACTTTCTTATATTAATTTGTGCACATATGTGGAGTTTTAAAGATTTGAACATTTTAATATAGAAATATAATGATTTGAAAACTTTAATTCTTCGTTTTAATTTCTAATTTGTTACATATTTGAAAATTACATTAAAAAAACAGCTTAAAAATGCAATGTAACAATTTAAGATATTTTTAGAAAACCATAATTAAAAAATATAATGAAATTTGGTTGATTCCCTTATTTTTATGGAAACAAAAAAAGCTGCATATGTAACATATATTATTCGAAAATGACACAAAAGGTACATAAATTAATAATTTAAAATATTTTTTAAAAAAACACATAAAAAACTTAGTTCATTTTTTCAAATTTCATTTGTGTCACATAAATTAAAAGAAAAAATTAATGATATCTAGTATATATTATATAGAAGAGTGAAGTGGGAGGATGACCAAGGGCAAAAATGTAATTTCACGCTAAAAAAAATCTATGTAGAATGATAATAAATAATTATAGAATTATCTTTCTATATATGAATGAATAATGATCAAGGGCAAAAATATAATTTCACGCTAACAAAAATCTACCATGAATGATAACAAAAAAATTAAAGGGAAATTTCATATATGGCAAACTTAATTGCTGAATTAACATTAGATGGGTATAGTTTACATATTACATTCTATGGGTATAGTTTAGGTATTTAGGTATCTTTAATTTTGTATATAACGGTTTTTTTTGTTTTTTTATTTATATATTTTTTTTAAAAAAAAATGAATTGTAACTGAAGCGTTAAATAATGTAACAATAAATTTAGATAATGCCATAATTTAAGGTAAACGTTCAAAATCACTTTTTTTTCAAAATAAGAATTATACAGCAATTGAAAGACAAAACAAACTTGTTTTTGTGCATGAAGGAAGCATCAGTTTAACCATTTTTTCTTGGTATAGTCAAAGACAGGTAATGTTTCATTAGATGAAACTTCATGTTATTAATTGCAGTAATTATACAATTTTCTCTTGTATTTACAAATTTGGATGTATGTGCGGTCCTTTGTGCGTTGAGACTTGTATATATCCAAAGCGTAATTGTATATACGATAGTATGGAGTGTTTTAGAAAAACTGGTTTGAGTATCTATCATAAACGGTAGTTTATGTATTCTAATATTTATAAACAAATTATTGCAGCAATTTCAATGTGTAAATGTAGATTAATTTTTGTATTCGAAGGTCGTATGATAAAATTGTATATATCTATGGAATTTTAGTTTTGTCTTTATTTTCGTTACCTGTAATATAGTTGTGTAGGATACGTTTTGTGATTTCTAATATTCATGTACAAATATTGCAGTAATGTATATGTTGAAATGTATATAAGTGTATAACATGAAAAGCCGTAGGAGACAATATACATTTTTGGATGCAGTATTTGTATATGAGCACGAAGATCAGGGTAAACGTAATTTTGTTATAATGATTAAATTGATTGTATTAAAATATTGTATCAATTGTATATATGATATTTGTGCATGATTTGAAATAAAATTTTGTTTGAAAATTCTACAGATAATGGCCTCATTGGCTATTTTGGTTATGCATTTTGGAAAATGGGAAGATTCAAATAGTTACATTGATTATACTATAGAGGGTATAGTGTTTAAGGAACAAGCAACGTTTCTTGAGTTCTAATATTCATATACAAATACTGCAGTAATGTACATGTTGAAATGTATATAAGTGTATAACATGAAAAGCCGTAGGAGACAATTATATACATTTTTAGATGCAGTATTTGTATATAAGCACGGAGATCAGGGTAAACGTAATTTTGTTATTATTGATTAAATTGATTGTATAAAAATATTGTATTATAATATACAATTATAAATTAGGCATATCCCTATAACTGAATACAATTGATTTTTGTATATATATACAAAAACAAATATAATATGGAGCCTTTAATATACAATTCACTACTATCCCTATTAACTTAGTATACTAGTCATTATATACATAACTTAAGTAATCTGTATAAACTAATCAAACATACAAATCCGTACAATAACTAAGGGAATATACATATAACTAAAACATGTGTGTATTAAACATGCAATATACTAAATACAATTATGTGAATATACAGAAATTACTTAAACAAACAATTTTTTGTATATTGACACATAAGTAACAAAATATTCTATCTAAAATTGTGTTTTAAGCCACTACCTCATGATCCTGATGTTCTTTGGATTCGTCAATTTCAGATTCACTCTCCTCTGAATTACTGGTTACTGCTTTCCTCTTTCTTTCCCCTTCTACAATTTTAATGCCTCTAGCTATGACATTGTTAACAACTTTTTAAACTGTCATTGGGTCATTTTTTTTCTTGGATCTCAATTCTCCCATTGATTGTTTATCTTGAACTTGTTTGGATTTTACCATAGACCCTACATCAACCCCAAAATCTTGAGTTAAACCCATTGAAAACGAGGGTAAATTGTCAACAAAATTGACATGCAATGGAATACCTCTGGTAATCCTCATAGATGAAGATGATTCATCCATTCTAATTTTGAAGAACTTATAATCTAATAAGAACGATCGATTATTATAACAAAAAAATATAAAAAAAGTAAGAAACACAATACATATACAATTGTTGAATAAGGAAAAAATAAAAACAATTGATACACGACTAGATTTTAGGGGTTACTGTGAAAGTTGAATTCAATATCGGAGGGAGAAAGTGAATTTTTTGCCAATTTGAAATTCAAAATCGGATAGGAGTGATTATAAGAGAAAGAGGTGGAATAGAAATAGGAGAGATAATATTGATTTGTATAAAATTATATACAAAATTAAAATAAAGATTTTTTACGTTTGGTTTATGAATAGGTAGTGGGTCCCATTAATTATGGCAAAAAAAAACTATAATTATAGAAAGTAAATAAATTAAACTATATACTTATTATATAGTTACTTAGGGATGTTTGCCATCCCATGTAATTTCAACCAAAATTAAATAGTTCTAGAAACATCTTAAGTTATTGTTATTACCATTAACTTATTTTGTTATTACTTCACTTTCTTTTTCTTTTCTTTTGTGAGTTATTGTTATATTCATTATGCTTATACAAAAAAGCCTACTTTTTATATAAATCAGTGTGATAAAATTAATAATATATATTAGATTGAAATTAAAGAAAAAGATGTTAAAAAATGTATTAAAGATGACCAAGGATAAAAATGTAATTTTATTCTAACAAAAATCTATCAAGAATAAATAATTTTAGAAACATCTTTCTATATATGAAGTGAATGATGATCAAAGGTAAAAATGTAACTTCATGCAAGCAAAAATCTACCAAGAATGATAACAAGAAACTTAAATAGTTCTAGAAACATCTTTAGTTATTATATTAGTATTACCTCATTTTTGTTATTTCTTCATTTTTTATGCGTACTGTGATATCTATTTATTATACGAAAGTAAATAAATAATGATTACGCTTAACTCTTAATAATTATATATCAAGTATAATATTAGGCAGAACCAATCAAAATTAAAATTAAAATTTATATGTATATATAAATTTTGTGTATTGAAATATTTTTTAATATTATGATCTTAAATATGCTATATAAAAATATTAAAATTCAGACGTTATTTTCTTTTTGAAATGAAATAAAAAATAAGTTCATATAAATCGAAAAGGAGGGAGTCATATATTAAAAATGAAATATATATGTGTTATTATTGAAATGAGCTTTCATGTATTATCATTGTTTTTAAAAATCGTTTGGCTTCCTTCTATTAATTTGTGCATATATGTGAAGTTTTAAAAATTTGAACATTTTAATATAGAAATATAATGATTTGAAAACTTTAATTCTTCGTTTTAATTTCTAATTTGTTACATATTTGAAAATTACATGAAAAAAAGAAGCTTAAAAACGCAATGTAACAATTTAAGATATTTTTAGACAAACGTATTTCCCTCGTTTAAAAAAAAAGACCTAGTTTGACTTGAAACAGAGTTTAAGAAAAGAAAGAAGACTTTTTAATCTTGTGGTTCTAAATTAAAGTTATATCAAATGTACTAAAATGTTCTTTAATCTTGTGGTCTTAAACATGCCACGTGGAAAGTTAAAGTTAAAGGGTTGCTAAAAAAGGAAATGGGTCATTCTTTTTTAAAAGATTAAAAAAGAAATAGAGTCATTCTTTTTGAAACGGAGGGAGTAGTTAAAAAACATAATGAAATTTGGTTGACTCTCTTATTTTATCGAAACAAAAAAAGTTGTATATATTATTTGAAAATAACGTAAGAACTAAAAAGTATTATGAATCACAGTAAAATGACAACTAAAAATATGTGAGAATCATATAAGAAATTTCGTTTACTTTCCTAAAATCACTTGTATCACATAAAATAAAACAGATGGAGTAACATATATTATTCGAAAATAACATAAAAGGTACATAAATTTTAAATATTTTTTTAGAAAACACATAAAAAATGTAGTTCACTTTTTCAAATTTCATTTGTGTCACATAAATTGGAAGAAAAAAAACTAACATAAGTTGGGCCTGCGCTGACGAGGGCATATGATATCTAGTATATATATATATATATATATATATATATATATCATAACAACAACTAATTGTTCGTCCTTCCCGTCTTTTTAGATTTTACTTTGAAGTTTTTTCTAATGCATGTTAATGTTTACCAATTAAGAGTATAATAGTTGACACAATCAATTTTTTTTAAAAGCAAAAAATATTCTTTATGTTGTTAAACATGGGGAGAAATGCAATAGCAAACTTTAGGATATATAATAATAATAGGAACCCAAATTTTCTAATGTAACTAAAAGAAAGAAAAAACTTTTGAATCCAATCTTGTTAGGAAATGTTCACGTTCGCCTCTTTAAATTTTCGAATTGACTATCTCTTTTTTTTTTTCCAAACAATGGTCACTTCTAAAAAATAAAAATAACCCCAATTTGTCTTAGCCATAATTATTTGAATAGCATTTTCACTTTAAAAACAAACTATTTTTTTTTCTTTCAATCTTGCAATAAAATATGCTCAAACGCCGACTAATTTCATCCAACCCCTTCCCCAAAAGTTTAAATAAAATAAAGAAAAGAAAAGTGATTTGACAAAACTATATATAAAACGATATGTTAGTAGATGAAGTGCACATCTCAAATTAATTGCTGCATCCTCGTTTGAAGCATTCAATTAAAAGATGGCCAACTCCTGCAATTAAGTTATGGCCACTACAATCAAACAATTTCACATCTACTGGATAGTCAATGGACATTAATTAAAGTTGCTCTAGTTCTTTTTTTTTTTTTTCATTCTTATTTGTCCTTTTTAGTTCGAAATGGAAGTGCATACCTCTTAAATTCATCCAACCAAATTGCAAGCTCTTTTCTAGAGAGAGCTTCAATTCTTTTGTCTCATGTTGATTGGCTGGGGTAGGCTCTGGCAAAATTTGAGTGAAACGTCTAAGTAGGGTCTATTTACTTTTTACTTAGACATAATACATGAATATGTCTTTTTAACTTAACTATAGCTTATAACTACGTCCTACAACTTTGAGTGTGCATAAGTAGATACTAGCATAAAATTAAACAAAATAGACACATTCGTCTTACGTAACATCCTATATGGACATTTCGTGTTCTACGAGGCATTTATATGTATTATGTCATTATGCGTGCATCTTCTTCTTTAATTTTATACTAGTTAAAGTGCTTAGTTATACACACCCAAAAATTAGAGGGCATAAATGTGAGATAAAACCAAATTAAAGGACATATAATATTTTTGTCAAGATATACATTGAACCCTCCCCAAAAGATTGAAAGGCTTAAAGCAATAAGACAGTTCCCACCAAAAAGAAAGATAGGTAGAAGCTGTCGGAGCACATCTTCGTTTTCACCAAAGAAACATCACTAATCTTGCAATCAGACTATGTCAAGTAACATAGCAAGAGTATCATCATTACAACAATACGTACTGATAAGCATAATCGATCGACCCAAATTCACCATATAATATCATGCAAATAGTA
Organism: Solanum sitiens; assembly: GCA_016801875.1. Classification (NCBI taxonomy): domain Eukaryota; kingdom Viridiplantae; phylum Streptophyta; class Magnoliopsida; order Solanales; family Solanaceae; genus Solanum; species Solanum sitiens. The sequence continues at coordinate 334,110 of JABWTJ010000531.1, forward strand.
AAGAAACATGAAACTTGGAGATATAATCATGACCTAATCATTATCATCACCCCTTTTACTGTCAAATCATGTTACCATGAGACATACACCTTATCTCAAGTCATCCTTCTTACGTTCAAAATCATAAACAATCACTCAATCTTGATTCCTCGTACTTTTCATGTAATCCGGTGATTTTGGGTGTATTTATATGCTCATTCATTATATTTATTCTCATGTGCCTTTAATTTTATGATCACTCTTTATTCTAATCGTTATGTTTGATTGATATTGTGATGATTGCGCTCTAAGACGTGTGATTAACCAATGCAGGAAACTTGAAGGGAAATTGAGACTTGGGAGCTAGAGCATATGTGAAAAGCGTGGGGGCAACTTGTAGGAGCACTTGAAAGAACACACAAAGAAAAACTGGGCTAGGGCGCACTGTAGGTGTGTCGCCCTAAACTCAAAACTATTGATTCTCATAACTGACACAGGTTTAACGCGTCGCAGCAAGGATAAAATTTAAGACAGCCAGGCCTGACGCATTGTTGATGCGTCATGCCAGACTCTCAACTATTGGCGCCCAGTGTTGGCGCATGGGTGGCGTGCTGCCCCAGCATTGCCCCCACAAATTTTCCTAGTTTTGAGGAGCCTAAATCTAACAAGAAAAATGGAAAAATTGTTGATACGTCGTTAACGACATAAGATATAGGGTAATGCCCATGACATCATGTGTCTTACAAGCACATCATGACAACTTGTGCCTTACAATTTAAGGATGAAATCAAAAGAGCAAAATTATTGCTACGTTGTTAACGACATCAGTCTATGGGGTAAGGCGCATGACTTCATGTGTCTTACAAGGCACATGACAACTTGTGTTTTACAAGGTTAACAATATACAGTAAAACCATCAAAATAAAGTGGGTATAAATGAAGTTGATAAATAAATAACAATTGAAACAAACTTTATATTTAAACTAACAATATAGCACAACGATCCAAACAACGTGTAAATTACAAGAATGAAATTTGAAAAATGTTAACGTAACTAAAATATTAAAATAACTATATAGATAACGAAAAGTGAATGTTTTAAGCCAACCTCCTCTTGTAAGACACATGATGTCATGTGCCTTACCCTGTAACTTGACGCCGTTAACAACATATCAATAATTTTGTACTTTTGATTTCATTCTTAAATTGTTAAATTTTTTAATCAATCTTATTGCTTTTTTGACTTCAGACTCCCGGCTTTAGTTGTTCACCAATAAATTTGCCCTACAGCAATATTCATTAAATAGAAAACTTTTTAACCTATTTATGCGACTATGCCATATAATCTTTCGATTAAGTGTGAATTGACTAGTTTGGAGCAGAGTGGTTCCGCAGACTATTTTTGAATAGGACATGTTTTTCATGTTTTTGACTTATTACTACTTATTAATATTAATTCCTACCCATCTAATAATTATAATTAAATCAGTTTTTTGTCCACTTCCACAACACCAAAATCAAATTAATTAAACATAAATAAAGATTCTAAAATGGAAGGAATTGGTGTCCCTAATCAACACAACTATATACTTTTCTGGTATATATAGAAAGATTATTGCGAAAACCATACTATATAATAACTTGAAATAAAAATATATGTCTTAAAAGTTTTAATCAAGAAAATATTTATAGAGTAATTTGGGATCCCAGATTTGCTGTTATGTGCTGTCTGCATCACTCTAACTCACACCTTTATTTATTTTTAATTTTTAAAAATAATAAAAAAGCTCATACTAAACTCTCTGGCTTTTTGCAGGCTCTTTTGTCCATTTCCTCCCTCTTTCTCCCACATGTTCTCGGACCATTTTCGATTCACTTATTTTATTTTTCATTCTCTAAAATTTTACTCTCAAAATATAGAAATAAAGAGTAAAATAGAAAATGGACAGTTCAACTCATCTCCTTATCACTCTGTATTCTTCATATTTAGAGAGTATGTCTAGGGGATACTTGTACATTTTTTCAATTATTAATTAATCACAATAATAATTTAGTTATTCGGTAGGTCGTTTCCAAATTTAGCATTATTCAAAAAATAATTAGGATATGATCCAGATGTTGCAATTGCGGTTTCTTTTTTTAAGTATTCATTGTTGTTCTTGTTGCAGGTAATCACGAACATTTGAATCACTAATAGTTTCTAATTTTGTCATAAAAGTTTTATTTTCTTCTCTAAATTCCTTGACCTTGATATACCTATCTAGCCTTTTGTCGTCTTGTTGTTTGGATATAGCAAACTCTGATACATGATATAATGACTACATATTGTATACTGCACAACATGATAATTGAAGATGAACGTGATTTTAATGCACCAATTTAAAATGTAGATTCATTATTATGGATTAATGAATGATTTGATTTTTTGTCTCATTCTTGAAATATAAAAATGTGATCTTAATGCGCCAATTTAATATAGTATACTGCTGTCAATTATTATGCGCAAACCCCCGCCCCCCCCAAATTTGTACCATTTTACAGAGGGAAAAACCACTCGTTGATCATAATATTTTACTCCAAACTTAGATTAATAAATGATTTGATTTGTTGAAAATTAGACTCAAATAGGTATAAGAGCCTCTGATTCCTTGTAAATAGTAACTTACACTTGCTTAAAATCACATCATTTGATCATAGATAGTATATACAACCGTCAACTAGAACTTTTGCTCTAGGTTCCCTTGACCTCTAACCTTATTTTCTAATACTTCAAATATATTTATCCACTTACCACCTTATTCTTCTATTGTTAAACAAATTCATCGACTTTTGACTAGTGGTACTATGACATAAATTGATACAGGGTGTTATGTCTTCGATCTTTCTTTTAAAATTATTCTTCCTTAAATAACAATAATCATAACCCTAGATAAAACTAAATCTTGGAATTTCTCAAATTAATCACACAGCCTCAAGTTGATAAAAAATAAAATACATAAACAAGCCTTATTACTTGTGTAAGCTAAGAAAGACATCATTGATGTGCAAAACATAACATTACTTACTTTAGTATTATTAGTATCACCGTAACATCTCCGAGTTCGTAATAGCCAAGAATAAGCTTAGAAACTAAAATTTATCATTTTTGGAAAGAATAGGAAAAATCTAAAAAATTTCCTAAGTTAAGAAAGTGAGTTTTTGGTCATTTTAAAATAGCCATAACTTCTGGCTCAGGATGAGTTAGAGTGGTTCTTTATATGGTTGGAAAGCCCTTGGGGAGATGTTTCCAACGCCCTCGAGTTTTCACGATTTCGATATCGTATGAGGGAGATATGCCTTTCGGAAGTTGGATTGTTGAAGTGAGGAAAGTCCAATTCCGGATTTTAGTAAGGGCAAACTTGTCTTTTGACCCATCATTTCCTAATTCGTTTTAAGGGTTTATTAGGAGTAAAAATAATCCTTAAGTCAGTTTATAAAATCAATTCACGCTTAGGGCTTTGAAGAAAAGAGAAGAGAAGGAGAAAAGGAGAGAATGATCAAGAATCCATCAAGAACGCTAAGGTTTCGCGAGTGAAATTTGTCATGTGTAATCCCTAGTGAGGTATGTGAGATCTTTCTGTGTTGGGTTAGTTCATCCACACACCAATTTATTTAATTCAGCAAGTTTTGAGTAAATTGAATGTGAACGTTGAAGTTCTTCAAGAACAATAGTTGATTTCTTATTGGTTGAGTTGTAGTATACTTTTAGTGATTGGATTCGTGTTTTCGAGCTGTTTTTCGAGTCTAATGTATTGTGTAATGAGGTTATTAATGATCCTAAGTGATAGGGGTGATATCCATGGAAGTTTAGAGGGTTTAAAGTTGAAAAACAGAGAAGAAAAATCGAAAATCTCATCAGACAGGCCATGGGGCGCCGCGCTAACCAGAGCCCCTTTGGACAGTCTCTGTCCGTCAGGCTCTGGCGCGCCACACCAGACAGAACCCCTCAGGACAAATTCTGTTCGTCAGGCTCTGGCGCTCCGCACCTCTTAGAGCGCCACAAACGCCCGGAGACTCCATTTTTGCCCCATCTTTTCATACTAGTTCCAAAGTGATGTACCTATAATTCCTAGTCGATTCCAACACTCTACGGTACATCTAAACATCATGAAATCATTCCTAAATATGAAATATTTAACCTTGAATCCATAATCCAATTCAAGGAAAGTTAAGATCAAAGTCTAAGAAGTTAAAAGTTAAGTCTAAAGGTTAAGAAGTAAATCAAAGTAAAGTTTCTTAAAGTTTCGAGAGTCTTATTTAAACGTTTTAACTTCATTTTAAGGCTCAAGTTTCGATTTAAAGAAAGAGTAAATGTTGAAGTCTTTTCTTCAAAGAAGTATAAGGGAACTAAGTATTCCCTAAAGAGTTGATTAAGATCAAAAGTTTCAAGTCAAGCAAAGAGTAAATAATTGAGTTCAATTCTCAAAATATATAAGGGAACTAAGTATTCCTTAAAAAGTTTATAAATGTTTTTACATTTAAGTTAAGAGGAAACTAAGATTTCCCAAAAGAGTTTTGAACAAGAAAAGAGAACATTGATTCCAAGAGAGCTTTTAAAGCAATGTGTTGAGCAATTATCTCAATCCAAAGAAAGGAAGTTATTTTAAAAACATGAGCTAAAGTATATTTTGGGAGTAGTATTGCGCACCCATGTGGGGATAAGAGTTCATATTAACTCAAGTCCCCATGTAAACCATGTAGCCATCATGGGTATTAACGAGTCATACTTTTTAGATGATCAGGTAAGTTAAGCTAGTGGATCCACTAAGTTAAGTAAGGTCCTATACGGATGGCAAGGAATATGATGGTCCTTGTTAGCATGAGGTAAAACGTTATATCATCACTTAGGCTCACAGTGATGGTTGTCGGTTAGAGAATCTCCCACATAATTTATATTACTTTAAATGAGTAAAGTTAAGTTCGTTCTTGTTTTATTTTAATGAACTAAGATTGTTTCAGTTGCTTTAAAGTTTTATTTATATTTATATCGCATGAGTTTTACTGCCTTATATATATTGAGTTGAGTATCCATGAGAGTAAGTGTTTCTTCTTACTCCTTTTAAGCTTAAGTTATGTTAGCATTCCATCTCGCATACTCGTACATTCAATGTATTGATGCCAGTTGGCCTGCATCGTTTTATGATGCAGACGCAGGTAACCAGGATCAGCATCCAGCGCCTCGTTGATCTAATTTGAGCACTCAGTTGTTAGTGGTGAGGCTTCTCGAATTCCGACCCTTTTTATGCTTTTCAATTTTCTTTTCATTATTAGAATGTTGTGGGGTCTGTCCCAACATTCATCTTAGTATTTTAGAGGCTTCATGGACAAATAGTCAGTTAGATAGTCAGTTCGAGTCTCTTATTTCTGTATTTCAAATACTTTGTTATGAGACTTAAGTTTCAGTTTGGCTAATTTATTATCATTTTAAGTTATATCATGAGACTGTTTTATCCGAGTTAAGACTTCCATGAGTTAAGTAAGCCAGGTCAAGGGTTCGTTCAAGGCCAAAAATGGTCATTGGGTGCTGGCCACGTCCAGGGTATAGGCTCGGAGCGTGACAATCACCATAAAAAATGAAGCACACGTACGGGGAATAGGCACAATTACCTCATATAGGGTACAAATAAAGTCACTTTAGACGAAGGCATAAAATGGATCCATATATACAATCATAAATAGAATATTAGTTGTGTAAGAAAGACATCATTGATGTCCAAATATTAGGTTGGACTCCTCATAATATTCCACTAGAAATTAAGCTATTACCTCTAACATTTCCTCATCTTGGTAGGTAATTGTGCTACGCATATTTTGGAGAAAAATGTTAAGATGAGTCATCTGTTGACAACTTCTCGTATTGTATCACTCATTATTGCTAAAACACTAATTACATATAATTTTTAACTAAGTAGCATAAATTGTTCACTTGCAAAAATATAGACTTGTTGTCACTCGCAAAATTGTACTCATCACATATAGATATTGTATACACTATCTATGTATATGCAAGTTAATTAATTTATAAATGATAAGCTATAAGTTATATACTTTTATGAAAATAATATTTACAAAGAGAAAGACATAAACTGCTCCCTAGACTTGTATCCAAAAGTCAGTTGCACGCTTTTACTATTGAGGCGACCTATTACACAACTTCAGTACACAAAAGTGCATTTATTTTCCCCTCCCATCACCCAACCCAGGACATTATGTATAGAGTGAGAGTCACTCGTCTCCTAGTGAAGCCACATATTATATGACCCTCAAATCGATTCATTTGACCCAAACCCGTTTCTTTTCACCCAAATTCATTTTATTTTAACCTAATCCATCTATTTCACCCATCCGTTTAGTTTCTCTAAGAACATTAGTACCTAATTGAAAATTTCGACCGTAAATCCTAATTTTAGCTAAAGATTTCTTTGATTTTATAGTGTTTTTGAGTCATATTTTTAGTTTTATCAAGGTTTCACTGTCATATTCGGAGGAAATTGGTGTTTACAATCGAGGCGATCATTGTTTGGTGGAAACAAATCGATGGTTACTAAGGTTTTGTGGTTACAATCGAAGCGTTCATCGTGGTTACGGTCTCCATATCTGAAAGGTCAGTCATCTCTAAGGTAACTTCATAGTTCATACTATTTAGCTTAGGGTTATTTCATCTTTATTTTTTTTCAAGTTTACAATATTTCATCTTTCATTCACATGATTCTCCTTTGTTGTTGTATGTTTTGTGTCATCGTTGTTAAGGGTTAACTGTTGATATTATTTCAGGTTAAAATTTTTTTTGAATTGATTCTTTGAGATTTTACCATGGTGGTGTTATGAAGATGGAAAAAAGCGATACAAGGGGATAAAATCATATCATGATGGAGAAGTTTATGATTTTTTAGATGTTGATGTAGATATATTTTCTTATTTTGAATTAGGGGATTATTTAATAGAGTTGAGATATAAACTTGGACAATGCCTGCTACATGCGAAACTTCTAGCAAGTACTATTATGTTAGAAATTAAATGTGACTATATACCAGTTTAATTGTGAATGTTTGAGTAATGGAGATATTTTGGAGGCATTTGTGTGTCGCTTGGTTGCTAATCCTATTTTGGTCCCACCTTCATTGAAATATGAGAAAAGTGGAGTAATTGGAGGGGAGCAGGCATCTCAAATTAGTGGGCCTAATGCATCTTTAGATGCTGAATTAGAATCAATCCATGAGACCCAAGAAAATGCCTTAAACCATGCCCATGCTCTTTCCAACTCAAATACAGTTTCTCTTGTACACTCTTTTACTGTTCTAAATACTCCTACTCCTAGTCATCAAACTCCAACCCCTGTCTATCAAAGGGGTGGCAGGGGGACCGGGTCGGCCCGCGACCGGCTCAAGAATCGGCTCGCTGGACCCGTCCTGTTGAAATTGGCGGATTGGGGGTTTGGGGATTTAGGGGACCGGTCAGGTGCCAGATCACCGTTTGGTCCCGGTCGACACGACTCGGCTAAACCAGCCAGTTTGCGGGATCCCCTTTACTTTTTTTTATTTTTATTTTAAAAAATCAAATTCTAGTCGTTGCCAACCGTTGGGGAAATGACTAGCCCCCCCCTCCAACAGATCTTTTTATTTTTTTCACTTCCCCGACACCCCCTACCACCCCCTATTTTTAATATTTTAATTTAATCCCTCAAGTTATCATAGATACACTTTAACCCATTTTTAATATTATAAATACCCCTCTATCCCTTACTATTTCTTACAAAATCATCTATTCTCATTTCTCTCATCTACTTTCTATATCCTCTCAAGTCTCAATCTTAATTCTTAAGTTTTAATTTCTATTCCATTTAAGTCTCATATTATTATAATACATATAATTCAATTTTTAATTCTAAATTTTCATATATATATATATATATATATATATATATATATATATATATATATATATATATATATATATATATATATATATATATATATATAACAGGTACCACGAGCCCTCTGTCCCACACATCTATCCAGAAGCAAGTGTAGTTCACCGGTTCCACCGAATGCTCCTATCTCTCGGCAAAGATCGTGTGAGTGTGCAGTTATGCTTCAGATGCTTCACCATAGAATAGATCGACAGTTCCCGTTCTTTTTGGTGTACTCGCTTTATATCTCCGACACACAAGAAAGGACGCGGTGGGAAGGAAGCAGCCCTAGCCTCTGTCCGGCCGATCATTCCGCTGGCATCTCGCATTCACGCCCCCGTTTGACTGCCGCTCGGGGATGTAGTTATAAATAGGTTAGGCTTAGTGGGTCGTTGGCTACACCTGTTATCTCATTCTATGACATGCATATATATATATATATATATATATATATATATATATATATATATATATATATATATATATATATATATATATATATATATATATATATATATATATATCATATTTGCTATCAAGTATTGGAGATATATATATATATATATATATATATATATATATCATATTTGCTATCAAGTATTGGAGTTTCAAATTACAACTGACAACTTACAACAAACTACAAGCTTTAAGAATCAGTTTAATGTCTGCTATTAACGCAGACGTTTGGTACATTCGTTTCATAATATTTATATTTAATTTTTCGTCATTAATTTTTATGTTATTATTATTTTAATATTATACTTTATATATAATTAAATATGAGTTCTAGCGAAAAAAATACCGGTAAAGGAAAAGAGAAAGAACAAGGTGCCATTTTTAAAATATTTAATTTTGGTAAAAAAAAGTAGTAAGGAAAAAAATAAGAGTAAATGTGGTGGCAATTCATCTAAATGAATGTCTAGAGTTATATTTAATACAAATGATTCTACTTATGTTGATGATACTTCTTATGATATTAATTCAAATGTTCAACTAGATCATGAAAGTTTAGAACGACGTTATGGTAATATTAATCCTAATCTTGATAAAAATTCAGGTGAAGAAGTAGAAGTTGATTCGGGAGAAGAGGAATTAGAAGATACACCTACTAGTCCGATGATACCAGTTCCAAATGAAACTACAAATTTAACGGATCAAAATTGTGAACGTCCACCCCTTATACCTCCCACAAGGGAGAAGGTGAAGTATCAACGCCCTAAAACTTTTATTGTGTGGCAATTTATGACTTTCAATAAGGAAAACAATGTTGCTATTTTAATAAGTATAAGCAACCTTTTAAATATAGACAAGGTGGGGGTCAAGGTAGGACGAGGGGGATTAAATAGACATTTGTTATCTTGTGTGCTGATTCAATATAAAAAAGCTAAAACATTAGCCAATAGAAAAAAGGGAATTCCACTTAATGATTTTGATATTAGTGTTAATGAATTGATAGGGGCTTCTAACATGATTCAAGGAACATTAGATCCTTCTAACCCCGGTGGTCCACTAACACAACGTAAATATAATTAGGAAAGAGATCACGAAAATTTAGCTAAAATGGTTTCTGTTTGTGGTTTGCCTTATAGTTTTCCTTCAAATCCCGATTTTATTGAATATATTCAACAAACTTATAATCCTGCTTTTAGAGGTTTTGCAATAAATACTGTTAAATCTGATATTTTTGTATATCAAGGTAAACATTGTCAATATGTTCGTTGTATGTTTAGCATATTAGATAGTAAAGTGTCTATAACTTCGGACATGGATCGTAGTGTTAATGGACATGATTATTTAACTATTACAACAAATTAGATTGATCATTATTGGAAGTTGCAAAAAAGAATTTTAAGTTATAAAGAATGTGTAGAGAAAAAAACTGGTGCATATTTAGCTTCAAATATTTTAAGCGTTTTAGATTATTACAAGCTTATAGATAAAGTAATGTATGTCGCATTAGATAATGCATCTAATAATACAAACGCTGCTAGTATGTTAAAAGTTAGATTATGTCCAACTGATAGTAAAGCTTTTCATGTTAGATGTGTTGCACATGTATTAAATTTAGTTGTACAAGATGGTATTTTATTATTTGATTGTGGTTGCATGAAATTGAATATGTTGTTGCCTGGATTTTTCATGCTAATAAAGCTGCTAGAATTAGAGAATTTAATGAGCGTTGTTTACTATGTGAATTGTCACCAAGAAAAATTTCAAGAAATATTAAAACAATATGGAATTCTTTTTACGAAATGCTTTCAGTTGCTTAACAATATAAAAGACCCATACAAATGGTATTTAATGCTCATAATTCTGACTGATTAGATAGAATTTGTGATGAAGATTGGGAAGAAACTAAAGAACTGTTAGAATTTTTAAGATTTTTTTATGATGCTACAATCACGTTTTCTGTAATTTATTATCCTACTATTTCATCAGTATTAATAAATATTTGTGCTCTTTCAATTCGATTTTCTAAATATAAAAAATTAGATAAATTTAGAGTTGCAACTAAAGGTATGATTGAAAAATTTAAAAATATTTTTTTCCTATTCCTCATATTTATTTAACTGCTACTTTACTTCATTTTGATTATAAATTACGAGGTGTGCATGCACTTGTTGACACTTTTTATGATACTTTAGAAATTTTATCGTAAGAAATTTCAACTTGTGAAACGTGTAAGTCTAGCATAAAAGTAGAATAAAAAAATTTGTATGAAAAATATAGAACTACGGAAAATACTCAAGGAGAAGTTGGTCAAACTTCTAATCCTGAGAGTGAAGTTCGAATTTCAACTTATATGTGAGATTTTCTAGGTCTTAATTCTACTAACTGTGATGATTTTGAAGAATATCTTAATTAATCTTTAGAAGTATTAGAATACAAAGATGGCAATGAAGATTTATTAGGATGGTGGAGGAGACGGAGCATTGCATTTCCAATTTTGAGCAAAATGGTTCGTGATGTTCTAGCTATTCAAGCTTCATCAGTTGCATCGGAGGCTGCTTTTAGTGCGGCAAAGTTTCAACTTGGCGATCATAGACATTCATTGGAGGAAGAAAGTTTGGAATTATCAGTTTTATTTAGAGATTGGTCAATGCCGATAGGAGGAATAATAATTTGCCAAAGTTAAATTCCAAACAAGCATCTTGGATTAAAACGGTAATTGAATGTAGTGATGATGAATTAGAGTCACAAGAGTTTCTAGTAAGTTTGCCAACACCGGAGGATGTCACCATCGATATGATGTGACAATTAGAAAGCACATATTAGATTACATACGAGAACTAATTGAAACAGAACCCTTCTTAGAATGTGGCTGCGTAAATTAGTTACTCGTCTAATATTTGTAACAAATATTAGTTTTACATACGAGAACTTATTGAAACAAAACCCTTCCTAGAAGGTGGCTGCGTAGATTAGTTACTCCACTAATATTTGTAAATTGTAACTTCTAAGTTCTAAGTTGCAATTAGATTTTATTGAATAAATTTGAAGGCTTTATTCAAGTCTTTTTGATATAATTATTGTCTTGCATTTTAATTTTATACATACATATTTACATATATACTAAACTAACTATAAAATACTTAATTTAAAAATCGAAACTTGACATTTGAAATTTCAAGTTTAAATTACTTAAAAATATTTAAAATACAAATTTAAACTTCTCAAATTTGAAATTTGAAACTTGAAACTTGAAACTTGAAATTTGAAAATTTAATTTGAAATTTGAAATTTGAAAGTTAAATTTGAATTTTGAAAATTTAAGAATTACTTATTAGCTAAAAACATATAATTTCGATACAAATAAATAAGTATATAAAAAATAAAAAATCCCCCATTCCATTCCGTCCCATCCCGTCCCGTCCCGCCAAACCCCGTCCTATCCCGTATATATAATGGGACAGGATGGGATATATTTTTGTCCCCCCAATCCCGGTCCCCCTAATACTGCGATCGGCCAAATCCCCCAAACGCCATCCCCCGTCCCCTTCGTCCCCACCCCCGTCCCCGTCCCCCTTCGTCCCGTCCCCCAGTCCCCTTCCCCGTTCCCGTCCCGTCCCCCAGTCCCCGTCCCCGTCCCCATGCCCTTAACAACCCTAACCTATCAATCTAGTGATTCAAATTCTTGACCCTGTCTATCCTTCTACTGACCTAATTTGTGACCCTGTCTATCCTTCTAAAGAACAAGATTCAGATAGAGAATCATTTAATGAGGGATTTTGATGTGAGTGATGTGGATGACGAGCTAAGAAATTTTATGGAGGAAAAGAGTAAAATAAAGAGAAGGAAAAAGGGAGAAAGAGTTTCATTGCCTGATCATATAAAGTTACGAAAAAAAGGCCAGATGTTAAATATGATGAATCCACAAGTGGTAACATAAACAACTTAAAAGGCAAGTTAGTTGGTGATGAGCTTTATCATCCCTTAAATGAAGCTACCTGCTTTGAAACAAATCCAAATACTTACAATGATGGTAAAGGAGAGGTTCAACAGATAGAGAGAGTTAAACCAATAAGGAGAATAAGTTGAATAGAGTTGTATTTGATGCAATTTCTCGTAACAAATGTGAAAATTGGGTCTTGTATTTGAAAGTGTTGTGAGTTTAGAACTGTTGTTGCCAAATATGTTGCTGATGAACATATAGCAATTGAAATGTATATTAATGAACCAACAAGGGTAAGGGTTAGATGTACAGTTGGTTGTCCTTGGCTTTTATTTGCTAACTTTGATTCTAAGACAAACGATTTGAGCATGGATTGTGTGTTGGACATGTTCTTGTTAACTAGTCAAAGAGATAGAGAGGTATTGAGAGAAAGAAATATTTCTGGAGGTGTGTAAGGTCTATTTTAGAGGTTGAGGTAAATGATAACATTAATTTTATGAAAAGATTGGGAAATAAGATAGTCGATAAGTTGTTGTATTATAGTTTAGAAGGATGGAGCAATGTTTACTTCAATTTTACCTCAAAATGTGACATCATAGACAATAAAATGGTTGAATATTTCAATAATTGGATATTAGCAGCAATGCACAAGACTATAATTACAATGCTCGAATAAATTAGGGCGAAAATGATGAAGAAAATAGAGAGATGGGAGAGTTTTGCAGTACTTGGGTATGTGACATTTCTCCAATGACAATGAAGTTCTACAAGATAACACATCTAAGTCTAAGAAATGCAACATTTAATGGAATTCAAGTACTGGGTATGAGGTACTTCATGGACCATAGAAACATGTAGATATTCAAAGGAAAACATGTAGATGTAGAACATAGATGTTGAAAGTCATACCATGTCCTCATGCAATAACTGCTTTTCACCATAGAAAATTGGACCCAATCAACTACATTTGTAATTGGTATAACAGAGAAACTTATATGAAAACATACAACTACTTCATTCAGTCAGTTCTAAATATGAAATATGTCTACAATTACAAAACATCTTTGTTATACCACCTCATGTTAGAAACATGTCAAGAAGGCGTGACAAAGTCTAGGAACATAAAGCAATGTGAAATCAGTAAAATTGAAAAATAACCCAAAAGAGGGATTGAGATATCAGCTTGTCATAACCAAGGGTTACAATTAAAAAAAATGTCCTTTTGGTGCACTTGCTGGCACAAGTTTTACTGCTGGACCATGTTCAAGACCTGCTGGTGGCTCAAGATCAAGACCTGTTGCTGTACCAAGTTTAAGACCTACTGTTGGCCTAAGAGCAACACCTACTGCATCACTAACATCACAAATTGTTGTCCCAAGAACAACACCTATTGTTGTACCAACATCAACACAAATTGTTGCCCAAGAACAACACCTAATGCTTCATCTGAAGAGGAAGGGGTAAACCAAAGGGTTCAACAAAAAAAGTGATATAATTTCATTTACTAACTAAATAAGTTGCTTTACTGAGTATTTTATTGCTTAATAAGGATATTGTTGCTAGCAAAACAAGAATGGCTGAAATAGACATACTACATACACAAAGTGGTGCTACTATTATTAATGTAAGTTTTCTATTGTTATACTTAAATAACATTTATTATTTTTTCTTTAATGTAAGTTTTCTATTGTTATACTTAAATAACATTTATTATTTTTTCTTTAATCACAAATTAAAATTATTTATATTCATTTGAACAACCTGAAATGTTCAGTGAAAGATTTTAAAATGTCAAGTCTTCAGCATTTGTCACTAGATATCTTGGGCATAAATCAATACGTGATGTGAAATGAAAGGAAAACAATCTAGGACCTAAAGCCTATTTGAAGAAATGAGGGGAAGAAAACAAATTGAGAACAGGTCTAAGGCTGTAAATTTAAGTCAATAGAGCTCTAATGCTCACAATATCTACTGCAATCTAACTTGTTTTGGTAGTTTTTTTTTCTTGACAATGCAATGTAGATATTATGTTTTATTCGTAGATTTTTGACAATGCAATGCAATTTATATATATTTAGGTCTCTTATATTAAAGATAATGAATTGACAGTTGTGATTGCATTTTCATTTTTGGTGTTTGATTATGTAACAACTTTGATAGATATAACTTTTATTTTGATTAATGATTATGTAGCTATGAATGTCTCTTTATGTAGTAATGCTTCACTTTTTGTTGATGGTTAATGACTCTGTGTTATGAAGGGCAAGTAGTTTTCTCTCTTTCTGTGTGTGCGCGCATGCGTGTGCGTGTGCATGTGTGTGACAAATCCATTATATATTTTCTTTGCCCCTCATTGAACAAAATGACTAATTGTGCAACTAGCAAAGAGTGCGCGTGCGTGCGTGATTAGCAGTAGTTACACAAATTATATTTGCAGGTTATTTATAATGTGTAGACAACTGAGCAAATAGTTATAGATAATAGATGTATAGTTTATGTTCAAATACAAAATTAAATACTTGTCAACATAAATGAGACAAATCAATATAAAGTCTTGCAACTTTTTCATTACACAAATGCAACCAACATCATTTCACAAGGGAAAGGTTCAATACAACATGCAAATTTTTGGTAAAAGAAGAGATCATGACAATTTACTTGAATCTCTTTTCAGAAATAATTTTTTTTGAAATACTAAAATTACACCTAAAATACAAACACACAACAGAGCAATCCAAAGTTGTTTCTCCCTTTTCTGGGACTTGATCAATTTGTTTTTCCATTTCTTTTCAATTGCTTTCATCTTCTTCCAATCATCATCAAAATTGTCTATTTTTTACTCTATATTATTCATATCTATTTTGCTTTTCATAGATTTGGTAGACTTAGTGTGCTTGTTGATTTCCTTATTTGAAGTTTCAACTTTTCCAGAAAATTAAACACTATGTTTAAAGCTCAGCAATTCTTCCCAACAATTTATAAGGAATCACAAATTTGGATCTTTAATCAATATAATTATTCTTTCAAAGCCAAAAATCGTATGACCTAACTTCTTAAACAACAAAATGAATCATTCTATTGCTCTTGAAACAACAAAACAAATCATTCAACTCTTAAAAAATGTTCAACTTACCCCATAATGAGAACAACCCCAAAGGCAACTTCGTTTTCTAAGGGAGAGTGGACTAAAAAAAATAAAAAAGTGTCATGCGTCATGCTTTTGTAGACCAGCTAGTATACATTAAAGAAAGTTGCTTCCTCAATTAAACTAGCTTTCTCATCTTCTCTTCCCCCAACAACTTCACTCCGGAGGAATCACATATTCTTAAGTGAGAAGGCTTTTGTCGTCGACCTTGGCATTAAACCACTATCAATGCATGTATTGTCAGTCTGGACTGACGGATCATTTGCTTCTCAGGTGGTGTCGAACAATGGTGCTTGCGTTGCCGGAGATGCCCGCCTGTAGAGTTCGGCCTGCTTTTCGCCGAAAAGAACCGTTCACTAACTAGCTGGACTAGTGGGGGCCCCATCAGTATCTGGAGACATACTGAAAGCCATCTATCAGGATTTCTTGGATCCAAGAGGTCAACAAAGGCAAAACAAATTCATGTTTGTATCACACCTCTTCATGATCTTCCTCTTGCAAACATAGCCTAGTTCAGTTTATTCGAACCATATAGCACCTAAATAAAAATTATAGCAAGTCAAAAATCTAATAACTCAAAAAAATTACGAAATAGATAGAAACAAATTAAAATGAAAAATAGAGGAATGAAACAAAACAGAAAAAGAGGTGAACGAATATTAATGAAGAAGAGTTACCTTTGATTCAAAAGAAGAAATTTTGAACTATATGTTTGAATTCAATTTGGACTTCAGATTTTTAGAGGAAAATTTAGAGTTCTTCTTCATTAGGGTTGGTTGGGTGGGTGGGCTATAAGAAGGGAATATAATCATTGAGCATTTTTAATTAAAAATAAAATAAAATGAGTTTATTAACGTGTTGACACGCACAACTACGTGAAGCGAAACACATACAAAATTGGGTGTCACAAAAGATAAATAAATATACTTTTGTATATTTAAGATATGTAATAGATCGTTCCAATAGTAAAAACGTGTAACTGATATGTCTATCATATCAAATATTTACTCCTACATTAAGCCAAAAAAAAATGTCATGCAAGAAAATAAAGTATAGCGCACCCAACTATCATTCATCCCCATGCCCTGATCCCACCCACCACTTGCCATCTTGTAGACCCTCTCTCTCTCTCTCTCCTCTGTTTTTACTAGTATCTACAATCTCTGTTCAATACCACTCTCCAATCTGTGCTCTCCACTTTTACTTCCATTTTTCTCTCTCTAGAAAATCACCATGTTTGATGATTCTGTATCTACTGTGTATTCTTCAATTTGGGCATCCATGAATAGCTGGTTCACTCCAACTGTTCTTTTTGTTCTTCTCAATGTCATGATAGGTACCATTGCTTTTACTTCTTCCTTAGCTAACCAAAAACATAATCATCCTAAACAACAAGAAGACAACTCACATCAACAGGAAGATTACTCACAAAATCGACAACAGCCCACTAAACTTGTGAGATCTCCTTCTCTTCTTCAACGCATCAAATCCATTAATTTCTCCAATTACAGATCTCATGAACATCCCCATCAACAAGAAACCCCACCATTTGAACCACCAACACATTACATTTTTGAACCAGCTCCTCAACATACTACCGTAGAACCAGACACCACCACCACCCAGTATATTTTCAATCAAGACAAGAATGTCCAAAAGGCACAAACCCACTACGATTTCCAGCAAACACATCACGAAAATCTCCCAGATACACAGACCCAGTACCTATTTCAGCACACCCAAGAACAAAAATTCGGAAATATTGAACCGGATTTCCATTTTGAAGAAACCCTTCATGATAAATCGAAATCGACCCAGTTCAATTTCCAGCACACCCACGAACACAAACTTAAAGATATGGAGACCCATTTCGATTTTCAGCAAATCGAGGAGGAAAACGAAGATGAAGAAGAGGAAGGTGAGATGAAGAGCTTGGATGAAGTGTACAGTCAGTTAAGTGAACGACATGTGAGCAGGAGCAGATCAGATACAAAACCGTCAGCAGATGAAGCTCCGGTGAAGTTACCGACGAAGATGAAGAAATCAGCAAGTATGAAATCGCCATTTGGGCATTTTGAAGAAGAAGACATTGTGGAAACTCGGCGGCCGGCGACTACGAGGGAGAAAAATGCTAAAAAAAGCGATGAAGACAATGAAGTCGATGCGAAAGCCGATGATTTCATTAACAAATTCAAGCAACAGTTGAAGTTGCAGAGGTTGGATTCCATTCTCAGGAGCAAGGAGACGATTGGCAGAGGGAGCTAAAGGTATAAATTTCTGGGGGTTAATTTTCAGTTTCTGATTAGTTTTTGGGGCAAACTGTAGAAATTGTTAAAGTAAGATCCAAATGTTGCAACTTTTGGTCAATTGTCTTTTCCTTTGAAATTTGACAAATCAAAGGCATTTTAGTAAATTCAACTTATACCGCTAATATATGATTTGTATTTTGTGGTGTCTGAAAAATGTGGAAAAAGATATTTTTTTTATGGGTGTTTAGAGCTAATTCCAGTGTAATGTGAATGTAGTCCACATTTTAAATTTCGTGTTCAAATAGGTCATCTTATTTTTACTTTCCTTCAAAAAATGTCCCCAAAGAAAATCTCCATTTTTCATTTTCTTTTTTTTTTATGTACTTTTTGGTAAGTTTATTGTTATTAATGACTGTTTATGGTGAAGAAAACAGTCACCATATAGATTTTTGGTTCTGAATTTGTATTATTATCCCATGTTACCTTTGTATTGCTCACAATGAATACATTATTAAGGAATTATATTGAGTCAAGAAAAAAAATATTAGAACTGTGTTTTTCTTTTGTTCCCAATCTTGTGTCTGGCAATGATTTTGGATCCCGACTAAATTTGAATTACACTGTATTAAGGAGATTAATTCGAACCTAAAATTTATGTTTAAGGATGAATTAACAGAGTTGTCTTAACAAGATGGTAAGTGTCCATCCTAACTAACGTTGATCTTGGATGATTTATTGTTTGTGAGATTATATCAATTTTGTTAAAACCATATTGATGAGGCTTTTATTTTTGAAAAAATTATCTAAATACATGACTTATTTTATCATATTTTTTAAAAAGTTATATCATTTGAAAAAATTATGAAAATCTCTACTCTCCTATTTTCGAATACATCACTTTACATGATGTATTGGCACATTTTGGTATGTATTTCACCAAATTTAAGAGATTTTTGCAACTTAAAAAAAGTAGGGATGAAATGTAATTATCTCTTTTAACACCATGAGATTTGTGTAAAATTTCTCTTGATTTTCCATGTATAACCTATAATTTTTTTTGAAGGTAATATGGTTGGTTTTGGGTCAATATAAGTATACAATATCTTATAAATAGTTTCTTTTTTCTTTTTTAGTTTTGATGTAAGATTTTATTTACACACCTTCAACAATTTTTCCTTTGAATAAAGCTCCACTAAATTTATCATTATTTATGTGTTAATTTATAGATTAATTGTGTGTCAGCCATATTAAACAAGTAGCTACAACCACCAAACTTAGTTTTTTTTTTGTTGCATGTGTTCTTTGGAGCTATTGAATAAAGGTAGCAAATTAGTCGTGGATTGATTTTTGACCTATGACTTATAAGCTAAACGTTATAAGTTAGATTTCGCTTATTTTTATTATTTTGTCTTTAAAATAAGTGCTTATAAATACTTTTTAATTTTATTCAAAAACTATAAAACTGCTTAAAAACTATTTTAACTAAAAAACACCTAAAATGAATCAATCCAAACGAACACTTAGTCTCATGAAAATTATTAACTCAATTAGCAATTGATGGACTAAAATAACTTCATGATACTCTTAATAGTGTTAATGTTCATTTTGAATCAAACCTGGATGATTTTCTTCAAAAAAAAAAACATTCATATCATAGCGAATATTCAATATCTTATAAATATTTAGGGCCTATTTTATCATAGATTTTCTAAATAATATTTGGGGAAAATTTAGTAAATAGTGTTTGTCCATACAATTTGTTGTTTTTGACAAATATTTTGGCAAATATCTTAAATTTCCAAATATTAATTTTTTTTATATTTGGGTCAAATCATTATTTCGAATCTTTTAAAAATTGAAATTTTACACCAAACTTTAATCTATTACAAAAACAACCTTTATAGTAGTTGTTTGCGTTGTATTACATAATTTTTTTACGTGAACACCAAAGTACTGATGAAATATTCAGTGAATATGAAAATGATGATATGGTTGTTGATGAAAATAATGAACAATCGGCTTGGGATAATAAAGTCATATACTTTGTCTACTTTACGATGTATGGAATGATACTTGTTGCATGCACTCCAAACTATCACATTGCTCTAGTGTCAGGGACACTCCTTGTTATTTGTTGCAAAAAAAATCCAATTGACTTCTAATACAAACTTATGGTTAACTTTGATAGTTTTTTAAATTTATAGGTATAAATCATATTTTTCTAAAAAAGTAAATATATTTCCAAATATTATGTCCAAACATATTATGAAATTTCACCCAAATAATATTTGCTAAGAATATTTAGAAACCTATGAAAAAACAGTAGCTTAATGAGGAGTTGTGAATTGGATATTTAGAGGGAATTTAATGTTTGCTTTAGTATATTTCCTTTGTTTAGGGGCAATCATATGATATTATGATGGTAGATGGGGCCATGACCATATTTAAATGGTGACAGCTAATGAGTAATCCCTTTCACTAATTTTTAATTTATGGGAATTTTGTTGATAGGTCCCATTCACAAGTAATGTGCCACCATATGATCCAAAGTTGGGCCGTTTTCCTTGCTCACTTGCAGCATCTTCTAGTTAGACTAGACTAGAAGTTTCACTTTTTGTTGCAAATAATACATTAAACAATTGTTTTCTAATGCTAAAAAGATTTCTCAGTGCATAAGATAGTATGTTGTTATTATTAGTTTTAATTCTTCTTAAAATAAGGGAGAGTTTGTTAAGATGGTTTGAAAATGAGTTAATATAAATATTAAATTTTGTATAAGTAATATCTATTTGATAGCTAATTAGTAGGTAAATATCAATAAGAGTTATGGTGAAGTAGGAAGTGCTCTTTCATTTTTAATCAAAGGTTTTGGGTTCAACTCATCCTAGGTATCGAGTCGCTTTTATTAGGGAGCGTTTTATCCTAACAAAAGACTTTTCGACGTAAATTCGAACTTAGTCGAATTCTAATGTGAGTACTAATGCTGAATGAGACCAAACATAGGAGATAAATTATGTATATATTAATTGAACTTCAATGTAGATATTAAACACTTGATGAGAAATCAAACCTAGAAGGTAATTATATATTCATATATAAATGAGTATTGTGTTTGGTTTGCTATTTAGAACTATATATTAAGTAATACATGTATATTTTGTTTTGGTTTGCTATTTAGAACTATATATTAAGTAATACATGTATATTTTGTTTTGGTTTGCTATTTAGAACTATATATTAAGTAATACATGTATATTTTGTTTTATATAGAAGAACTTATACAAAAATAACTAACTTTTATAGCTAATATGCGCATAAAATAATAGTTGAAGTAATCACCACATTATTATGCATCTTCATTATGGAATCTTTCTTGTATTTGTTATGTGCATGACTTCAAATAACTATTTAATTCATCTTCCTGTCGGCAAAGTGAATATTCACAAAAAAAATAATATATGTAGTTGATGTATTATAAGGAGACAGCTAAGTGAATTACCTGTTGAGTATTTAATTATTCTTTGTATTAGTTATGTGTGAAAATAATAAGACAATAATTTATGAATTAGCACATGGCTTTTGGAATGGTCAAATAGAGAAACAATTTTAACTACCTTACTCCACTAGATGACAAACAAATGACAACAATTTCTTTTGAGCTTTAATATTTTTTAGATTAATCTATTATAGTATCATTTGCCTAAAATTGAAAGATTTAAAGAGAGTAATTGTACTAGAAGGAATATTTGGTACGTAATATATATAATTCTAACATAAGATTTTATCCTACAAATTATTTGGTACATTTTTGTGATTTTGGAGTTGGACTTGATTTTAGATTACAACCCATATAACTGAGAAAGAGCTAAATTTAAAGTGTTATAAGTTGAGTTTGTAATCTATCGAATTTAAATATTTTTACTGTTTAAGTTAATGGACGCTTGATCATATTTTATTAAGAATTTTTTAAAAAAGTATTTTCTTCTTTTAAAAATAGAAAATAATTTTTGAAACGATAAAGTTGAATTGAAAAAAAAAAACAGTGAAAACATTTCACGGCCAAACGTCTTAATTAGAGGTGTGCAAAAGTCGAATCGCCTAAATCGAATCGAAAAAAATGTTAATGGATTATTGCTATTGAGTATTGGATTTTTAATGGGTTTATAAAAAAAATTTATTGGGCTATAGGTTCGATATCGATTTTTACTATTGGGTTATTGGGTAAATGATAACCTAATAAGACGGTAATAATTTATTATTTTACCCTTCCTAATTATTAAATATCAATTATTTAAAATATAATTAGACATTATAACTATATCAAATTATTAGTGCTCTACCAACTTCACACTAGGCCGCTTCACTAGTTTTTACTGATCACGCAAAATCTAAAGATTAAAGTAAGGGGTTCACATTGTAACTATTTCAATTTTAGTTTTAGTCTTGTTGGACTATTTTATTTTAGTTTTAGTTTGTAATTGTAGGTTGTAGCATTTGTAAGTTTGTAAAGGTCCGTAATGTGATTAACATAAAAACTTTCACACTATGTTTTGATGGTAATATGTAATTATAGCCTTCGTACTATATTTTCTCTTATTGATATATTTTCTCATTATCTTTCTTGTTTCACTTTTAAAGCACTTAGAGAAGTGAGAAGACATATAATATTTTACGGACAATTTCTTATTGGGTATACCGAAAACCGAACCGATAATGATCTAAAACCGATAAATCGAAAATCGATAAAAAATATCTTATTGGTTTGTTATTGGATTGACATATTTAAAAAATCAAAAATCAATAAATCGAACCGATAATACATAAAAACGAATCGAACCGATCGATGCACACCCCAGCCTTAATACTTCACTTCAATGTGCTATGTTTTGGGATTACTGGATTAGAAATGCTACTAGTTGCACTCATTTAACTTTCTGTAAGCCCATTCAAACAAACCCTTAATATTAATTAGATTTTTAAGGAAAGAGTACTGAAAAAATTCGTAAATTGGATACAAATTATTAGTTTAATTCATAAATTATTGACAATCTTAAAAACACTCATTTACTTAACTAACTGAACTTAAATAGAGGAAATGATCAAAATAGTTCATTTTCTTTGGGTTAAGGCTCAAACTGATCCTTGAGTTTTCACATGGAACACTAATAGTCCCTCATGTTTGCGATATTGGTGCACTTTTGGTCTTCCTCCAAAATTTTATCTATTTTTTAGCATTGATTTTATCCATAACCTATGTATGGGATGTTCAATTGTCGTTTTATACATTTAGTAGAAATAACAACTCCATATGAAAGAATGTGAGAAGAAAAACACTTTGTTTTGTTTAGCAAAAATCGTATTGCAGGTAAGGTCGAGAGGTTTATCATGATAATTTCACGTGCAATAGTACAATTTTTTCTTTTCTTGCAAAGTCATATGTTAAGATGTTTTTAGTTTAGCTACGGTAATATTTATAGTGTACAAAACAAGGTGTTTTTCTTATCATCTTCTCTCAGATAGAGTTATTATTTCTATTATATATATAAAAAGATGATTGGACATTCCTTATATAAAATTTTGGACAAAGTTAATGTTAAAAAATAGGTAAAATTTTATGGGAGGATCAAAAGTGCACCAATATTGCGAACATGAGGGACTATTAGTGCTCTATGTGAAAACTCAAGAATCACTTTGTGCCTTAACCCAAAGGTGAGAGACTATTTTGAGTCTTTCCTCACTTAAATACATTTTCAATCTTGAAATGTGAGTAAAACACCCCCCTAAATTCTCGTCAAGTTTAAGAATGTTTTCAATAATTATCTCGACTTTTTGTTCAAAGTCACATGCTCCCCATAAGAATTTGAGACCACTTACTATCAAGGGTGTGTCCCTTCTCAGAAAATTACATTATATATAGAGGTTAAATTTTAATATATATATATATATATGAAAAATATTGACACTCTTATCACTAGTTAAAAATTTAGTATACATAATAATCAAGTTATTATAAAAATTTCTTTGAGATTGTGTATTCTTAGTAACGTGTGAAAATATTTTGAAGGTGAAATTTATAATTCCGATAATATTTTAAAATAGTTTTCTCAATTGTTTTTAAGAGTGTATAGCCAAAGAAAAGGTTGGGGAGGCATTGTCGTCCAAATGTTGAATGATAGAAATAGCGGTGTTGTGGATATACTCTTCATATCTTTTGGAACTATGCATCTTTGCTGATGGCACATCAACTTGTTACGATTATTATATATATCTTCTCTAACTTGTTTGCTTCTATTCAAATCTTTATTTTATATGAAGCACAACAATCAGAAAAAAAATAACATTTTGTATGATTTTATTAGTGAAATGCATCTTTAAATTATGTCTTGGCATTTCAATTGTTCTTTCTAATATAAAATATTTCTCAACTATTTAACATTTAATAACTTCCGATCCTCTATTAAAGTTTGTCTGGGAAAAGATAGAAGTATCTCTTTAGATTATGATAAAAATCTCAGAGATACGCCTTAACTAAATTAAGATCCTATTATCTCTTTTAACATTTTTTTTTTGTAATTTTATACAGATTTTTGGCTTACGTGACATCCAAATATCTCCCATGCGCCTCAACCGTGTGGAGTCACGGGGTGTGCCACATAAGTCAAAAGATGTACAATATTATATATAAAATGAGTTCAGGGATAATAGAACCTTAGTTTAATTAAGGTGTATCCCTGAAATTTCGATCATATTCTAAAGAATACTCGTGCCTTCTCCCATTGCCATCCCTATGAGTGACCATATTAACTCAATCATCGTGTTGGTTCGTCCTTAATTAGCTATGAATAAACTAAACAACTTCGCTAAGTCCCTAATTAGCATCAAATTATCCAAGACTTCTTTTATAATGGAAAATTTTAAACTCATAATATCCTCAAAATTGTTTTTACACACATATATATATATAAATCTAGAAGTATGTTTTACCTGGAAAGGACGAATGGAACACATTAAATAAGAAAGAGCCACGTTTAAATCTGAAAGTGACTTGTAATTAATTAATATTCAATTTTATTTGATAAGTTAAATTATGATTTTATTAAGAGTCATTTTCATTATAAAAGGAAAAATATAAAATATCTGGCAGATGTAGTCCAGCTTAACACCTAACTCTTAACCACCTTTAATTTAATTATTCTTAATTATTAGTACTAAGTTGTTAACCAATTGAGCCTATCTCCAACTCTTAACCACTAACTCTAGGTGTCAAGTCAACCAAAGAAATAAATGAATAAAAAATGCTTTATGTTGATTTATCCATACTCTTATACAGTATAAGTTATTTTGAAGGAAATTGGATCCGATCACGTTGGTAATTTGGCTCATATTAATAAATAAATTATATATTATTTATTATTCATTAAATAATTAAGTCTTAGGCCTAATTAACACTCAAAAAGCTAACTCAAAGGGAGGAGGATTGTGCAAGCGTTATTGGTGATCACGACCGCGATAGCAAAGGGGTCAGCCAACTCAATCATGACGGCTCTCATTGGTGATCACGACCATTTTTTTTTCAGGTTAGGGCCTATGATCACTATGGTGGATTAGATTTTCAAATTCAACTTTCATTTTGGGGAGTTTGATGCAATTTTAGCTTGCAATTTGGGGAATTATTTCGTCCTAAAAATGTATGGCGTGATTAAGCTATAATTTTAAGTATTAATTTGTAGCCATGGGAACTTGTAGAAATTGAGGGATAAAGTGTGTACTTTCGGCCCTAACCGCAAATTATGAAATCCTCAATTTGGGCTTTAGCCATCGATATCAAACTAGATTTTTATTAATTATTGTAATGAGTTTACCTATGGTATAATTTCAAAAGTGCAAGAATGACAAACATAAAAATTATATTAGCGCTCTATAAATACAATTTTTCTATTTGCATAACATGGAGCATTTGATTTATATAGATAGCAGGCAAACATCTCGTTTGTATAAAAGTATAGCGATTGTATATGTATATCGGGATAATTGTATATATGTAACTATAATGTATATGTATTAATAATTTTGTTTGTATATCTCCATAAAATTTGAATTTAAAACATTTGTATATAAAATATCTCTTTCTCTCTCTCTCTCTCTCGCTTTATACGACACAAATTATATATTGTAATTTGTATAATTTGTGTTTGTATAAAGTGAGAAAGAGAGAAAGACAAAAGAGAATTGAGCAGGTGAAGATCTGTATTTATATAATTATAATGAATAGATGAAATATATGTAGCTGTATTTGTATAGACAATTCTCTGTCGCTTTATACAAACACAAACACAAAATTATACATTTGTGTTTGTATAAACCGAGAGAGGCGAGCGAGATTCTCTGAATGACAAAATGTTTGCTACGAATTAGAATTAAATAAAATTGTACCTAGAACATTTACTTTAAATTAATAATTTGTTATAATACACAATTTTCCTATTTCAAAATCCGAACTTTTGAACCAAGGGGCAGTTGGATTTGAGTCAGAGTTAACTTTGACCCAAAGGTGTCCTGAATTTTGTAAATAGTTTTTATGGACTAACTTAATCCCACTAAGAATGAATTTGAATAGATTGAAACAGTCAGACCACATTTGGATAAACTTTGGCATTTTAAGTGAGGTTTGATTACAGTAAAACTATCTTTATAGCTATTCTGTCAGGTTGGTTGGTGAGATGTGCAGTGTATTTTACTCATAGGAAAGGTGAACGAAATTGTTTGTTTAAGTAGTCAAAATCTTTGTTGGTAACTGGTATATATAACAATAAACGAACATTATTCATTTAAGAAGAGAGAAAGCTAACAAGTCTTTTTCAAGAATTCAAGCATCAAAGAACGCAACAATGAACCTGGTCCGGAAAATCTGCGTACGAGAAAAGAACGAAAAGACAGATGTCAAAACGTAGCCAACTCTGATGTGGTTGGTGCACAACTTTTCATAACAGCAGGCTTTCAGCCAATGACCTTGTCCCAAGACTTTGTGTCCATTTTGATATAGTCTCTTCTCCAAAACAAAAACTCAAGATTTGACAAACAAAAAATTGGATTTTCTCTGAAAATTCATAAGCTTGAATAGAAGGTCATCTTCAAGAAAGAACACTGCTCAACTTAACAAAGGGACATATAGAGTGCTGAAGCGTCTTTGTTGAGTTTGAGCTTTGTGTCTATCGTTTTATAAGGTTCATTTCAATACACACAACCTCATTTTTTGCATCTTGAAAATTCTAAAGAACATAAGCAAACACCACATCTATCTAGAAGTATTATCCTCAAGAGCAACACGACTGGATAGAGATGCAAGTTGTCTAGTTGTCTTAGAATTATACTTCCGTGCTTACATTGTAAATCTGTTCCTAATATATAAAGGATTCAGATCTTTTGTTCGATTGTAAAAGTTTACTCGGTTAAACTTAACTGATTTAGTGGACAGTGTTATATTTGCTTAGTCAAATTCTAAGTCATCTAGGAGCTAGTTGATTTAGTGAGCAGTGGTGCATCTGCTAAGTTGAAGTATAAGTTATTTAGGGTTGATAGCTTGGTAGTCAGTGTGATATCTTCTTAGGCTCAGTAAGTAATAGGTTAATTACTTAGCTTTGAGATTAATAGCTTAATCTCATTTGGTGTTGTATCTGTGTTTCACTTTGCTTGAAGAGATTAGTGAAAACGGTTAAAAATCCCGTGTGTTAGGTCGCGATTTTACTCCCTTCAGCAAGGAGGTTTCTATGTAAACTGCTTGTGTTGTCTTATGTTCATTGTTTACTCTTTATTACTGTTCTGATCGAGTCAAGGAACCTAGTCTATTGATTGATAGTACGTGGGCGCATACATTCCAACAGTAGTTCTCTTATCTCATTACCTTTTAGCATTCTGCCGAGTACATGGAAGACAATACGGATACCTAGTTACCAGAAATTGAAATTGGAGCAGCCAGTTGGTGAGATGTTTGTCGAGGATTTTATGATGCAAGAATGTGATTCTATATCACCGGAGATGGTTCCAAGAGCACACCAATTGAGTGTAAGTAGTTGCCACAACTTGAGATCTATCATTGCACGAAACTGGTGAACGGTCGAAAGGAGTGTACATGATGGCAGTGACAAAGTGATTGAACTGTAGGAGTTGTCTTGTTCTATTCAAAAGCTTACCATACACAATCTGAATCATTAAGCGACAAAGTTCTCAAAACCCTCACCTCTCTTGAATGTCTATGTATTGGCAATTTAACTCAAATTTAATCAATGCTAGAAAAAGGCTGGTTTTCCTTATTTTCATACTTCACTTCGCTTCAAAGTCTACGCATAAGGAATTTCCCTAATCTCCAATCACTTTCCGAATCAACACTGCCTTTCTCCCTCTCTGAGCTAACAATCAAAGATTGCCCTAACCTCCAGTCCTTTCAGTAAAAGGGATGCCCTCTTCCCTCTCTAACCTACATATTTACTATTGCCCATAGCTCAGACCACTACTAGAATTTGATAAGAGGGAATACTTGCCAAATATTGCTCAAATTCACCCCCACCCCCTATATATATATATATATATATATATATATATATATATATATATACTAGTTTCTGAGCACGTGCTTCGAACGTGTGTTTCATGTGAATGTTTATAGATACGTTAGAATGACTAAAATTTCATGGAAATATATATATATATATATATATATATATATATATATATATATATATATAAATTGTAAAGAATAATAAAATGTAACTGTAGACATTGAAATCTTGTGGGACTCTACAAGATGCATTCAATTCGAGTTAGGACTCTAGACATTGTTTTTAACTCAAATTAAGATTCTTGGAGGCTACTCAATCCTAAACCCTAGTTTATGTCTATATAAAAAGGACACTAAATTCTCTTAAAAGGAATCTCGAAAATTCCATAAAGAGATCAAGATCTCGATAATCCGCAAATTGATGGATTATTCATATAGAGAGGTCAAATCTAAATCATCCTAGTTCGAGAAATACGCCTCTAACGGCCCTCGAATCATGAATAAATCTTAGGAGAGTAGAATCAAGGGAGGAACAGAATTGTACCCGCAATCTATCTTGATTAATAAAATCATGTTTCTTCATATTTTATTTGTATGGTTTATTTATTTTCCATATGTTTAAAATTTGTTGCAAACAAATTGGCACGCCCAGTGGGACCAAATCTGCCCTCATATCTTCTCTCTTAATCAAATATGGAAATTTGAAGCTGCAAAGGTGGAAGAATGAGTACTTCAAGCCTTGTCTTTGAGTTTCATCAAGTCTAAACTCCGTCAAGCCTTGAAGCAGGGGGCATTTGTAGACATTGAAATTTGGTGGGACTCTACAAAATGCGTTCAGTTCGAGTTGGGACTCTACAAATTGTGTGCAACTCAGATTAGGATTCTTGGAGTCTACTCAACCCTAAACCCTAGTTTATGCCTATATAAAGGGTACTAAATTCTCTTAAAAGGTATCTTGAAAATTCTGTAAAGAGATCAAGATCTCGAATAATCCGCAAATTGATGGATTATTCATATAGAGAGGTCAAATCTAAATCATCCTAGTTCGAGAAATACGCCACTAACGACTCTCGAATCATGAATAAATCTTAGGAGAGTAGAATCAAGGGAGGAACAGAATTGTACCCACAATATTTATCAATAAAATTATGTTTCTTCAGATTTTATTTGTGTGGTTTATTTATTTTCCATATGTTTAAGATTTGTTGCAAACAAATTGACACGCCCGGTGGGACAACCTGTACCTCTCATCTCAATTTTTCAAGCGTTAAAGAATATCGAGATGACTTCCATGAACAACAACTCTCGATCAACCGCCTCTAAGGCCACTAGCTCCAAGTTCTCTACTGAAGTTGAAGGCATCCTTGGTGTTACCTTCGGAAGTTTTGGAGCTGTTATGAGAAGCAAGGCTGCTACACTAGGACAACAAAGACTTCAAGTGTCGTCCGTATCAACTCCTGTTTTTGGATCTTCGACTCCAAAAGGAGCAAGTTCCTCCACAAATGCTCTAGAAGGAGGAAGTAGTGTTGCTGAAAAGATCAAGAAGACATTGGCTCTACTTGAGCAATCTGGGTCCAAGAACTCTACCACAAGGGAGAACTGTGATTCAACTTATGAATCATCTCCACGTACATCGCGTAACGTGAGTCCTCTAAAAATCAACTTACGTGATAATCCATGCTACTCTCCTACATCTCCAATGATCATGCAAACAATGGTGACTGTTACTTCTTCCCCTGAGGAACAACTCGCAAGTCTGACAAAGTTGTTGAAGGATTGACAAAGCATGTACAACACCATGAGTCTAGAATCGATAAGTTTATGGATCGAATGGAAGGAATTTTACATGGAGAAACGAGTCATGCGCCTAGAAAAATATGTTGAAGTTCAAGAGATTGGAGATCCTGCGAAGAAGGCACCGCTTGTTAATGAGATGCCAGTTTCTTCCGAAGGGATGATCCCACTCGATCGCTTGAAGGAGTTCATTGAAGGCACTATCAAAGACAAGTATGAAGTCTTTACCAAGTCCTCTCATATGTATGCCAAGCCATACACTTCAAGAATTGATAGCTTCAAAATGCCTGCTGGTTACCAACCTCCCAAGTTTCAACAATTCGAGGGCAAAGGAAATCCAAAGCAACATGTTGCCTACTTTGTGGAAACATGTAATAATGCTGGGACCTATGGAGACCACCTTGTCAAGCAGTTTGTCCGCTCTCTGAAGGTAAATGCCTTTGATTGGTATACGGATCTCGAGCCTAAGTTTATCGATAGTTGGAAACAACTAGAGCACGAGTTTATCAATCGCTTTTACAGCACAAGGCGTACAGTGAGTATGGTAGAACTCACGAATACCCGCCAAAGAAAGGACGAACCGGTCATAGACTTCATAAATCGGTGGAAGAACGCGAGCCTGAATTGCAAGGATAGGCTTAGTGAAACTTCTGCAATAGAAATATGTATTCAAGGGATGCATTGGGAGCTTCTTTACATCTTACAAGGAATAAAGCCAAAGTCCTTCGAAGATCTAGATACTCGAACTCATGATATGGAGTTGAGCATGTCATTTGCTGGGAAAGATATGAATTTTGTCCACGATCCTCGCAAAGGAAGAGACAAGCGGAGCCCAAGAGATGGAGTAAATTTGTGCCCAGGAGTGACAACAAAGAATCCATGAATATTAACGTGTCTCCCTCAAATTTTACTATAAAGGAGGGCACAAAGCAAAATGTGAGAATGAATCTTCAAGCACGTTCGAACCAAAAGTTGATCCTAAGATAGATGCAAGAAAAGGAATACCCCTTCTTGGATTCTGACGTTTTTGATATTTTTGATGAGTTGCTTGAGTTAAAGCTCATTCAGTTGCCAGAGATGAAGCGACCTGATGAAGCTGGGAAAGCTGATGACCCAAATTATTGCAAGTATCATAGACTTGTGAGTCATCCTCTTGAAAAATGTTTTGTCTTCAAGGATAGAGTTATGCAATTGGTTAGAGAAAAGAAGATTGTCCTTGATGATGAGAAAGCCAGTTCTAACCAAGTCTATATCACATTCGGCTCACTCGATCCGGTCCAAATATGTGTCTCTGAAAAGCATGAAGAAGACTCATTAGATAAAGAGAAGTCTCAAGCTGATGTAGATGCTGATGAAGGTTGGATTCTTGTGACTAAGAGAAGATGCAACAAGTCAAGTTCACGAAAGGAATCATTAGAGCAACCAATTAGAAGGAAGATGGTGAAGAAACTAGTGAAGCAAAAATCAATCAAGCGCCCAAGGAAGGCAGAGGTAGAAATGCATCACTACCAGAAACCCTGACATCTTGTCACTCTAGAGGAATTCTTACCAAGTTGGTTGCACACAAAGTCTACTCAAGAAAATATTGAGGCATCATGTTTTAATATTGATAAAAGAAGCAATAATGAAAGTGTCTCCAACTGGCAAAGAAGAAGGAACAACGATAGAAGCCTCACCAAAAGTTTCTCCAACTGGCAAAGAAGAAGGAACAACGATAGAAGCCTCACCAAAAGTCTCTCCTAGTGGCAAAGAAAAGCCAACAAAGGAAATCTCGTCAATGGTGTCTCCTTCATCATCTGAAAAGCCTATTGAACCTTCTTCCCAAGAAGCACACGTATGTGATACAAAAATCACATTCACAGACGAGGATCTGCTGTTTGGGGAAACACTACATAATCGTCCTTTATATATGGTGGGCTACGTACTAGAAAAGAAGATAAATAGAATATTAATAGATGAAGGATCTGGAGTCAACATTCTTCCTATCCACACATTAAAGGAACTCGGCATCGCGACGGAAGAACTTAGTGAAAGTTGTTTGTTGATACAAGGATTTAATCAAGGGGGGCAGAGGTCCATAGGCTCTATTAAATTAGAAATTCAAATGGAATATTTGCGATCAAGCGCATGGATGCACGTTATAGATGCAAAGACCTCATACAATATATTGCTTGGGAGGACTTGGGTACATGAGAATAGGATCGTCTCATCTTCTTACTATCAATGTCTGAAGTATCTTGAAGGTGGAATTGAAAGAAAGATAGTTGCGGATAATAATCCTTTCACCGAAGTCGAGACATACTTTGCTGACGCAAAATTCTATTTGAAGGGTTATGTTGTTAAAGAGGCAAAATCTAATGATGTCAAATCAACCAAGTCTGACAAAATCACGAGCAAAAGAGTTGATGCGGCTGTTGGAAAGGCAAAAGTTGACACTAAAGAACTTTGTCCTAATTTTACTGAAGGGAAGATCATAACTCTAAAGAAGAAACTGACTTCTGGACTTCGCTATGTTCCAAAAGTAAAGAAAGAAGAAGTCAAGTCATCTCACCTTCAAGAAGATACATTAAGAGGACTAACTCTTCCTATCAGACAGATTGATGTAATAACCTTTTCTTCAAAACCGCCAGGGAAGACAATCACTCAAAGTCAGGTTCGAGTTATGGCACTCCCTGCGAAACGTACAAGTGAATATTTTGATCCTAATGCTTACAAGTTATTTGCAAAGGCCGGATACAACCCCAATGAGCCATCAATGTTAGGGAAACTCCCATCAGAAGATAAAACCAGGCAAGCACGTGAAGGTTTAGGCTATAACCAACCACCACCAGTTCGCATCTTTATAAGAAGGGCAAGCAATAATCATATAACTTTTGAAGATGATGTCACTGCTCCTAATAAAAGGCCTTCCATCTTTGATCGACTTGGGAAGCGACTGCAAGAACTTCTGTGTTTGAGAGGTTAGGTCCATTGAAAAAGAATAACAAAAATCTGAGGAGTTATTAAAAGTTACAACGCATACTTCACATTTAATTCGAATGGATTTTAGAAGTTTGATTCCTTCTAGAATGAGGCGACGAGTGGAACTTGTGGTTTCGTGTAAGGAGGAACTCAAGGCAAAGGCTCACACTGTGGTTTACACTAAGGAGCGTGAGGAAGATGAAGAAAGTGTAGGTTCATCAAATCACGTTACAATCCAAAATGAGTACAATTCGTCCCCTCAAATGAAGAATGATGAAGAGTTAGAAGATATTGTCTCATGTTGTCATATATGTGTCAATGACAATGATCCTTTGGAAGAGGAAGATGCTAGAGATGCTCCATCAAAATTTGAAGAAGGAGTAAAGACCACAATAGATCCTTTGAAGGAAGTTAACCTTGGCACTGATGAAGACCCAAGGCCAACTTACTTGAGTGCATTTCTTGAAGTAGATGAAGAAATAGCTTATATAAATATACTCAAAGAATACAGGGATGTTTTTGCTTGGAGTTATAAAGAAATTCCTGGATTGAATCCTAAAGTAACGGTCCATCAATTGGCAGTCAAAAATAGTGCTCGTCCTGTTAAGCAAGCTCAAAGATGTTTTAGGCCAGACTTGGTTCCGTTGATAGAAAATGAAGTTAACAAACTCATTGAGGCGGGATTTATTCATGAGGTCAAATATCCTACATGGATTTCAAGTATTGTTCCTGTGAGGAAGAAGAATGGTCAAATTCGAGTTTGTGTTGACTTTAGAGATCTCAATAATGCATGCCCTAAAGATGAGTTTCCTCTTCCAATTCCAGAGTTGATGATTGATGCCACCACTGGTTATAAAGCGATGTCGTTCATGGATGGTTTTTCCGGCTATAATCAAATCGGCATGTCACCAAGGGATGAAGAACTCATCGCATTTCGCACACCGAAAGGTATTTATTGCTACAAAGTGATGCCATTTGGTTTAAAAAATGTTGGTGCCACATATCAAAGGGCTATGCAAAATATCTTTAATGACTTACTCCATAAAAATGTTGAATGCTGTGGTGATGACTTGGTGGTAAAGTCGAGAAAGAGGGGTGATCATTTGAAAGACTTAAGATGGTGTTTGAGCTACTTCGAAGATATCAACTAAGGATGAACCCATTGAAGTGTGCCTTCGGAGTTACTTCTGGGAAGTTCCTTGGCTTCATTGTGAGACATCGAGGAATTGAAATTGATCATGCCAAAGTTGATGCAATATCAAAGATGCTTGAGCCTCGAAATATTCATGAGTTAAAAAGTCTTCAAGGAAAGTTAGCTTACCTGAAGAGGTTCATCTCAAATCTAGCAGGACGATGCCAACCATTCGGTCATCTCATGAATTAAGGTGCTCCTTTTCATTGGGACGAAACATGTCATGATGCCTTTAAAAACATTAAATTGTATCTAGCAAAACCTCCAGTTTTTGCAGCCCCTATACCTGAAAAGCCATTGATACTCTACATTGCGGCACAAGAAAGGTCTGTAGGAGCCCTGTTAGCTCAAGAGAATAGTGAAGGCAAAGAAAACTCCCTTTATTACTTGAGTAGAACGATGACACCAAATGAGCTAAAATATTCGCCAATTGAAAAATTGTGCTTGGCGCTGGTCTTCTCAATTCAAAAAATAAAGCATTATTTTCAATCTCATGTTGTTCGTCTCATTTCTAGAGAAAATCCCATCAAGTTTGTTATGTCAAAACCTGTCCTTAGTGACCGACTAGCAAGATGGTACCTCCAATTCCAACAGTTTGAGATCGTGTACATACCTCAAAAAGTTGTTAAAGGACAAGCATTGGTGGATTTCTTAGCAGACCATCCTATACCGGATGATTGGGAGTTAACTGATGAACTTTCTGATGAAGATACGATGTTAATTGAAGTTCAACCTCCTTGGAAAATGTACTTTGATGGGGCTGCATTGATACTTGGACTTGAAGTGGCCGTTGACATGAAGCAATTACATTTACAAGTCTTTGGTGACTCTCAATGGTGATTAATCAATTGGGAAGTTATGAGGTGCAAAAGCCTGAATTGCGCCTTTATCATGATTATGCTCAAAAGTTGATAGGATGGCTTGGAGACATAACCCTTCAACATGTGCGTAGAACAGAGAATAAGAAAGCTGATGCATTGGCTGCTCTAGCTTCAACGCTAACCCTTCCTGATCAAACGCAAGTAACTGTCTGTAAAAAATGGATAGTACCACCGTCAAATGAGAAAGAATATATTAAAAATGAACTTGATCATATCGTCGCCACTGCTGAAATCGCGAAGGAAGATTGGAGAAACCATTATTGACTACATGTGCTATGGGATACTTCCAGAAAATCAAAGAAGAAGGACTGACATACGTACACCTCGCTTCCTTTACTACAAGGACACATTATATAGATGATATTTTGAGGGTGTGCTATTACGATGTTTGGGAGAGGAAGAAGCAATTCAAGCTCTGCAAGAAGCACACTCAGGAGTATGTGGATCACATCAATCTGGACCGAAACTTCACTTTCACATAAAGAGGATGGGGTATTACTGGACAACCATGATTAAGGATTGCTTAGATTATGCCCGGAGGTGCGATGCTTGTCAATTTCATGCGAATTTCATTCATCAGCCACCCGAAGTATTGCATCCAACCATTGCATCGTGGTCATTTGACGCTTGGGGACTTGATGTTGTAGCGCCACTACCAAAATCTTCTGGTGGACACTTGTACATCTTGGCTGCAACAAATTACTTCTCAAAGTGGGCTGAAGCTGTCGCCCTTAAAGAAGTGAAGAAAGAGAATGTTGCAAATTTTATCCGAGTGAATATCATCTATAACTTTGGTATCCCTCTCTACATAATAACTGACAATGGCAAGCCATTTGATAACAAGTTAATGAACAAGATTTGTGATCTTTTTGACTTCAAGCAGCGTAAATCTTCTATGTATCATGCTGCCGCCAATGGTCTTGCTGAAGCATTCAACAAGACTCTATGTAACCTGCTCAAGAAAGTTATCTCCAAGTCCAAACGAGATTGGCATGAAAGAATGGAAGAAGCTCTGTGGGCATATAGAACGACGTACCGCACTCCAACTCAAGCAACACCATATTTACTTGCTTTTGGAGTTGAAGCAGTCTTGCCACTCGAGCGTCAAATACCTTTCTTGAGACTTGCTATCCAAGAAGGTCTCACTAAAGAAGACAATGCTCGACTGCGTCTTGCCGAGTTAGAAGCACTTGATGAAAAGAGGCTAGAAGCCCAACAAAACCTTGAATGTTATCAAGCTCGTCTATCTCGTGCTTTAAATAAAAAGGTTCGCTTGAGGCGTTTCCAAGTTGGAGACCAAGTTCTCGCAGTAAGAAGATCCATCATTACTTCGCATAAGTCTAGGGTCAAATTTACCTCAAAGTGGGATGGACCATATGTCGTACAAGAAGCATATTCAAATGATGCTTACAAGCTTGTTGATGTTGATGGCTTAAGGATCGGTCCTATTAATGCCAAATTCCTAAAGAGGTACTACCCTTGAAGTAAGATGATGCTCCTTAAGGTACGAGCCTAAACTGCATGTCACTCCTGGCCCGCAAGAGTATAAACTGTGTACGGCACAACCAAAAAAAAAACACTCAATCCCCAGAACTACGTTGTGACTTGATCTTCTTCACTGAGTTACGTAGGCGCTTAGAACCATATTCTAAGTTCAGTTGCATGAGTGTCAAAACAACACATGTTCCCACTTGATGTCACTTGATAATTAAATAGATAAGTATTCTATTTTATCTTTTGTCTCATCAAACTTTAGACTTGTACGAAGTATTGACTGGTCAATAGATGGGGGCAAACCCTTATAAAGTATGAGTTTCTTTAACAACATGCTTGAAGTTTCTTTAAAATTGAAGTTTTTGAAATCATCTAAGTATACAAGTTGAAGTCTTCAAATCTTCAAAGTATGCAAATTGAAGTGTTTTGATTCTTTAAGTCTGAAATTAAAGTCTTCGAATTCTTTTCCTCAAGATGCAGCCTTATAATTATTTTCTTTAAGTTTAAGTCTTCAGATTCTTTAAGTCTGCGAGTTGGAGTTTTCAGATCCTCTAAGTATGCAAGTTGAAGTCTCCAAATTCTTTAAGTCCGCTAGTTGATTCTTTAAGTCCTCTAGTTGAAATCTTTAAATCTATGAGTTAAAGTCCTCAAATTCTTCAAGTCTGCAAGTTGAAGTCCTTAAATTCTTCAAGTATGCAAGTTGAAGTCTTCAAATTCTTTAAGTCTCTAAGTTGAAGTCTCCAGATTATTTAAGTCAACAAGTTGAAGTCTTCGAATTCTTTTCTGCAAGTTTAAGTCTTCTGATTCTTTAAGTCTACAAGTTGGAGTCTTCAGATCCTCTAAGTCTGCAAGTTGAAATCTTTAAATCTACGAGTTGAAGTCCTCAAATTCTTCAAGTCTGCAAATTGAAGTCCTTAAATTCTTCAACTCTGCAAGTTGAAGTCTTTAAATTCTTGAAGTCTGCAAGTTGGAGTCTTTAAATTCTTCAAGTTTGCAAGTTGACATTTTCAAAATCTTCAAGTCTGCAAGTTGAGGTCTTGAAATATTCGGCAAGTTGAGATCTTTAAATCCTTTAAGTTTGCAAGTTGAAGCCTTTAAATTATTCAAGTGTGAAATTTGAAGTTTTCAAGTCTTGACACCTTTAAATTACCTTTCTTAAGGCGGGGATTTACATCTATCCGCTTTTGACTTAAGAATACCATAAAGTTACCTTTCTTAAGGCGGAGATTTACATCTATCCGCTTTCGCCTTAAGAATACCATAAAGTTACCTTTCTTGAGGCGGAGATTTACATCTATCCGCTTTCGCCTTAAGAATACCATGAAGTTACCTTTCTTAATGCGGGGATTTACATCTATCCGTTTTCGCCTTAAGAATACCATAAAGTTACCTTTCTTAAGGCGGGGATTTACATCTATCCACTTTCGCCTTAAGAATACCATGAAGTTATCTTTCTTAAGACGGGGATTTACATCTATCCGCTTTCGCCTTAAGAATACCATGAAGTTACCTTTCCTAAGGCGGAGATTTACATCTATCCGCTTTCGCCTTAAGAATACCATGAAGTTACCTTTCTTAAGGCGGGGATTTACATCTATCCGCTTTCGCCTTAAGAATACCATGAAGTTACCTTTCTTAAGGCGGAGATTTACATCTATCCGCTTTCGCCTTAAGAATACCATGAAGTTATCTTTCTTAATGCGGGAATGAGTACTCATCCCTTTGAGTCATAAGACTACCTTCTCCACGGATCATCCTTTGAAGCCTACCTACAAAAATGGGGGAAGACAAAACACACACAAAAAAAAAGTAGAGGAGAAATTGTTACCTGTCGAGACGTTTGAGACTTGAAAGTTATGCTAAGCTAACTAGGTTACACTTAAGACAATATTTTCTTGGTGATAACTAAGCCTTTGAAGTAAAATTTCAAGCCATCACAATCATTTTTGGCGACGATGTTTTGAGATTGAGATATAAAATATTTTGTGAGGTAACAAAAATCTAAAATTTTCAGCATAGCAGAGTTTAAAGTTAACTTCGAAAAATCATCTAGAAAGATTCTAAAGGTATTAAATTTTGAATTTTGGACACACTGAAGACCTTTGTGTGTAGATTCAAAATAATCAAGCGAATTGTGATTTCTTCGTTCCTACATGAAGACACAAAAGTTTTAGTGAAGCCAAACAAATCTGAAATTTTCAGCATGACAGAATTTAAAGTTAACTTCAAAAAATCATTTAGAATGATTCTTAAGGTATTAAATTTTGAATTTTCGACACTTTGAAAACCTTTGTGTATAGATTCTAAATAATCAAACGGATCATGATTTCGTCGTTCCTACATCAAGTGACGAGAGTTTTAGTAAAGTCGCACAACTCTGAAATTTTCAGCATGACAGAATCTAGAGCTAACTTCAAAAAATCATCAAAACAAATTCGGAATGTATTAAATTCTGAATTTTGGATATGTTATAGATCGATAAGTATAATTCAGAAAATTTAAACTTTCCATGATTTCGATTTTTCTACAATGATATATGAATTTTCTACGACAGGCGCGTCAAGCTGTAGAAAAAGTGACGAAAATCAGAAAAATGGAGGAAAATTACCTTGAATTATGCCCCTTTTGTCAATGGCTTGTATCTCACAATGCGCAATTGAAAAAAAATTGTGGATACAATCCGTCTATTTATAGATGTCATGTGATGGGAATAAAATTCTTTTCCTAGTCCAACAACAAATCCTTTTTGACTAGAACAATAGAAAAGATATATGAAGTTGAAATTGAGTAGGAATACAATTCCTAGTTCAACTACAATTTGAATTTAAATGGATTTCAACATAAATTATACAAAACATTCCAAGTTCTAATTGGAGTCAAATTAGAAGTCATGTAACTAAAGGACTCCTAATAGGATTCGACGTGTATGACTACTGGGAATCGTATGTGACTAAAAAA
The DNA here is from genome assembly GCA_016801875.1 of Solanum sitiens. NCBI lineage: Eukaryota > Viridiplantae > Streptophyta > Magnoliopsida > Solanales > Solanaceae > Solanum > Solanum sitiens. The sequence goes on from JABWTJ010000531.1 coordinate 373,659, forward strand.
AATTAGTGAATCATTTCATTCCTAGTTGACTTTGGTCAATAAGATTAAAGGACAAAATTCAATACTTCAAGTCTCGTCTTTAAGATGCAAATACTTCCGACATGACTTGAAGCAGGGGACATTTGTACTCATTTAAAATTTGTTTAAATATAAATTTATTAAATAATTTAGAGTATATTAAATTTATAAATATATTAATCCAGATAAATATTATGGATTAATATAATTTATTTAATTATTTAAATTCAGATAATATGAATTTAATTAAAGCCCGTTCCATAAAGCCCATATGATATTTTACTTAAATCTGATTGGTCGAAGGGAGTCCTATTCCAATCGCAACTCCTCTATTCTAAAACTATAAATAGGGGTCTCATAATTCAGAAAAGGACACCAATAATTTTAACAAGAAGCTAGAGAAAGCTCGTGGATCAAAAGCAGCAGATTTCTCTACGAGTTTAACGATTCAAGCATTCAAGTTTCAAGAACGATCAAGATCAAGAACGATCTAGATCAAGAATGATCAAATCAAGACCACCAGATTCAAGATCAAGCTCGAAACCCTTGGATTCAATTAGAAGTCAAGATCAAGATAAAGTTCAAGTTCAAGTTCAAGATCAAGATAAAGTTTAACATAAAAAGATCAAGATGAAGATGAAGATAGAGATCAAGATCAAGATAAATCCAAGTTCAAGATCAAGCTTTAAATCCCTTTTGAATTATATTTGAAAAGACGAATTCAGAGGAATCATAGAGATTGTAATACTCGCACTTGAAATAATAAATCGATTGTTGCTATAATTTTCCGTTCTTGATTATTGTTTTCTCGACGCGAATTTATTGTCTACAAATTCTGGTACGCCCAGTGGGACCAAATCTGCCCTTCATCTTTGCTCTCTTAAATTAAATCTGAAAATTTAAAGCTGCAAAGGTGGAGGAATGAGTACTTCAAGCCTCGTCTTTGAGTTTCATCAAGTCTACACTCGACAAGCCTTGAAGCAGGGGGCATTTGTAGACATTGAAATCTTGTGGGACTCTACAAGATGCATTCAATTTGAGTTGGGACTCTACACATTGTTTTCAACTCAAATTAAGATTCTTGGAGGCTACTCAATCCTAAACCCTAGTTTATGTCTATATAAAAAGGATACTAAATTCTCTTAAAAGGCATCTCGGAAATTCCATAAGAGATCAAGATCTCGAATAACCCGCAAATTGATGGATTATTCATATAGAGAGGTCAAATCTAAATCATCCTAGTTCGAGAAATACACCACTAATGTCCCTCGAATCATGGGTAAATCTTAAGAGAGTAGAATCAAGGGATCAATAGAATTGTACTCGCAATCTATCTTGATGAATAAATCATGTTTCTTCATATTTTATTTGTATGGTTTATTTATTTTACATATGTTTAAAATTTGTTGCAAACAAATTGGCACGCCCAGTGGGACCAAATCTGCCCTTCATCTTTGCTCGCTTAAATTAAATCTGAAAATTTGAAGCTGCAAAGGTGGAAGAATGAGTACTTCAAGCCTCGTCTTTGAGTTTCATCAAGTCTACACTCGACAAGCCTTGAAGCAGGGGGCATTTGTAGACATTGAAATCTTGTGGGACTCTACAAGATGCATTCAATTCGAGTTGGGACTCTACACATTATTTTCAACTCAAATTAAGATTCTTGGAGGCTACTCAATCCTAAACCCTAGTTTATGTCTATATAAAAAGGATACTAAATTCTCTTAAAAGGCATCTCGGAAATTCCATAAAGAGATCAAGATCTCGAATAACCCGCAAATTGATGGATTATTCATTAGAGAGGTCAAATCTAAATCATCCTAGTTCGAGAAATACGCCTCTAACGGCCCTCGAATCATGGATAAATCTTAGGAGAGTAGAATCAAGGGAGGAACAGAATTGTACCCGCAATCTATCTTGATTAATATAATCATGTGTCTTCATATTTTATTTGTATGGTTTATTTATTTTCCATATGTTTAAAATTTGTTGCAAACAGTAACAATGACAAAATAAGAATAAAGATTTACAGTAATAAAAGATTCATTAAAAACTAAATTAAGAAGTCTAATAGAGAAAATAAAGACAAAAAGAAATAGATTTAAGAAAAAAATACAATGTAGATATTATTCTTATAAGACTGATGTATGTATAGATGAAAAAATAAGTATAAAATTAGTACATAACTCTCTGAGTTCTTATCGACTCCTTCCATATCCTATCAAAATTCAAGAGTCTTCTTCATCTACTTTAACTATAGAATAAAAATAATAGCCTAATAATCTTGGTAGGGGTTTCATGAGGTAAAGAAGTTGAATTTATATAGATAAAATAGAAGGAATATCTAAAGAAATCTTAAAGTTTTAGTTTAAATATTTGGAGGTTATGAATATGAAAAGATGAGAGTTATGAATATTAAGAGTATAAAAGTTGAATAAGAAATTAGAAAATAATAATAAATAAATGAAGAATATGAAAAAGAAATTAAACTTAGCAAACTAGGTAGAAAGAACAACAAAAGTTCTTATCACTTAATTAAGTATTAATAAATTTAAATTTGTGATGCTAGAGTCATTCTTTAATAATAATCAAGAGGACATTATCAATGTGTGTCTCCATTTTGCAGATTTGCACCCTTTAAATTATTAAATTTCGTTATTTATCATAAAGGATAATACTTTATCCACATAAATTATATTATTCACGAGAGGGTTTAAGGAAAAAGTTATGAGAAGAGGAAAAGTATAGAAATTTAGGTAGAGACTTTTTTTTTTCAAAAAAAAAATTATAATTATTATATATATATATACACATTATAGATGATAAATATTAATAAATTAGATACTAATTAGGAATTAATTTAGGAAGTCTAAAAGTCATTAACATTTTAATTAAATTTATACAATTAAATATTTAAATATTTTATAACAATTTAATTTATAGAAGGGGTAAAATTGTAATTCAACTTTCAACTATTTTTGTTCAATGGAAAATAGATGTAATGATTAAAACCAGTTTTTTAATAGGTGGGGGTGTGAGGTGGGGCATCTTACTTAGTATAGGGTAAAGAGTAAGCCTTGAGACGTGGGGTGTAAGTCCTATGAATCTTTAAATTTTTAATTTACAACATTATATATATAATAACACAAAATTATAAAAATACATCAATATTTTAAAATAATTACAAACATGATTAAAGAAACTTATAGAAAATAAAACTACTATCATGATTATACAAGTATGAATAATCTATCATCTTAACTTTCTAATAATAAAAAATCATTATTTCTAAAAAAAATATTTCCATCATACTATACAATTTACCTTTTTTTAATGAAAGAATCATTATTTCTAAAATAATATTTCTATCATACTATACAATTTACCCCCTAAAAGAAAACAATTAATAAAACTTACCAGTATTATAATAAAAAATCATTCGATCTTGAATATAAATAAAATTACCTTCAAATAGCTAAATAAAATATGATAATTTTGAGACATGACAAAACCATGAAGACCAATCATAAGTGAAAAAATAAAATTTCTCTAAATATTTTTTTTTAAAAATGTTACGTAATATATAATCACCTTCAGTGTGTTACGAAATAGTAAAGATGAGATACTACAACTTGTTATTTGAGTTACTCTCAATCTTCTATTTTTGTTGATTAAAAAATTATTTAAGTTCAATTTCATGTATTCAAGAATTATGAGGGTCAACAACGTTTACTAAAGATTTTAATACATAATTTGTGGAAGATCTGTTAGGCGAGGCCCGAGCGTTGGGCGTTGGGCGTGCTTAGGCGTACGTACAGTCGGGCACTTGGAGCGTAAGTCTTATAGAACTAAACCCCACACTTGAATCTCGAAGCGTTTTGCTAGAGCCCCGTTCCCAGACGAGTCTTTTAAAACACTGATTAATACTAATGATGCTCCGACAAATATAAGTTATTCTTTTCCCTGAAAAGCATTTTATTTATGTTTACTTCCCTTTTTTAAAATCTTGTCGAGCAGTATGGGGATTCGAGTGTCTATTGCCACTTTGAAGCGGAGAAATCATCTTTCATATCGAATTTGTGTAAGTTGTTACCACTCTATCTAGATCAGTTCAGCAAATCTTTTTCTCTGTCAGAATTTTGGTAACAATTTATGTAAGTTGTTACCACTCTATCAAGATCAGTTGGTTAAAGGATAGTGCTGCTGCAATTCTCTATGGAAGAGACAGTCGCAGTTTTGTTATCGCTGACTGTAAACGTTATGCTTATGCTTTGAACTGTTTATACGTAAATTTGTGTGATCGTCAGAAATATGTATCTCTTTGCTATTAATGACGTTTGATATCTTTTTCAGAATATAAATTATGTCGTGCTCATCATCAAACGCATAACTTTATTCTTAAGCTCCATAGAGAATCTAAATTTTTGAAAAGTTAATCACGTATAACGATCATAAGTTTTAGGAAATAAGTAAACTTCCTTTGTCAGAATTAGATGTTATAGACTTGCAGCTAATTGTTGTGTGCATATTTATTGGATTGTTTTTGTCATTGCTTATTGGTTTATGCTGTTTACCACGTTTTAATTTCATATCTCAATTGCGAAGATATCATATGTAGCTTGTGCCATCATGTTTAATCGGAAGTTTTTAATTCTTGTAAGCATCAAAGAACCCATGTCAAATGGTTAGAGAAATGCAATGTAAAATGTATAAGAAGCAGGGGACAATTTGTTTGGATAGATGACAAGGGAAACACTCCTATGCAATAACTCGCGAGAAGGAAAATTCTTCTCTGTTGAATAGACAGTCACTTGACATCAAAGTGTTAGCGAATACAGACTAGTCACTTTTATCTTCCAGATTAAGATAGGCCCGCAGTTCTGTTATTGTTGATCGTAAACATTAAACTTTGAACTGCTTATTAATAAATTTGTGTGATTGAAATTGTGTAATCCTGAAAATTTATCTGCTTTTCTAAAATTGTCTGCTTTACACTCGTTACTACCTTCCATGCTACATTATAAGACCTGGACTGCAAGTGGTCTTAGGTTCAAAAGACAACTGAAATTGGTTTAGGGAGTTTCACAGTAGAGGACTAACCAAAATAGACCTTGTCTGTTGACCAAATTAAGCCATTATATAAAGGGAAAATTGTATATAATGACAAATTAATAAATCAAATTAATTGCTATAACCACCCTTTGATTTAATTGTGTCCCATAACAAAATGTTTGTCAGTCACCTCTCTCCCTTAAACTCTCGCTCGCCACTCTCCTCTCTCGCTCCATCTCTCGCTCGCTTCCACTCACTTTATACAAACACAAGTGCATAAAATCTGTTTCTATTTGTATAAAGCGAGAAAAAATTGTATAAATACATATATTTTTGTTCCCCCCTCCCAGATCTCGCTTGCCACTCTCCTTAATCTCGCTCGCCACTCTTGCCTCTCTCGCTTATACAAACAGAAACGAAATGTATAAATTGCGTTATCGTTTGTTTAAAGCAGAGAAAATTGTATATACACATGCAAATACATATATTTTCGTCCTATACACTTATAATTATACAATAAAAATACTCCCCTGCCCAGTTTCTTTTGCCTTTCTCTCTTTCTCGTTTTATACAAATTCAAATTGTATATAATTTCTCTCTTTCTCGTTTTATACAATTTGATTCAATTGTATATTCCCTGCCTTAGTCTCTTTTGCCTTTCTCTCTTTCTCATTTTATACAAATTCAAATTGTATATAATCGTTCTATACACTTATAATTATACAATTCGTTTTCTACATTTCGTTTTATACGATTCTCTGCCCAAATCTCTTTCTTTTTCTCGTTTTATACAATTCGTTTTATACAATTCGCTTCAATTGTATATGTATAGCGAATTATACATTTATATGTTTGCTATGGAGTGCAATTATGCAAATTTTGTTATAGTATACAAATATGAATTTTATATTTGCTATATGTGAAAATTGTCTTATATAAAACAATTCACCAAAATAATACGTTTTTTTTAAAATTTTACAAAACTAGTATAAACATATTTCACAGTAACGTTTTAGGGTATATTTTATTTTTTAAAAGCTGACGGCGTTAGATTGATATACGTTACTCACAGTAGCGTTTTACTCCTAAAACGTTACTCACAGTAACGTTTTAGGAGTAAAACGTTACTCAAAATGACGTTTTCGGATTAAAACGTTATTAACAGTAACGTATATCAACCTAACACTGTTAGTTTTTAAAAAAACAAAATATACCCTAAAACGTTACTGTGAAACACGTTTATACTAGTTTTGTAAAATTTTAGAAAAATGTATTATTTTGGTAAATTGCTTTATATAATGGTTTAGTTTGTTCAAAATCTTTACTACATTTTTCCTAATAAAAGACGAGTTGTTTTTAAGTGTTGCATGTATGTTATGAGAAGTATCATATCTAGAATGGTTCTATGTCAAACTAACAAACAACTTCTCTATTTTGTCAAACTAACCAACATGTTTTCAAGTATAAAAAAAATCATAGCAAGGTAACAAGAAATGAAAATAAAATATTATGAAGACAAAGTCTTCTTGTTGGGTGAAAATTCATACTCATAGAAAGGAGAAAAAAGGACAGTTTAGATTGTTTTTTCTTCTAATGGCTGTCCACCCTCTCTTGACTCAATTATTCATATGAGATAACCAAGAAGACTCTTTTTGTTGGGTGAAAAGTCAAATCTTATTTGCTATATTACTGTTACTCTCTTAGCATTTAACAGGTCAAGTGAAGTTAATAATTGAAGATAGAACCATTTCTCTTCTCAAAATTCTTACAAAAATCATTTTGTGTTTCCTTGTTTTGCTTTGCAGATTTCTGAAATGGATATTGGCTTAGCAGTTGGTGGAGCATTTCTCTCTTCAGCTTTGAATGTTCTCTTTGATAGGCTTTCTCCTCAGGGTGAGCTGCTGAAGATGTTTCGGAAGCATAAGCATCAAGTTCGGCTCTTAAAGAAGCTGGAGGACATTTTGCTTGTCTTCAGATTGTGCTAAGTGATGTAGAGAATAAGCAAGCATCAAATCGACACGTGAGCCGATGGTGTAATAAGCTTCGGAGTGTTGTGGGCGGTGCTGAGAACTTAATAAAAGAAGTCAATTATGAATCTCTGAGGCTTGAGGTGGAAGGTGAGCATAAAAATCTTGCAGAAACAAGTAACCAGCAAGTAAGTGATCTCAATGTCATGTCCCGCCACCATTCCAGTCAAATTTTGCATCTGGAGAGACGTAGAAGACTCCAGAATTAACGGGAGGCTTGCAGAGAATTCTAGAACACCTTAGATATTTCAAGAATGCCTTAGAATATTCTAGAATATGTAGAATTCTCTAAAAAGGGGACAGTGTGTAAATATCTTAGGGACTTGCAAAATAAATATTAATTGCACTTTAGTCCTTAGGTGGTAGTATAAATAGAGATGTCATTTATTTGCAAGGCATCAGTCAACTTGTAAAGCATTTTCCAAAGCAATATACAAGCCTTCTTCAAATCTCTCTCGTGTTCTTTCTAAGTTTTTTCAAGCATTCTCTTAGCGATCTAAGTCTTAAAGGCTTCCTTGAACTTACAAGATCTTGAAAGATTAGTGAGTAAGTCGTCAAGGACCGCACAGAGCTTTAGCAAATACTTTAAGTCCGTAACATCAACCTATGCTTAAGTGATGATTTCTTTCTTAACATAAAGGAGAAGTTTGAAGAGACCATTGAAATATTGGAGGTGTTGGAAAAGCAAATCGGTCGCCTTGGCTTAAAGGAGCATTTTGGTTCGACTAAACAGGAAACTAGAAGACCTTCAACTTCTTTGGTTGATGATTCTGATATCGTTGGAAGACAAAATGATATAGATGATTTGATTGACCGTTAATTGTCTGAAGACGCAAGTGGAAAAAAGATCATTGTAGTTCCTATTGTTGGAATGAGCGACGTGGGTAATACAACACTTGCTAAAGCGATTTACAATGATGATATGGTGAAGAACCATTTTAGTTTTGAAAGCTTGGTTTTGTGTTTCTTAGGCATATGATGCTTTCAAAATAACAAAAGATTTATATATTGAAGTCTCTTGGTCTTTATTTAAAAGACATGCATTTGAACACATGGACTCTATAGGATATCCGGAACTTGAAGAGGTCGGAAAACAAATTGTTAGAAATATGCATAAGAACTGCATCAGTCCAAGTTCTCTGTATTGTAGGGTAGTTATTTACTGTTTAGCAGTTAATTAGTTTCTATTTTATCCTTATTCTTAGTTTTTTAATCTTATCATTAGGAGTTGGTTTACTTGTAAACTCTATAAATATTTGTGTTATAATGAAGTAAGTAGTTTTGCTTTCATAAATTTTTTCTTTGTTGGTTTATCAAACTAATGTTCCTACTTGTTCAAAAACGAAATAAAATCATATTATTATGTTTTTCCTTCTCTGAAAACTTAACAATTGGTATCAGAACATTTATTTCTTGAGGGATCCATGGTGTTTCATCAAAGTTATGATTGTAATCAACAAGACAAATTTATCAATCATGGAATTATTTCTTGAGGGATCCGTAAGTGTTTCATCAAAGTTACGATTGTAATCAACACGATAAATTTATCAATCATGAAAGCAGAATCAAGTTTTTTCGTATTGGCACCACCTGTTTTTAATGGTGATAACTATCATATTTGGGCGGTAAGGATGAAAACTTATCTAGATGCCATGAATATGTGTGAGGAAGTCGAAAAGGATTATGGAGTTCCTCCGTTGCCTAACAATCCTACTATGGCCCAGATAAAAAACCATAAATACAGGAAAATCAAAAAATCAAAGGCATTTTCAGTAGTATCTTCTTCAATCTTCACTCGAATTATGTTTCTAAAGTCAACAAAAGTCATCTGGGATTATCTCAAGGAATAATACGAAGGGGATGAAAGGATCATAGGTATGCAAATGCTAAATCTTATAAGAGATTTCGAGATGCAGAAGATGAAAGAAACTGAAACCATCAAAGATTACTCTGAAAGACTCTTGAACATAGCAAACAAGGTAAGATTGCTTGGTTTCGTGTTTAATGATTCATGTATTGTTGAAAAGATTTTGGTAATTGTGCCGGAAAGATTTGAAGCAACCATAACTACTTTGTAAAACACGAAGGATCTGTCCAAGATCACCTTCGCAGAGTTATTGAATGCTTTGCAGGCACAAGAACAACGAAGAGTCATGAGAGAAGAAGGAAATACAGAGTGAGCATTGTTTTCCAAGCCTCAAGATGTAGGCAAAAACAAAAAGAAGAAGAACAAAAAGAATGGTGAAGGAATTTCAACAAGAACTACCAAAGAAAAAACTAGGCACTCAAAAAAAAATATCCTCCTTGTAAGCATTGTAACAAGAAAGGTCATCCACCATATAAATGTTGGAGAAGTCCTGATGCTAAATATAGTAAATGCAATCAACTTAGGCATGAAACTGTCATTTGCAAGAACAGTGGTCAGCAACAAGAAGCAGAGGCTCAAATTGTTGATAGTGACGAGAAAGATCAATTTTTTGTTGCTATATATTTTTCAAGTAGATCATCGAGCGAGTGTTGGCTGATTGATAGTGGATGCACTAATCATATGACAAATTACATGTCTCTCTTCAAGGAATTGAAGCCCACGCCATTACTAGAGTCATCATAGGTAATGGCGACCATCTTTCTGTAAGAGGGAAAGGAACCAGTGTTGTTCCAAGTAATTCAGGTACTAATTTTTTTTTATGTGCTTTATGTACCTGACATAGATCAAAAATTGCTTAGTATTGGTCAATTGGTAGAAAACGGCTACAAGTTAAATTTTGAAGATAATCATTGTTTGATCAAGGATGCTTCATATCAAGAAATGTCTAAAGTAAGAATGAGAGGAAAAAGTTTCTCATTAAATTCATTTGAGGAGGAGTATGTTGTTTTTTCAACAAAAGAAAGTGTTGCAGAAGTATGACACAAGAGACTTGGACACTATCACTATGAAGGGTTGGTTAAAATGCAAAAAATAAAAATAGTTAAGGACTTGCCTATTTAGAAGTACATTCTTCAAATTGTCTTGCGTGTCAATATGGAAAACAAAACAGACTTCCATTTTCAAAGACATCTTGGAGAGCCTCAAAAAAATTGCAACTAATTCATACTGATATAGCAGGATCTCAAAGGACTCCTTCACTAAAAGGTGACTTACTATATCATTTTTGTAGTTGATCTAACCCACATGTGCTGAATTTATTTTCTCAAGCATAAGTCAGAGGCTTTTAATGTTTTTCGGAAGTTCAAAGCAAAAGTAGAAAATGAAGCCAACTGTAAAATTTAGTCTGTAAAAACAGATAATGGAAAGGAATACACTTCGTACCAGTTTGACATGTTATGTAAGGAAGCATGATTCATCATCAGCTTACTACTCCCCATACTCCACAACAAAATGGAGTAAGCGAGAGAAGGAACAAATACATTATGAAGATGACTAGATGCATGTTGCACGAGAAGAACTTGCCAAAGAAATTTTGGGCAGAGGAAGCAAATACGTCAGTTTTTCTTCAAAATAGGCTTCCCACATAGGTAGTGAAAGACAGAACTCCATTTGAAGCTTGGTATGAATTTAAACCATCATTAAATTTTCTTAAAGTGTTTGGATGTCTCTGTTTTTCCTACATTACTCGGATTAAACGAGATAAATTAGATAAAAAATCTATCCCAGGCATTTTTATTGGATACAGTTCAGTTTCAAAGGCATATAAAATCTTCCAACCACAAACTGAAAATAAAATCTTTAGTAGAAATATGAATTTTGTAGAGAATGAAGAGTGGTGTTGGGAAGACTCGAAGAAATCTGTCCTTATCACTCTGACAAAGAAGAAAAGTCTCCTACCAAGTTTTTTGAGAAGAAAATATCACTCTCACGGCAGGATGAAATAGTGGATCATTTATCAGTCAAAGGTACTTTACAACTCACTGATATATATATAACAAAGATGCAATGTAGCAGTATGTGAACCTGTTGGGTACAATGAAGCCAAAAATGATTAGAAATGGGTGGCTGCAATGAAAGAAAAGTTGTTTATGATTGAAAAGAACATGATTTGAGAGCTTGTTGATCAACCTGAAGACAGAAAGATAATTGGGTTGAAATGGGTATTTAGAACCAAGATAAATGTAGAGTTGAGTGAATAAACATAAAGCAAGACTTGTAGTTAAGGGGTATGCTCAAATTTTTTGTGTGGATCATTTTGATACATTTGCACCAATAGCTAGGCTTGACACGATAAGGTTACTTCTTGCTCTTGCTGCACAATTGGGCTGAAATGTGTATCAGATGGATGTTAAATTAGCATTCCTTAATGGCTTTCTTCAGGAAGAAATTTATGTTGAGCAACCTGAAGGCTTTGTGAAGAAAGGAAATGAGGACAAAGTTTATAGGTTAAGAAAGACACTATATGGACTTAAACAGACACCAAGGGCATGGTGTGGTCGAATAGATGGCCATTTACTTGGCTTAGGCTTTGAAAAAAGTCTATCAGAATCTACTTTTTATGTTAAACATCATGGCATTGATATTCTTGTTGTGTCTATATATGTGGATGATGTACTAGTTACAGAAAGCAATACAAGGCATATCGAGGATTTGAAGCAACAAATAATTCAAGCCTTTGAGATGACTGATCTTGGTCTAATGTCTTATTTTCTTGGTATGGAAATCAAGCAGGGACAGGATGAAGTTTTCATTTGCCAGAAGAAATATGCTAAGGAAATTCTCAAGAAGTTCAACATGGAAGATTGCAAAGAGATGAGTACTCCTATGAACCAAAAAGAGAAATTAAGCAAGAATGATGGAGCAGAGAAAGTGGATGAAACGTACTTCAGAGGCTTAGTCGGTTGTTTGTTGTATCTCACAACTATAAGACCCGATATTTTGTATGCTATAAGCATTCTATCGAGGTTCATGCATTATGCTAGTGAGGTGCATCTAAAAGCAGCAAAACGGGTTGTTAAATACATCAAAGGAACCATCAATTATGGTGTCAAATTTCAGAAAAAATAGATTTGAAACTACTTGGGTATTGTGATAGTAATTGGGTTGGATCCGCAGATGACATGAAAAACACATCTAGATATTGTTTCAGTCTTGGATCAAGAATGTTTTCGTACTGCTAAAAGAAGCAGGACATTGTGACTCAATTCACTGCAGAGGCAGAATTTGTGGTTGCAACAGCAGCAGTGAATTAAGCATTATGGTTGAGGAAATTTTTTGATAATCTGCACAAGAATCAGACAAAGGGAACTGAAGTATTTGTGGACAATCAATCTAGGTAGAGAACTGAACCAAGAATTCTCTTTCTTCATCATCAATCGAATCACTGTTCGCGACCCAGGATTCTATTTTCTAATCAATCTAATCCCCATTCACGTTTTTTCTTTTTCTTATCAATGAATAGATCTCTTTACTTGTATGACTTAGATGTCTCATATTTCTCAAAAAAGTGATTCGATTGATGGGATTTGGTATGAGATCGATGATCTCGATGAGATTGATATTCCAATCTTTCTTCTTAGAACGTATTGATTTGACCCCATAAGCGGGACCAAGCATGTTGCTGCCAGAAGCAGAACCCCGTATTTCTTCTAGAGAATCTCCTAATTGTTCCAGAGCAACTAGAAAGAGATTCTTTAACCAGAAAGAATTAAGTTCAGATGTAGGATACCTATCCAGAAGTTTTCGCAACTCAATCATAGATGATGGAGTCATCAAAGATTTTACCCTTTCGAACTCTGTCTGTAACTCACTAGAGGCCCAGGAAACAAAGAGAAGATGTGTACGAACGAGATATCCAGCAACAAGAAGAAGGAAAAGGATTGAATAGAGGAACTCCCGAGCATTTGGCGATCTCAGATGTGTCGATATCAATGGTGACTCATTATTTTGATGAATTATTTCTTCGGACAAAAGAAGATTATGTAAACACTTACTCGAGATCTCACTTATCAGATTCCACTGTGGAAGACACAATTTTTTCTGAAGAATTCGCCATGATATACCTGATCCATGCATAATATCAGGAAAAATGGATACAAAATTTTGAGTGCTACTTAGTATTGGCAATAGGTCTGAAAAAGTATCTAAAAATATCAAATTTAGATATTTGTACCCTGTCGAAGTAAGGAACCATGGCATATATGTTTGGAATAGATTCCATTTTGAGAGAGTTGAAAAAACACTATCTCGTTGAAAGGTTCTATACGTCTGTCCTTTCTCAACGCATTTCTTTAGACAAAGACTCCATTTTTTCCTCTTTTCAGATGATAAATCTTTCTCAGAACATGAGTGTGAATCAAACCCATGTTTGAATTGAAATTGAGATACTGATGCAAGTTCTTCCCTTCTGAATCAGATAGATTCATATCTGAAAGACGTTGACAATAAGTTCTTTCAAAATTGACTATTTGCCCTTCTGTTAGAGGTGTTCCAGAAATGTTTGCGATCGAGTAACAATTTCTCATAATCTTGTATTTCATGGGAAAACAAAACACTTCAACATCAAGCTTTTCTTCTTGAGGACAGTGCAAGATAATGGTGACGTGATTCTGCTCTATTGCAAAACTGAAGAGCAGTTGGCTGATATCTTCACCAAACCATTATCAGGCAATAAATTTCAACTTCTCAGGCAAAAACTTGGAGTTTGCAGCTCTTAAAACAAATAGGAGTGTTAGAAATATGCATAAGAACTGCATCAGTCCAAGTTCTCTGTATTGTAGGGTAGTTAGGGTAGTTATTTATTGTTTAATTAGTTTCTATCTTATCCTTATCTTTAGTTAGTTTTTTAATCTTATCCTTAGGAGTTCGTTTACTTGTAAACTCTATAAATATTTGTGTTATAATGAAGTAAGTAGTTTTGCTTTCATAAATTTTTTCTTTGTTGGTTTGTCAAACTAATGTTCCTACTTGTTCAGTAACAAAATAAAATTATATTGTTATGTTTTTTCTTTTCTGAAAACTAACATAAATTGCAGCTAAGTGCAAAGGACTGCCCTTGGCTCTGAAGACGCTCTCTAGTATGTTACGCTCCAAATTAGAGGTTGAAGAGTGGAAACGTATTTTGAGAAGTGAAATATGGGAGCTGTCCGACAATGATATATTACCAGCGTTGATGTTGAGCTACAATGACCTTTCCACACATTTAAAGCGATGTTTTTCTTATTGTGCAATATTTCCTACAGATTATCCTTTTAGGAAAGAACAAGTTATTCATCCGTGGATTGCCAATGATCTCATACCACAGGAACATGAATAATTCAAGATTCAGGCAACCGATACTTATTGGAGTTGAGATCAAGATCATTATTTGAAAGGGTCCCAAATCCTTCTAAAGGGAACATAGAGAATTTATTCTTAATGCATGACCTTTTCAATGATTTAGCCCAAATCGCATCTTCAAAACTTTGTATTAGTTTGGAAGAGAGCCAATGATCCCATATGTTCGAAAAGGTATGCACTTATCATATTTAAGGGGATATGGTGACTTTGAGAAATTGAGACCCCTCTACAAATTGGAGCAGCTGAAGACATTACTTCCAATATGTATTTATCTCAATTTTTATTATCACTGTTTAAGCAAGAGGGTGTAGCATAACATACTGTCAAGACTAAAATCCTTAAGGGCATTGTCATTGTCTCATTACTCGATTAAGGAGTTGCCGGATGACTTCTTTATCAAATTAAAACTCCTCGGATTTTTGGACCTTTCTTATACCATGATTGAAAAGTTGCCAAATTCCATTTGTGTATAGTATAACTTAGAGACTCTTCTCCAGTCATCTTGTGCTGATCTTGAGGAGCTACCACTGCGGATGGAGAAGTTGATTAACTTGCATCACCTCGACATTGGCATCACTCCTCTCTTGAAGATGCCGCTACATCTGAGCAAGTTGAAAAGTCTCAATTTGCTAGTGAGAGTCAAGTTTCTTCTAAGTGGTCATGATGGTTCGAGAATGGAAGATTTGGGTGAGGTACATAACTTGTATGGATCTCTATCAATTCTAGAGTTGCAAAATGTGGTTGATAGAAGGGAAGATCTGAAAGTAAACATGAGGGAGAAGAATCATGTTGATAAGTCATATTAGGAGTGGAGTGAAAGCTCTGTCGACAATTCACAAACTGAAAGAGATATACTGTTGGAAAATTATATGCACAACGGAAGCATATATGGATCTTTACAGTTTACATAAATAATAGATAACCAATACCGTTTATGCTAGAACACATTAACCAAGAACAGATAAACGTACTGCAATTTAATTCGATAAATAGCTCTTGAATCGTGAACAGATACATTCAAGTGAATCCCAAGTTAGACATACATTCAAATGAATCTACAAGATAGCTATGGTCTTCTACAGTGATCTCAAGTCACATCAAAACTCTCTCGATACTTGGGTGCGCAAGTATGAATAAAAAACTAATCAATCTATCTAGGTTAGAAGAATCCCTAATTATAGAGATTTCTTCCTAGTCCAAAGAGGAGAACCAAAACATACGTTATTTTTTGCAACTAGAAAATTACACGCTTGTTTTCTTTTTATAAGAAAACTCGCTCCCGTCTCCCCTTTTTCCTTTGGAAATAAGATTCTGAGTTCTAGTTAAATATGAGCACTGGACGGACCACAAAATTAGTTACTGAGACTTCCTATTATGGAAATAATATGGAAATTGGATATGTCATCGTGTACGATTGTAGCACAAGATTAGATGTAATTTATCTTGATTATGGGACGGTATAATTCCAACTTCTTGTGTTAGTATATTTGTATTGAACGAGACCGAGTAGAAATAGTTGATTTAGACTGATTGACAAAAACATTTTCTCTAAACTATTAAATGTACTTATATTCTTAATCCTGATATAACTATTATGATTAGTATATATTAATTATCGTTTTAATTTATTAAAAGATGAGATTCTGAGATGGGTCAATAAGTCTGGTAAATTGGATGATACATAATAATATATATTGGTGAAATAATAAGTTAGTTGATGGAATCCATGTCTCGTTATAGAGATTGATTGATATGTCTTTTTGAGAAACTTATAATTTTTCATTGTGTCAAACCTTGCAAGTAGATTTATGAATCCGACACATAAAATAAGTTAAGTAGTGCTCTAAAGGAAATTAATCATTAAGTTAAATTTGTCAGTAATTTAATTTATTGATTAGTATCTGAAATTTTAACATGGGGAATTACATAACTGTTTAATGAGAAATTACGAGATATAAATAGAGGAGTGCAATTACGAATTTCTAGTGAAATGATTTGTAATTTATTATGGTAAGAATAATTCAAATTAATTATTTGAAATAAAAATAGAATATTTTTTAAAAAAATTATTTGTGATAAGAAGCGAGAACACAGGTTGCAGCCGACTATTGTTTGCTATTTCACAAATTGCAAAGTTGTTGTTTCATTGAAAAATTAAAAATTTATCAATTGTGGCGGATAAGTCTTTTTTTTTTTTTCCATAAATTATGTTTTCTTTAACAAAGTAAAGATTTGTTATCTTGATTTACTTTGTAAAAAAATAATTTTGCTTGAGACTTGGTGTCACGTGATCAAAGTTGGTGACGACAGCCACTTACCCTTGAATTAGAAAATCTAATTGTTGTTATTTCTTTACGTGAATGTTAGCTTTTGTATTAATAAAGTAATTTTTTGGTTTACTATGCGATACAATTCATATTCATGTAAACGTTAGAAATAATGTCGTGGTCGGCACTGAAACTTGCGCAATGGTTCAATATTCTCTTATTAATGTTTTGTTGGTTGTTTTACTTGTGTGGTTCATTAAAATTAGTAGTTTTTCTAATTGTCACTACATAATATTGGACTGTGCAAGCACGGATCGAACACTTTAAATGATTTTTGGCTGTTGCTTAAAGTGTTATTTGCATAAATTTAGTCATTAAACTAAGTAGAGAGTGCAAGTTCACTTTTCAAGTGAAGTTTGGCTTTTAAAGGGGCAAGTTGATTCTAGATAAGATGTTTATTAAAAGACTATAGCATATCAAATAAGCATGTGCTGACAAGTAATAGAGTATCGTACTAACATTCTCCGAGCTTGGCAACACAGTCCTTATCTATACTTCTTTAGAATGGCAATTACTTTTGAACGAAGAAACTTATATACAGGGGCGGATCCACATGGGGCTGTCGAGCACTCATTAAGCTTGTATCAAACTATGTATATTTATATCAAAATTACGGTAATATCGTATAAAATAAAAGTCGAACACCCAATAAACAATTGTATTAGTTGGCATGGTGGTTGAAAATGGGTTCTCAAGGTTTTATATTGCTCAAAAATGCCCAGGTTCAATTCCCTATACTCATATTCTTTTTATTTTAAAACCAACTCTTTTCTTTTTACCTTTTCTTTTTCCCCCTTTCACAAATTGTCCTATTTCTAATTTTTCTAAAACAAAATTCTTTTTTCAAGATTATTTTTCTTTTTGAATTTTTTTGGCTATCTTATATAAATATAATTATTTTTCTTTTGACAAGTGTTAAATTTATACATTTATATTTTATGATCGATAGCTTAAAAAGTAACCTCGATCTTAAAATCTTGAATCGGTCACTTCTCATGTCTATTATGTAACATAATCTCCAAAAAAATATAAACAGTCATGATCTTTCATTACTATTAACTTTTTCTTTCTCAACAGTCTAATTAGGAAAAATAAAAGGGAAGGGAAAAAATGTGTTCTAGCGCCTTTATTTCAGTTTTCCAATTTAAAAGCGAAAGAGTTTTCCTTCTCGTTGATTTGCCTTTTTGGTAACTACAATTGTATGTGAAAGTATATTGTTTCTCCTCCTTTTTTTCTTGAACCAATCCAAATATTTCGATTGTCTATTGCATTGAAAAATAACACCTATGTTGACGAATTTTAGCTCACAGTTACGCTCTTTGGTTGATATAAGTTGAAAATAGTGAGCACCCATAGTTATAAATTTCTGAATCCGCCACTGCTTATATATCAACTAATGTTTAACTAATCATACATTGAGAATGAAATCTCAAGCAAAAAGGTCCTAACATATTTTCAGCATACATGATTAATTATGTCAATACGATACAATTCCTTATATGATAGCTTAAGTACATCAATTTGGCCAATAACATAATTGTGACAAGATAGTGCCACGTAGGCCCAAAAGGGATAGAAAATTATTATTAAAATAAGATCAGGGGGTAATAGGACCTTAGTATAGTATAAGTGTGTCTCTGAGATTTCGGTCATAGGTTGAGGGGGTACTTGTGCATTATCCCTTTTAATTTTAATATTGGAAAATGCACAAGTACCCCCTCAACCTATGCCCGAAATCCCAGAGACACACTTATACTATACTAAAGTCCTATTACCTCCTGAACTTATTTTCTAATTTTCTACCCCTTTTCGGCCTACGTGGCACTAGCTTGAAAAAAAAAGTCAACCAGCGTTGGACCCACAAGATAGTGTCACGTAGGCCAAAAAGGGGTAGAAAACTACTAATAAAATAAGTTCTGGGGAGGGGGGGTAATAGGACCTTAGTATAGTATAAGTGTGTCTCTGAGATTTCCGACATAGGTTGAGGGGGTACTTGTGCATTATTCCTTTAATATTCAGTGTATACATAAACATGCTTTTGCTTTTGGAATTTTAGAATTTTGTTTTTTATTCTTGATTCGTGTATCTATTTCACGAAATGATGATATATGACAAGAATTACTGAGCGGGAAAATCTTAAATTCTATTTTTGCTAAACAACGTTTCGATCAAATTGATCATATTTTTGGAATTCGAAAAAAAAGAAAGAACTCTGATTGATCTGAAATTTGGTAGATTCACAAGAACGACCTAGTAAGATATTAATTTTTTTTGGATCGTTATATGAATTTTTGGTCATATTTGATTAAATAGTAGTGAAGTATCAGTTTTATGTGTTGTCTTAGACCTTCCTCCCCATTGGATGAAATTGATACAAGTCACTATATATTTAATCGTCTAGTTTTGATAATCTATATTAACTCTCCTAAACTGAGTAATATAAGTGTAGCTAGAGGATTTTCACTTGACGTAAACTAACATTAGACTCTCTAACTGAGTTAGGTTTGTATAAGTTTATGGAGTGAATAATCAGTCATTATACATGTGTATTGCATGAGTAGTTCTCCAATCCCAACGATGTCTATTCGAGATGCATGGATATATATGTATAAATGAGCCCTGAATTTTGTTATTTGGGATTATTCGAAATATTATGATTTATTTAATGTATTATGCCTCATATTCTCATTAGACTTTATGCACCCACTTAGTACCTGTACTACTTAAGATTTTCTTTTGGCAGATTAACTCAAAGAACGTATTATACATGTACCTTATATTAGAATAAATTATTTTCAGTTTCTAACTGATAAGTGATGAATATTTTATTTCTTGTGGTATATTGATGCGTGATTTTTTTATTAATATTATCTCTCATTAATTGAATTATATTAATCTGTATCATAAAAGAGTGAAGCCACTACCAACATTTGAGTCTTTGTTCAGAAGGAAAAATGACTAAGAGACCTTTCTCTTAAATGAAAAGAAAAAAGAGGTAGTGATAAGTTATAATTAATCTACTCTGATTTGTGTAATAAATGAGCATTTGGGCAAGAGGTGAATTTGAGTTTTCTGAGTTTTCAAGAAGGTTACTCATGATATGAATATATTTTTTATGTTTTGTAAGTCTAAATGTCTTGATAAACTCAAAATATTTAAGACACATTAAAATAATATAAAGTCACTGCAGTCCGATTGTAGTGACGTAAACCTCTCTGCAGAGATCATAAGTCACTTATCTTATAGAATAATTGCATTTCAATAAGTCACTTATCTTATAGAATAATTGCATTTAAATTGTCTACACCAGACACTCTATAATAGATTGATGTAGAAGAGATAAAAAAAGGTAGACTCTTATGAAAATTATAAGATTAATTATTGACTTATTATTAGTTATTTTGTTTCTCTAGGGATAGGTTCTAATAACTACATATCACATTCTGAATTCATTGTTTTTAAATCAGCACCTTGAACAACTATAGAACTAGTTGGATTTGACGTAGGTCTAATCTGTGACATGTTCGTATATAGAATTTTCCAGTACATGTGTTGAGTGGGAGTATAAGAAAATTGAAATGAAGAATCGAATGTATGTTAATTGGATATCGTAAACAATGAAAGAAGGTTTATTATAGTGTCCTAGAATAAGACAATTGTTAACACAACTGTCTAATTTCTAGAAAAGGATCATTTAGTAAACCATATTCCTAGAAGTAAACTAGTTTTACAAGAATTAAACAAAGAAATAACAAATAAGTCAATTGAAAATCCAGACGCTCAAAAACAACTATGGGTATGTCAGAAATGACGTTTCTTTGCATTTAAGTAGTGAAAAAAAGTTACTAGACATTAGAAAATTACTATCTCAAGTAGCGGGAGTTATGTTGAGCAAATTAAAAGAACACTTCATGAAAAATTGTTAATATTTCAATATTGAAAGATTTTGAAGAAAATATTAAAACTCAAGAACATGAAAGTGTAATTATAATAGTAGTAATTAGTCGTAGTGGGAGAATCATAATGAAGATTGATTTATTTTGTATGCTTGAGAGAACTTTTATGATAGAGCTCCTGAAAACAAGTACAC
Organism: Solanum sitiens; assembly: GCA_016801875.1. Lineage (NCBI taxonomy): Eukaryota > Viridiplantae > Streptophyta > Magnoliopsida > Solanales > Solanaceae > Solanum > Solanum sitiens. The sequence continues at coordinate 394,440 of JABWTJ010000531.1, forward strand.
TCTTGGAGGATTTTATGATAATGTCTCTTAAGATCTAGTACAAAATCGATTTGTTACGACGAAGCACTACTAGACAAAATTTCACGAGAAAATAGCTTGGTAAATTTCTTTCGATAAGAAATAAAGGAATGTCTGTGAAAGTTGTAAATGCATAGTTAAGAGTCTAAGTGGGAGATTGTTAGGGTATATACTATAAATCATGTGTTTAAACAAAGTATTCTAACAATTATCGAGATTAAACATCTAAGTGAGAGATTGTTAGGGTATATAATATTAACCATGCATTTAGATATAGTACATTATAACAATTGTGATGGTTCAAAGTCTAAGTGGGAGATTGTTGGGATATATACTATTAACCAAACGTTAAGATACAATATTTATTATAGAATAAATATCTATTCAGTTTTAATAGATCATATATTCGTTTATGGTGTCTATTTACTTATATAGTAGATGATTTAGTGTTTAGAGTTTTAGCTTATACACAGAGGATTAAATCATCGATTTTTATATGTATTAAGTTTTTGTTCACAATCTAGAATGAAAATTGGACATGCCATCTGGTACGATTGTAGCACAAAATTAGACGTAATTTATCTTGATTATGGGAACGGTATAGTTCCAACATCTTGTGTTAGTACATTTTGTATGTATTGAACAGGACCGAGTAGAGATAGTTGTTTTAGACTGACTGAAAAAAAAATATTATCTAAACTGTTTTACTCGAAAATATAATAAAAATAAAAAATAAAAATTAACTAAGTTTTGAAAAATCAATTAATCTTATGATTTAAGAGAAGTCAATTTTCCAAATTAACAGAGTCGCCACTTAATTTTTTTAGTAAAAATCAAGAAAAACTTATAATTATTTTTAAAAGATTTAAAACAGATAAGAATCAAGAAAAGGGTTCGAAGTTAAAATATACATTCCGAGAAGGTGTTAGGCCCTCGGAATGTCCGCTAACTTGCGGTTGACCGGCGATTTGACTAAATGACTTTCAAATTATTTCCAAATTTTAACTAAATATAGAAAACTTATTTTTATTTCTTTACTTACTTACTATATTTTATTTTTTAATTAATTACTTGTCTTAAGGGAAGATAACTAAAGGGATCATTCTAAAGGGAATGAATTAGGTGTTGACAATACTATATATAAAAAAATACTAAGTAAAAAAAAGGGATAAACATTTATATATTTTTTGAATATAGAAAGAAATGGCTATCTTTTGGAAATTAATAAAATTCAATCAAAATATTAGTCAATATAATAAGTAAAAATTAGGCAAATCACATACTCTAAGGGACAAATTACATTCTATCCCTATTGTATCCATATTTACCAAAAATCCCTTTTTTTAGAGTAATTCGGATACTTAAAATAACATAACGATACTTAAATTATAGCGGACGGATACTTTAATTATTTGTTTGTTTCTAACAGTTACGGCGCAATAAAAGGGATAAGAATTATCCCACAATTCACGTTGACGTTTAACAAATTAAGCGTCTAATCTGCATAAACATCATGTACTAATTATCTCATTATTGAATTTCAAATATTGAAAACTTCAAATTGTGAATCGAAAAAAAAAACCGAGCTTGTTTAAAAAAAATCTGAAACGCAATTTGTGAAGATTCAAAAAAGAATATCTCGATCTTGTTACGACATTTTGGAATATGAGAAAGTGTTGTTATACATGAGCGATACAAAAGTGATGGGATAGTGGTTGGGGAAAATATTTCGTTCATGAATCTTATTTCAGCAATTGCGGCTGAGCTGGGTATTGATGAATCGAAAAAAAATCGAGATTAGATATGTTGTTGAAGGTAATTCGTCTCCATTGTGTATTCGAACTGATATGGGTTTAAAATTCTACATAGAAATTAAGAAACATGAGGTTGGATTCGAAACGTATCCTCTATGCATTGATACTTTAGATAAAGGTGTTGAAGAGATACTGAATTTCGATGCAACAACAGGTGCCATCGTGTGTGTTGAAGAGATACTAAATTCTTGATGATTATTTTTTTTCTTGTTTTATGCTTGATGTGTAATAATGTTTCTGGATATTATTAATTTGCTAATAAGATTTGAACTTTTTCATTTGATGTGATTAAACCATGTGAATGTTTCAAGCTACAAAATGTATTTTGATACTAAATATATCGAATTTTGACTGTATTATATGAAGTTTAAAGAAATTGACAAATTTATAACTTGTTTAATCTTATTTACATATAATGGTAAATATATAATGTATCTTATAACAAAATTTTGTTATCCAATGCAAAACAACAAGCGGTACTAAATATATACAGAGTAGTATATGATTCAATATGCTGAACGATACTCAATACATTCATTACATAATTTTGTATTAATTGTTAAAGATACACAAATTTATTTTTTGATAATATAATATGTATCATATACTTAATAATACTATAGATTTTGTGTATCTGATTGTAATATAGTATCATACATTTTGATTTACTGGAAAACTATGATATTTGGAGTAAATTATTTTGTATCAGTTTGTGTAACAATTGTGTAAATGTAGTATCAGGTATACTTTGAACAAAGTTTATATGGTATCATCATTTATTTTGTAGATCTTACTTTTACAAAATAATTTATATGCACTGTTAATTAACTTATATAATTAGTGACAAAAAGTTGACAAAATTATAAACTATACTATATATATATAGATTATTGTATGACTCAACCTGTTGAACGATACTAAATATATTCATTACATAATTTTGTCTTAATTGTTAATTAGCATACCAGGACGTGGTACCCGATCCCATAGTTATGCCGGAACGTGGCAATTTGATCCCATCTTTATGCCGGAGCATGACAACCGATCCAGTTAGTTATGCCGGAACGTGACAATCCGATCCTTCAACACATCACAATCAGAAACACAATTATACTCTCAAGTCATACAATCAAGAAGTGATTCATGACATATAGTCATTGTTGACACCCAATTTTGGCCTTCCACAATATAAATTAGTCATCGAGATTCTTAAATTTCAAACGATTTGAAATAATTAACTTTATAAAATTTTAAATATTTTACGAGTCATATTAAGTAATTTTGTCATTATTATAAATTTTAAAATGTTAAAAAATAATTTATATATTCTATATGATTTTGCATATATTTATTATATTAATGTTTGAAAATCATCTAAAAAAAAAAGATTTTAGTTTTACTTAAATATTTGGTTAATTAGTTTAGCTAATTTATAGTTTATATTTTTGAGTTAATTATATTATAATAGAATTAATTATTTTATTTTGTTAAGATTAAGAAACTCCTTAATTAATTTATAAATAATTTTGTGTCACTTCTTAAACCCTTCAAAATACCAAAGCTTTGGGCCCTTTTCTTCAAAGTCAGTAGCCCAACATAATTTTCTTTGAGCCCACTTTTAAGTCATAAAAAATCTCAGCCCAATTCCCAACAATAATAATCCCCAACCCAATTTAATTCCAGCTGACCCAACAATACATGCACAGTACCACCCGACCCCATTGCCTCATCTTCTTCACCTAACAATAAGAAAAAATCAGCGAATATCCCTGCAAATCACGAGAATCCCGCAGCAAATCACGTCCTCTTCCCCTCTCTCTTTCTTTTCCGTTGAAAATTTGGTACCATGGACAGCTTTATTTCTTATCTCTTCAAGATTTGAATTTAAAAATTGACCCCGAATCCCTCTATATAAACCTCCATCTTCTTTAGTGAGAGGGGGAAGAAAAAAATTGTGGTGAGGAAAATAAAGTTAGAGGAGATCGGATTTTTTTGAAAAAAAAAAAAAATTGATAGGGGAATTTTTTTTTTAGAGAAGAGCAGTTGGGGAATTTTAAAAAAATAAAAATCGATAGGAAGATTTTTCCATCTAAACAATACATGCCTCAAATGTCTTCAAAAGTTTAAGATCAAGAGTTCAAAAAAAAAAATAAAAAAAATTAAAAATATAATTTTCAATTTTTCGAGATCATCGAAATCTTGTGTAGTCGAAATTCGTGGTGAAAGTTGCTTTGTGGTCAAGCTTGTCGTCCTGGAACGCTGCTCCAAGAAAGGTAACACTTCTCCCCTCATTCACGTATTAATGATTTTGATTCTGAGTTTGTTATCGTTTAAATTTCTTATGTATGCTTTGATTTGCTCTACTTATAATATTGAGATTTTTAGATATGTTAAATTTCTGGGCCCCCCTTCCCTCAAAATTGCTACTTACTGCATTTAGCAATAAAACATAAGCTCTTGCTCTAGTCATGTTATATGCATACATGTCTTTAACTTATAATGTCTGGACACTAGTGTAGTCTTGAGTATCTTTGGTTATGATTTTAACACATTCCGGTGTCAACTTCTAAATACATTCGTGTGTAGTTTGACCTAAGATTCTGCTCATTTATTTATATGTGTTATGGCAATGTCCTCCTAGTTTATTCCTTCTAATATTATTTGAGAGCATGTGCAAGTTTGTGTTCAAATAAATGGAAAACAAAGACATGATGGGTCTTTTCTTTTCCTTTAAAGTCAATTGATATGCTAAGTATTTTGGGTTGATTCTTCCTGGTTGTTTGTTTAAGTTAATTGTTTTATTATTATTTTTTTCATTTATTTGATTTATGTTTTGTCCTAAAGATCTGTTATATTAGTTTTTTTTTAAATGCTTATTAATCCGTTTTTTTTTTATTTTCGTTTGTTTTGTGAACTTGCTCCGAGTCCGAATGAATTCTCCTCTCCCTTGCATTCTGAGAAGGCTGTAAAGGCCTATACCCATCCCATCTCGAGTCAGCATGCTTGTCAATTTAAAGACCCACGATGAACAGGTAGAAAATGCAGCATATTAGAGGGGCTGAAATATGTTGCAGGTCCTAAAGTCTAAGGGAATGGACTGCATACGACCCGTATACACTCATTATACAGTGATATACAAGTCTAAATAGCGGAATATAAGTCCGAAGTGGAGATACAGGTGATGAAAGGTTGAAATGGAGTGTATACGCTTGACATTCAATCTGATATACATGAAAATGGGTCAAGATATGACCCGTATACAATAGTATATACTTGTGTATACACTGAATTTCAAGGGCAAAAATGGGGCCAAAGCCCAATACAATTGCAGCAGTAGCCCAATTATTTGGGCAGTGAGGGTTTGGGACCAAGAATAGCCCAAACTCATTATTTTCTTTCATTGCTTGATTATCTTTTACTTGCAAATTGTTTGTGTTGATTTTATGTTAACTCTAACCTTTGTATTGTTTTAGTTTAACTTAATTAAACTCTCCAAAAGATAGCTATAATCTTTATGTTAGTTTATTTTGATAAAATTCAATTTTTTATTTGAATATCTTTAAAATGGTTTTCATACTTTAAATAATTAAATTGGTTTAAATTGTTATTATAAAACATATCAAATAAATTCTAACTTATTTAATTTGTTAAAATCTTAACCACTTGCAACTTAATTCAAATATTTCAATTAATATTCTCTTTTCTTGTGAATTAAAAACTATTCTTTGTTTAATTATTTTCTCAAATTAATCATTTTCTAAAAAATAGTCAAAAAAAAAAAATACTTAATCTAAGCCGTTGGATAACCGCATGTTAGCGGGCGCTTCAAATGCCTTAAAAACCTTCTTGAAGTGTAAATAAGAATCTCTTACCCATTTTCTCTAAATTTATTAAGATTTAATCTGTTAAAATCTTTTTAAATTAAGTTTTCTTAATTTTTTTAAAAAATTAAGTGGCGACTCTTTTCTAAGTATTTTTCTCAAATTGTTTTATACTTAGAACATTTCAAAAAAGTGATTTTCTAAAGATAGTAAAATTACGGCATAATAGAAATGACGACTCTGATGGGAATTTAATAGGTTCTAACCATAACAAACTTAGGTAAATTATTGTAGTTTTAACATATGATTACTTGTTTGCTTATATTGCGTGCATAATGTTTTATTTTTATGCTTATGTGATATAAACTGCTTATTTTGTTTATCTGAACTCTTTATTTGTTACTGCTTTTTATAAATTGTTTATTTGATTATTGCTTTATAAACTGTCATTCCGTTCATATTTCTCCACTTCTTGGAAATTCACACTATCACACGTACACGCGAGGTGTGCTTTGTGCACCCGCAAACTTCTTTCAAAATTCCCAAAGTTAGGAGAGTTGGCATATGCGCGGGGTGTTCGGATCTTTTTCTGTGTGACCGCGTAGCCTCCTCACTCGAGTTGTCCCTCGGGAATCTTGTGTTTAGAAAGCCAAATCTTAGAAAACATAAGATAGAGTTAAACCACCCCTCAATTTAAGTCATGCATGCATGTGCCTTAGGTGGATCGATCATGTGTATCGATTCGACATTTACGAAGTCCACCCTTATGTCAACGGGTTTCACGACCCAACGCCTGACGAGCATGTTTTGTGCAAAGTGACAATGATAAACGGACACAAGCCTAATTTTGACATAGTGAGTTCGATTCAATGAAAACTCGAGTTGTCACAAATTAATGGCTTAGATCAATCTATCATAATCATATTTTTTTGAATCATTAGGACTACCCTTGGCAAAAAAGGGTCACATATCTATTTAGAACGCACAATAACTGTTTATGTGTTATAACTGCTTATGTGAAAATGTTGCTTTATTTGAAGATATTGTAGCTCACTCCACTTCTAATAATTTTTAGAACCCCTAAGCATAAATATCAAGTCACTATCAAAAGTGCGTTCAAATATTCTTCGAATTTTTAGTTTCCCCCCAAAAAAATATATATTCAAAACTCTCTTTCAAATCCTAAATCTTACTCTCTCATCTAAAAAAAAAAGGTGTAAATTTTCCATCTCAAATCAAAAAGAGATTCAAAATGGTCGAACTACGTAGGACCTGAATTCTCCCCGTGAGATACGTAGGCAGTCTTTCAAGATTCGGTCCATATATTTGGAATTTTCTATTTTTTCCGCTCTCCCAAGCAAATTAGAGTTTCCTCTCAGTCAAAAACCAAAAGTATGTAAATTACATTGAATCCACGCAAGTTAACTTTTCCAATTCACTATTCCCAAAATTAAATAGACAAATTCCTGTCTATTTAGTCACCTTTCTATATCAGTGGGCTCGTTTATCTTCAAATGAAGCAACTCTTATGTGTTTGTGATCATGTGTGTGATATTTTATATTATTTATCATCTACAAAACTAACACATTTGTCTTTTGAGTTATTTTTCTTTTCAGGTACATAAAACTGATCTGTGTTGAGAAAATGGCTGAACATCCATACTTCACAAGGTCTAAAGGTCCCAAAGATTCCTTCTTTGACCAAAGTTCATCAAAAGGCAAAGAAAAAGTGATTGAATATGTCGAGAACACTGATTTGAGCAAAATCACTGTGAACAACCCTATCATTGCCGAACAAAACAAGCTGACTGCACGATTGTTCCAACAAATTGCTGAAATAAGGGCTGAAATGGATAAGTCCTGAGATTTGACAAATATGACTATCATTGCCAACACTTCTAATTCAGAAAATTGAAGACCTCCACTCCATTTTTCTACTTCAGATCCAGCCTCCAAATGTTTTCCAAACAATTCAACTATCGCTACAAATCCAAAACCTCCCATCATCGACTCGATCATCCTTAACTCACATCAAGCTAGCTCCTCACACCAAACAGTACTTACTCTTCTAAATCCAAACACCAACAATTTCCGGAATTTTCCTCCCAATTATCAAATTCTTACTCCAACGGTCCAAAACTCATCTACAACTCAAGCCATACCTCTAAAAACCGCATCTACTACATACTTCGATGAAATATTTGGTTACAATGTGAAATCCATTCCTGATCGATACTATTTGGAGAGAATCAAACAGAAGTCTTGTGAAAACTATCGAGAATATGCCTACCGTTGAAGAAGAGAGGTTGCAAGGGTTAGGCCTTCCCTGACTGAGAAAGAGATTATTGAAATCTTCGTGCGTATTCAAGATTCGGAGTACTACAGCAGGATGTGTCTAATTTTAGGAAGGAAGTTCAGTGAGATAGTCAAAATTGGTGAAGCTATTGAAGACGGTCTCAAGACTCGAAAAATCATACCAATGATTTCCCAAGGTGAATCCTCAAGACCATTGAGGAGGAAGAGGGAAGATGTTTCCTCTATCTCATTTGAATCGAATAAAAAATCAAAGAGGCATGCCGGTCACAATGTTCGAAATTCTTTACCATTCAAAACCTACCCCTTAACTCCACAAAATCCTTACCCCATCTTTTATGTCCAACCAAATTACCAAGCTCTAGTACAAATTATCCAAATTACCAGGCTCCAGCACAAAATTATCCAAATTACCAAACTTCATTGCCAAATTATCGCCGAATTACCCAAATGCTCCTCAAATCTTCCAAAATCCACAATATCCAAATTTTCGAACGCCGACACCTACTCGCCAAAATCCCTCACTTTATCATCAAGTACCTCCACGAAATAATCACAATCTTCCTCGTCCAAAACTTGAGAGGAAACCACCTCGAGTCTTTACTCCTTTGGTTGAAAGTCGGACTCGACTTTTTGAAAGATTGAAAGTAGCTGGTCTGATACACACAATTGATCCCAAAAATGTCAATGTTCATTTCAGAAATTACAGGGCCGATCTTCATTGTGCTTATCATTCAGGATGTGTCGGGCATACCACTGAAGATTGCATCAACTTGAAACATAAAATTGAGGACTTGATTGATCCAAAGGTTGTAACTCTTCAAACTGTCATACCCAATGCCAATGTTGATTCACTGCCGAATCGTGGAGAGTTTACCGTTAACACGGTCGAGTTCAAAGAAAATTGGTGTGAATCCAAACCAACCTTGATAGCCGTGAGAAAATTGTAGCTTCACTGAGCATAATTGAGAAATCTGGATTTGTGGTCATGGATCCATATCAAGCGTTTGATTTAGTGCCAAAAGATGATAAGAGCAAGAAGTAGGTCAAACATGTTTCACCAAAGCCTTTGCCGCATTTGTATCCGTCTTTTCTGGCAGAAGAATATGCCAATGATGATAATCTCAGAGAAGGAACTAGGGATCCCTTGAAGAAGGCGATGTCATACTGGAGGAATTGATGGAGACATCAAGCGTACGAGATGCTGAGCCAATGAAACAAGTTCTTAATTGGACTTCCACGATGCTCTTGACTCCTCGTTCATCTTGATAGACAAAGATGAATTTTATGTTATTTTTTAATTTCCCTCGTAATATTTTGAAAAGGAAAAATGGCTCATAGTCATGGCCAAAGTTCGTATTTCCTTATTTTCAACCTCTTCTATTGCAAAAATTTATTCCACTTGCTTTAATTTTTCTATCTAACAACCTTTGTGTTTGTTTAAGTAAAAATAATTTTAAATCTGTCAACATCATGTCATGTCACAAGCTAAATAAACAAATGAGGTAGATGACGATGTGTTCTAAGAGTATGATGAGGAGATCATGATATCTGGATACACCTACAAAGAATTGAAACAACTCGAGAATCATGATAAGTCAAATTTGGATGACATATAAAATGATGACTGTGTCTAAGAGACTAGAATAAGTGTCTATCTAACAGAAGCTCGGAAAAGAGAATTCAACAACTTACTTAGACAATACATCGACACATGTCACTGTTGGGCATAGACGTTCATCTCAAATGACGAATCTACTCAGATGTTATCAAGAGCTATAAAGGTTGAAGATTTAGAGTTTCTGTATTTTCTTTCCTTGTAATCACATCATTTGCCTGTAACCATCTTATGTTTTAAAATCAGGAAATTATTCTTTGTAAACTAACTACGTCTGACCTGAATTCTCTAGAATGAGATACGTAGGCGGCCTATGTCGGCCTCGATCATTTTATTTATCAGAATTTTCTAGTTTTGTCAATCCTCAAGAGGGGAACTACATATGACCTGATTCCTGCCTCAACGGGATACGTAGGCGCCACAAGGGTTCGGTCATATCTCCCGTAAGATTTTTATTTTTCTTTACAATAGAAACTGGGACAGAATTTTTGAGAGGGCCTCAAAAATTCTCAAGAAGAGACTTAAAAATTCTCAAGACATAAGATATATTGTGAGTTGCAACTGGGACAGAATTTTTGAGGGGGTCTCAAAAAAATTCCTACAAGACATATATCAAAGTTCGAAATACGTTGACACGTCCGATCGAGACAAAATTTTGAGAGAGACTCAAAAATTCTCAAGAAGATCTCCAACAAGTCAAAACTTAAGATACATTGTGAGTTGCAACCGAGATATAATTTTTGAGAAGATCTACAAAATTATACAAGTCATATATCAAAAAATCAAAATATGCTGACACATATAATCAAGAATTCTTTTTTGAGAGGGACTCAAAAATTCTCAAGTAGAAGATCTCCAACAATTCAAAATTTAAGATACATTATGAGTTGCAACTGGGAAAGAATTTTTGAGAGGGTCTCAAAAATTCTTCAAGTGATATATAAAAAATTCAAGACACTTCAAGACAACTAACTGGATGTAAAAATTTGAGGATGGGTTCAAAAATTTATTCACGCATCACTAGAAGTATGCAGTTAATTTTGAACATTTCAAGCATGATCAAAAGTTTAAAGCTAAACGATCTCTGGCATTGTTCAAGTCCAAAGTTAACTTCAGCAATCACAAGCACCGTTGGATTTCAGAGTCAGCTACAAATTTTTCAACTATGGAGGACTTCGGCAGAACCAAGTCAGAAGTTTCTCAAGCTTCATGGACAAGATGTTGGATACGTCAAAAGTTTAAACCAAGACGTTCATTTAAGCTATGCATGACATGACATTTGACAGTGACTTCTTCTAAATTGATTCTCAAAAAGTTTTTTTTTCTTTTTTTTTTCTTAAGGATTTCTTAATATGTCAAAATTTTTGTATAATTTCATCTTATGTCCATCGAGAAGAAAGAGATCGGAGTGATCAATTGAAGACAACAATACAAGGAGCAAGCTCTTGAAGAAGTCAACACAGATCAGTTTGTTTTAAAAATTAACAATTTTTCTGTGGATGCAGGTCTATAAGATCGCCTCAAGATCATCATATTTCTCTATTCAACGAATATAGAGAATTCAAAAGGGCGAGTAGATTCCCGAAATTCACAACTTTTCTATGGAGAAAGAAAAGTCATTGAAGTTCTTTAGAAGAAAAGCAGCAGTTCAAAATACGAGCAACGACACCTCGTTCAAATCTCCAACAAAGCACCAGTCACATTGAACACAAAATGTTCAAAATGGGAACAAGTGAAGACATCACTCTACACATGTAGCACCAGTCACATTGAACACAAAATGTTCAAAATGGGAACAAGTGAAGACATCACTCTACACATGTACAAAAAATATCAAATTATATTTTTTTTCCAGCATCAAGAACTATTGAAAAATATTCACAAATCCCGTTGACATCAGACATGGTAATGTCAAACGCCGAGAGGGCCATTCATATCAAACTGCCGAAAGGGCCATTGCATATTTATATTGCCAAGAGGGCCATTGCATAATCAAACTGCAAAGAGGGCCAACATATTTATATTGCCAAGAGGGCCATTACATATTCAAACTGCCGAAAGGGCCATTGCATATTTATATTGCCAAGAGGGCCATTGCATATTTATATTGCCAAGAGGGCCATTACATATTCAAACTGCCGAAAGGGCCATTGCATATTTATATTGCCAAGAAGACCATTCATATTCAAACTGCCGAAAGGGCCATTGCATATTTATATTGCCAAGAGGTCCATTACATATTCAAACTGCCGAAAGGGTCATTTCATATTTATATTGCCAAGAGGGCCATTACATATTCAAACTGCCGAAAGGGTCATTTCATATTTATATTGCCAAGAGGGCCATTACATATTCAAACTGCCGAGAGGGCCATTGCATAATCAAACTGCCAAGAGGGCCATCATATTCAAATTGCCAAGAAGGCCATTCATATCAAACTGCCAAGAGGGCCATTGCATATTTATATTGCCAAGAGGGCCATTACATATTCAAACTGCCGAAAGGGCCATTGCATATTTATATTGCCAAGAGGGCCATTACATATTCAAACTGCCGAGAGGGCCATTGCATAATCAAACTGCCAAGAGGGCCATCATATTCAAATTGCCAAGAAGGCCATTCATATTCAAACTGCCGAAAGGGCCATTGCATATTCAAATTGCCAAGAAGATCATTCATATTCAAACTGCCGAGAGGGCCATTGCATATTTATATTGCCAAGAGGGCCATTACATATTCAAACTGCCGAGAGGGCTATTGCATAATCAAACTGCCAAGAGGGCCATCATATTCAAATTGCCAAGAAGGTCATTCATATCAAACTGCCAAGAAGGCATAATCTTCTATTACCAAGAGGGCTATTACATATTCAAACCCCCAAGAGGGTCATTTAATTCAAACCCAAGAGGGCCGTTGCACCTTCAACCGCCAAGAAGGCCATTGCATCTTCAAACTCCGAGAGAGTCATTGTTTCTTCCAATGCTAAGAGAGCAACATCATCTTACCAATTAAGTTTCGACAACATCATCCTACCATTGAATCAACGTCATTCTACCAATGGATCATAAATGTAGCAGCAGCATCTTATCAATCGAGCATCAACATCATTCTATCAATGAAGTATCATCATCAACAATATTACATTATCGACAAAGTCATCATCATGTCGCATTATATCAATTCATCAGCTACTGTGTCAAAACTGATGGAAGCTAACGTCAGAATAGTTTTAAAAATGTGTGTCGAAGAAGGTAAAACATAACACCTCTCTATGTAAATTACAGTTTCTACTAACAAGTTTGCCGAGAGCATCCAAGAGGATGAATTCTCAAATCAAACCACAGGTGCGGAAGACATCAAAAGGGATGCAGCACAACGTGGAACTTTTTCTTAGCAGCGAACTGGGACATAGTCCAAAGAGGAGTATCAAACTCTTAGGACGCGAGCTGATGAGCAACTTCCACCACAATCAAACCACACCCCTATCAAAAGGCGTGTGGGTTTTTCTTTTAGTTCTTCGGTTTCAATTCCGCATCCGGAAAATATCTCACTCTCATTGAAGGTTCTAATTCGAGTGACAGTGCACCACGAGCTTTAGAAATTATGTCCACTTAAGTTCTTAATTATGGGTGTAAAGTGTACCACATTCATGGATAAGAGGTTGCAAGCCTCATTTTCACACTCGACTTATTTGTCACTCCTCCAAAACCAAAGGTTATCTCGCATAAAAGATTTCCTTTTCAACTGATCGAGTCAAACTACAAACAGCCTAATTCCTAAGATTTAAGGATATGTAGGCGGGCTCAATGTTGAAAACTCGACTGTATTACAATATTCGCTCTCAAATCTTATTCTTGAGCATTCCGGTATCGAGATGACTTTTGAATTCTTTCAAAATCGTGCGTCAAAACAAGCGTATCAAACTACAAGTGGTCTGAATTCTCATATAGCCTAAGATATGTAGGAAACCCCCTACCGGGGTTCAACCATAATTCCTAATTCCTAAAGTCCGTACCAAATCCCTTTCCCAAAGATAAAGATGTGGTCGGTCAAAATTGGATTCGTCAATTTCATTTGCCTCGAATTTCTTTCATCAATCCAAATCAAACGAGGGACAGCTGTTGACACCCAATTTTGGCCTTCCACAATATAAATTAGTCATCGAGATTCTTAAATTTCAAACGATTTGAAATAATTAACTTTATAAAATTTTAAATATTTTACGAGTCATATTAAGTAATTTTGTCATTATTATAAATTTTAAAATGTTAAAAAATAATTTATATATTCTATATGATTTTGCATATATTTATTATATTAATGTTTGAAAATCATCTAAAAAAAAAGATTTTAGTTTTACTTAAATATTTGGTTAATTAGTTTAGCTAATTTATAGTTTATATTTTTGAGTTAATTATCTTATAATAGAATTAATTATTTTATTTTGTTAAGATTAAGAAACTCCTTAATTAATTTATAAAAAATTTTTTGTCACTTCTTAAACCCTTCAAAAGACCAAAGCTTTGGGCCCTTTTCTTCAAAGTCAGTAGCCCAACATAATTTTCTTTCAGTCCACTTTTAAGTCATCAAAAATCTCAGCCCAATTCCCAATAATAATAATCCCCAACCCAATTTAATTCCAGCTGACCCAACAATACATGCACAGTACCACCCGACCCCACTGCCTCATCTTCTTCACCTAACAACAAGAAAAAACCAGCGAAAATCCCTGCAAATCACGAGAATCCTGCAGCAAATCACGTCCTCTTCCCCTCTCTCTTTCTTTTCCGTTGAAAATTTGGTACCATGGACAACTTTATTTTTTATCTCTTCAAGATTTGAATTTGAAAATCGACCCCGAATCCCTCTATATAAACCTCCATCTTCTTTAGTGAGAGGGGGAAGAAAAAAATTGTGGTGAGGAAAATAAAGTTAGAGGAGATCGGATTTTTTTGAAAAAAAAATAAAAATTTGATAGGGAATTTTTTTTTTAGAGAAGAGCAGTTGGGGAATTAAAAAAAAATCGATAGGAAGATTTTTCCATCTAAAAAATACATGCCTCAAATGTCTTCAAAAGTTTAAGATCAAGAGTTAAAAAAAAATAATAATAAAAAAAAATTAATAATATAATTTTCTATTTTTCGAGTTCATCGAAATCTTGTGTAGTCGAAATTCGTGGTGAAAGTTGCTTTGTGGTCAAGCTTGTCGAACGCTGCTCCAAGAAAGGTAACACTTCTCCCCTCATTCACGTATTAATGATTTTGATTCTGAGTTTGTTATCGTTTAAATTTCTTATGTATGCTTTGATTTGCTCTAATAATATTGAGATTTTTAGATATGTTAAATTTCTGGGCCCCCCTTCCCTCAAAATTGCTACTTACTGCATTTAGCAATAAAACATAAGCTCTTGCTCTAGTCATGTTATATGCATACATGTCTTTAACTTATAATGTCTGGACACTAGTGTAGTCTTGAGTATCTTTGGTTATGATTTTAACACATTCCGGTGTCAACTTCTAAATACATTCGTGTGTAGTTTGACCTAAGATTCTGTCCATTTATTTATATGTGTTATGGCAATGTCCTCCTAGTTTATTCCTTCTAATATTATTTGAGAGCATGTGCAAGTTTGTGTTCAAATAAATGGAAAACAAAGACATGATGGGTCTTTTCTTTTCCTTTAAAGTCAATTGATATGGTATTTTGGGTTGATTCTTCCTGGTTGTTTGTTTAAGTTAATTGTTTTATTATTATTTTTTTCATTTATTTGATTTATGTTTTGTCCTAAAGATCTGTTAGATTAGTTTTTTTTAAATGCTTATTAATCCGTTTTTTTTTATTTTCATTTGTTGTGTGAACTTGCTCCGAGTCCGAATGAATTCTCCTCTCCCTTGCATTCTGAGAAGGCTGTAAAGGCCTATACCCATCCCATCTCAAGTCAGCATGCTTGTCAATTTAAAGACCACGATGAACAGGTAGAAAAGGCAGCATATTAGAGGGGCTGAAATATGTTGCAGGTCCTAAAGTCTAAGGGAATGGACTGCATATGACCCGTATACACTCATTATACAGTGATATACAAGTCTAAATAGCGGAATATAAGTCCTAAGTGGAGATACAGGTGATGAAAGGTTGAAATGTAGTGTATACGCTTGACATTCAATCTGATATACATGAAAATGGGTCAAGATATGACCCGTATACAACAGTATATACTCTGTGTATACACTGAATTTCAAGGGCGAAAATGGGGCCAAAGCCCAATACAATTGCAGCAGTAGCCCAATTATTTGGGCAGTGAGGGTTTGGGACCAAGAATAGCCCAAACTTATTATTTTCTTTCATTGCTTGATTATCTTTTACTTGCAAATTGTTTGTGTTGATTTTATGTTAACTCTAACCTTTGTATTGTTTTGGTTTAACTTAATTAAACTCTCCAAAAGATAGCTATAATCTTTATGTTAGTTTATTTTGATAAAATTCAATTTTTTATTTGAATATCTTTAAAATGGTTTTCATACTTTAAATAATTAAATTGGTTTAAATTGTTATTAAAAAACATATTAAATAAATTCTAATTTATTTAATTTGTTAAAATCTTAACCACTTGTAATTTAATTCAAATATTTCAATTAATATTCTCTTTTCTTGTGAATTAAAAACTATTCTTTGTTTAATTATTTTCTCAAATTAATCATTTTCTAAAAAATAGTCAAAAAAAAAAGTACTTAACCTATGTCGTTGGATAACCGCATGTTAGCGGGAGCTTCAAATGCCTTAAAAACCTTCTTGAAGTGTAAATAAGAACCTCTTACCCATTTTCTCTAAATTTATTAAGATTTAATCTGTTAAAATCTTTTTAAATTAAGTTTTCTTAATTTTCTTTAAAAAATTAAGTGGCGACTCTTTTCTAAGTATTTTTCTCAAATTGTTTTATACTTAGAACATTTCAAAAAAACGATTTTTCTAAAGATAGTAAAATTACGGAATAACAGTCATTCGTCTATCTCATTCAGAACAAGTGTGATCAATAATGTAACATTCATATACATATAAGTATCATAATGAAGCAAGAACAAGCATACATCACACAATCATAGAATCACAACCATCACCTACCTCGAAACAAGTATGAAACCCTAAGAATCTTGATTCTTCCCTTTCCAAATTCGTTCAGCTTGCTCTTGGTCTACAAACAATTAATACAATATGGGAATCAATAAACAATCACTATTTATCTGAATTGCTAACCATTTCAACAACCTAGATCATGCCCATGATCCCAAGTATTTAAACTAGGGATTTTTCTACCATAAAATCTAGATCAAAACCCTACCCATCATTAACCTCCCATTCTATTATGTTCTACGGATTGAAAAATAGATCGGGAGGTGAAAATCTTACCTTTAGCCTCAAGAAATGGTGGAAAACTGTCAAGAAGTTGTATGGGGTTGTTCCTTAGCTCTCAAAGTTGAAAAGTGCAGAATAAAGAAGTTTTAAAGTTTATTTACGACTTTAAGTCACTCCTGGCCCACCGCAGCGGCACCCACCCTGCTACAGCGGCCTTGCTAGAGCGACTAAAATCACCGCCAAAGCGGCTTGCACGAGACAGTGAGCTATTCAATTAATTCCAAGACCCCTATTTGACAACACACCTCTAACCAACGACACTAAGAAAAAACCGCTTATGCCAGGATCGATTTCGGAAGTTCTACTCGCCCGAATTCAATTTCGCAAAGTCGTGTGGATTCCTTAACGATTTATTTAACTACTCATGTAATTTAAATCATAAAAAAAAACACCCGCTTGCTACCAGATTTCCGTTGACTTTTTTATAACAACGGAATCTGATATTATAAAGTGGCTCTGGAAACCATCTGATTTAAGTAAAGTTAACCATGCATATTTGTTGGTCTTTTTTTCCTTTCTGAAAAGATATTGCGATTATCATGTTAATAAATTATAGTATGAGCTTATTATAACTAAATATGCCTAGCAGAAATGTAGGTGATTTGTAGATTTCAAGTGCTCATCATACTTATTTAGTTTTAATAATAAACCTTTGTTATGATTTGCTTCCTGCGGCTTAACTTTGACGGCAAAGGTTAAGGGACTTGTGACTGAGGTCACCGATTCAAACCCTTTGACAAGTGAATTGAATTTTTTATTTAAGTAGAGAAGTGTATAGAGGCAGACCAATTATCCTTCACTTATGAATGATGCAATTAGTCCTAAGAGATTTTTTGAACACATTTCTTTGTCTTAAGAAATTGTTTACTGTGTTTTGAAATATATATTTTCTTCCTATAAGAATATAACAACTTCTGCTTAGTTATATACTTAGAGTACAACCATATCTTAATGTTAAAACAATATGAATATGGATGGTTTATTATATATTTAATTGAGTTGAATCATTATTTGTTATTTTTAATTTAACTGACTAAAGGATGAAACATTTTTGACAAGGAATACATCATTTTACCAAGTGTTAATGAGACAAACATCAAAAAGTATTAAGTAGCAATAGTAGTCATATGATTTATTAATAGTAATGAAGCTTCTTAATGCAAGCTACATGATTAATTTCTTAATTAAGAAGAACATGTTTGTTTAGCAGCTGCATCCATTTGGTCCCTTTGAATTCCAGCATTACACATATTAGCAAATCCACGAACGTATTTTTTACCATAGCTAGTCAATGATCCACAATGCGACTCAAATATCTTCACCTGTACATCAACGTCGTAATATTAATTTTTTTATACTATCAATGTATATATGATCGTAATTATAACATATGGTCGTGTAGTATATACTTACAAAGGATTTAAGACAATCCCAATCATCAACAAGGGGTTGTCCAGGTCCAGCAGGTCTAACAATGTTTAGCACTTTCGGACCATTTTTAACTCCAAATAAAATTTGTCCAATTTGTTTTACACTCTTGTCTACATGTTCTCTTTCTGATATAACTTTACTTAGTTTCCTATAAGCTTCACTTTTTCTTCTAGACCCTTCTGGAGCATCCTGAAACTGTGAATTTATCGCATATTTAAACATTGTTTTACGTATGTACATACAAAAGTTAAAGGGATGTAAAATTATTTAATCACCTTCGATAAGAGATACAAGAGTTGAACATCGCGTTGATTAACATATCTTGAGTTTGAGGCGTAGTTATTGGTAGAAGAAGTATGTGTTGGAGAATTAGAACCCATATATATGGAAAGTGTATCCTCATGTATATGTAAATCACCATATTGCATCATATGGGAACCTTGTGTACCATTATTTAACACTCTTTTATAAATCTGATCAAATTCAAAAAAATAAAAAATAATAATTCAACGAGAAGTTAAGAATTACATTTATAATATTTCGAATAAAAAATCAACAACTACGTATTGCCTAACTATATGATATTTCAAACTTAACAAAATAATTACCCGTTGATACTGCTTCTTCAAAGTTTCAACTTGTCGATTCTGCAAATCACTAATTTATAAAAATTTCAAAGTATAGTTAATTTAATTTAACAGAAAATATATCACAATTTTTAGTATATTTTTTAAATTCAATAATAAGGATGTCAAATTAAAGAATGTAACAAACATATACATACCTATTCTCTAGCCAAGAAACACTGAACAAATCTCCCAAACAAGTATTATTAAAACCTTTTGGTGGACACTCACCAAGGCAAGGTTCACCACTGAAAGAACAATACGTGGCCCAACTACCTTCATCGGGTTTTGATGCAGTGGTTGCATAAATATTTAAGTCTTTATCAAGAACACCATCAAACATGCTTCCAGATTCACAAGCTTCCAAGTAAAATACCTAATTAATTAACAAGCTATGTTCATTATTCATACATCGATAATATATAATTGGTTCAAACTTAACTAGCTAACGCAAAACTTACTAACCATTTTTTTATAAGTCCTAGAAGCATGTTTTTTCTTCAAGACCTCATTTAGGTCCTTGGCATAAATGGATGGTCCTACAGGCATATCTAAATATGACAAAATTAGATTAATTAAATACTTTGGTGAATAATATTTTATTTTGATTGGAGTTAGAAATTAAAAAACTTTACCAATTACGCAAGGACCACCATGATCAGCATAGTAAATAAAAATATAATCATTTGGACCACTGTTCATAACTTTTCCACTGCCTCCGGTTAGAGCACTTTTGTTTCCCAGGATAACACCATAAAAGTTTTGAGCATTACAATGTTTTCCAGTGTAGTCCTATAAATATAAATCTCATAAAAAAATCAAAAAGGATATATATATATATATATATATTAGATTTAAGTAATAACATCTTGACAAATAATCATGGATCAGAGCTAGAAGTCCAGTTACGAGTTCAGGCTAAATTTATTTTTGCTCAAATAATGTATGTTATTGACACTTAAAGTTTTCGTTATAAAATTCAAAACACATATGTACCTTGGGTACTCCTTTGTACACATCTTGGCCATGTGGGTTATTTATGATAACTCCAGGTCTAGGATTTTCAGAATTGTAAGCAATGTCATCATACATGAATATAATAATGTGTTCATCTTTTAAACCACCTTTCTTCAATAATTGATAAGCATGACATATATCAGCCTGAAATTATTAGCCAAATTAAGAAATTAATGAACCTTAGAAACAATTTTTTCAGATATAGTATGATTACTGATTTTCCAAGGGAAATAAGACATTTAAATAAAAAAATTACAATCTTTTATCTTTCATTACTTTATTTTTAACCATAAGTTAACTTAATCAACCTCAAATATATCTTTTCAATTTTACTGAAATATTTTTTTTGGTGTCTTTCTCCCGATTTACTATGATCTCTGGGTATGAAGAAAGTCATTACAAACACTTTGAACATTGAATAAATACACATGATGGTGGAACCATTATTTTTATCTTCATCTTTGACTTTATTGATAAATATACTTACTTTTCAGTACTGATTCATATGAAATTAGCACGTGTATCACATTGATAGTAAATATATGTATATATATATATTACCTGGTGTCTATAATTATACCAATCACGTGATCCAGCTACTAACACAGCCCATTGAGTTCCAATTGAATCCTCATGATCTTCAACAAATCTCTCTATCACGTTTCTACCCTCAACTAGTACCACAAAAAGTGCAACTAGAAATAATGCAACATTAATTTTGACAAACATTTTGAACTTTAGGTAAGTAATTATATATTTTGCTTCTTTAATTTTGATTTGTGATGAATTAATCCATTGATAACACAAATGAAATTTATAGAGTTTTCTAATTGTCTTATTCTAGGCGTGTGGTTGTGAATTTAATTATGTCAAGTTGTTAAATTTCTACATTTGTTTTCTCTAGACTAAGATATAAACCCCCTCTTCCTCGTATAAGATAAACATTTTTTATTTTGCACTATAATTAAGAAAACATTAACAGATGGATCAATTTTACTATTTTTCTATTTGTTCATATTAATTAACCTCTTGAAAAAAAAAATTAAAATTTGTTACCAAACACATATTAACTGTAGGGCTAAAATGGGAAAAATTAATTCTTTTTAAAAGTGTTTATATTTGTTTGTTAAATTTTCAATAAATTTTTTTAAGGGATGAATTATTAAAATATTTTTCTTACTGATTTCTTAAATTAAAAAAAAAAAGATCAACATTATTAATATGGGACAAGGAAGTATATAATTAAGTAGAAGTATTACCTTAAGGGGCTAATTATAGTCTAATAATAAACGTTCTTCAAACATATAACAAAGAGAGTTGTTAGAATTTGCCTACATATTTTAACAAAAAAACAAACGACATATATATATATGGTCAAATAATTTATGACCTTACTCCATTTAATAATCCTTGAATTCAGTGTAATTTGTTTGAGGATAATAGAGTAGTACCTTAGTTACTGGGGGGTTTCGGGGGAAACCCATGTGGGGGCACTTTTTGGGTGTGGGATGCTTGTTTAACCTCTGTATTCATCTTGTTCTTTATTTATTTGAGTATACTGTGTTTTCAAAAGCTTTCTGTCGAATCGGTAGTATATGGAATACACTTTTCAAATAATTTAGAGAAAACTATGAGGGAAAAAATTTATTTTGAAAAAATAAGGTGTTTGGCTCATAGTTCTTTTAGCTGAAAAAGTTAATGAAAAAAATTTATTATTACAATATCAGAATATTTCTATCATATATACATATTCACAAATATATCTTATATATTTATTTATTTTGTAATGAGTTTTTTATATGTAGTGATTTAATTTGTGAAATAATTTTTAAATTCAGGAAAAAATTTCAATTATGTTATTGGAGAAAAGACTATGTATTCGTTAAAAATATGGCCCATGTATGTCATTTTTGTTTGAGAAAGTGTGCATCCATATCATTATTTGTTAACTGAAACGACATAGATGAACTATATTTTAAACATATGATATTAGATAAACATTTTCTAAAAGCTCGATGACATACATATATTTGAACTTTTTTCTATTAAAAATGATTTAATTAATGATGCAAACGGATCGTAATGGCCACATCTAAAATATATTGAACTTTTTTTAGTTAATAAATAATAACGTAAATGAGTCATTTCTCAAACGAAAATAACACATATGAGCCAAACTCTAAACAAATGACATAGAGCATTTTCCTTAAATTTATTTGGCTTGATATTTTTAATTATATTTAAATTATCATGTTAATATTATATCAATACTTAATTTACTGTTTTTATTCAATTATATATGGTATTGATTGAAAATTTGAATATGAACATTTTAATTTAATAAAAATATAATTTTAATATTTTTTTATAATAAGTATTTAAAATAATTTTAATATAAACCTCACTAATACTTTTCATTTTTCGTAATTTGACTCACATAAACACATTTCGAAACACCTTTCAAATGCATTAGTCAAATATAAATTAATTATTTTTTTTTCAAAAACTATTTTTGATTGAAAAGAGCTTCTACAAATAACTAATTTTCAGTGGTAATACCAAACAAACTCTTATTGTTATTTAACTTCTTCAGATTAATTTTACCAAATTTATTGTTGGTATCTATGGAAACAAAAAAAAAAGTACAAGGAAGAAGATATTGCGAGATATGACTAAATTTTTGATTGATTACAATACAATATATACTTTTTTGTTCATACTGTGTTATCGATTTTTATGCCATCATTAATTATTTTTTATACACATACTCACAATTTATATCTCATGAAAGTTAACAAATATTCTTAAAAAAAATTATATTGTGTATTTTCTTTATCTATATTAAGTTTTAAATTTGTAAATAAAATATGAAAAAATGTAGAAAAAATTTACGAGGTGGAGAATCGAATTTTCGCTCATCAGGTGCATGAATTTGAAATTACTATAAATATCACTTTCATGTTTCATATTTCCTTTATTATCAATCAATAAAAAAATTCTTGTAGAAACATATTACCTTCATAGTAAAATTTTAGTGATATACAATTTTTAATTTTTGAATTGTCACTCACGCAAAACACAATAGTAAATGAATATGTCAGCTTGTGAATTATTAAATTTTTATTGAATAAATATTGTGTTTTGAATTGTCACTCACGCAAAACACAATAGTAAATGAATATGTCAGCTTGTGAATCATTAAATTTTTATTGAATAAATATTGTGTTTTGCATTGTCACTCACGCAAAACACAATATTTATTGAATAAATATTGTGTTTTGAATTGTCACTCACGCAAAATACAATATTTATTCAATAAAAATTTAATGATTCACAAGTTGACATATTCATTTACTACGTGAGATTCTATTTTTGTTAGATAAAGTTATAATCTGAGTTAGATATTATATTTATCGCAATGTTATGAAGGTATTTGCCAGTAGGAAGACGGCACTGATTTAGGACCCATTCACAAAAGGGATTAATACAGAACTTTATTAATAGCCATTAAGAATTTAAAATATAAATAATGTTTCATTAAGAGAAAATACATAAAGTTTCCTTTAACTAATATCTTTTTTAAGAGACGCTTAAAATTTATGAGAGTCATGTTACCCTACAAAATTCTTTTTAAATAGCATATATGCCTCCTTTGTCTTTCGTTTTAGTTTATAAGAAACTATGTGTAATTAATGTGTCACACCATGAGCCTACACCCTGAACGTCGTTAGCACTCGAAAACTATTGCTAGTCTCCAAACGAATCTTTGGTCTGATCGACTACTCGGGTGAAGACTTACTTAAGCGATAAAATGTTTTAAATAGAAATTTTAAATATTTAACTCAAAGTAAGTACTCAACTCAAACTGTTTGTAAAATACTTAATAATGCATGTATAATAGTTTGCAAAAACAGCTCAAAAAAAAGTACATACAGAAAGACTCCTAAACTCTATCTATCTATGAAGCCTCTAATACTTAAGATAGATGTCGGGACAAGACCCATGACGCCTCAAAACAACTAAACTAAAAGTAAATGCGAAGTACTCTAGAATGCAAGGGGGATCACCAAAACTATCTGCAGTGTAGAGTGATCTCAACAGAATGCATGTTGATGATTCTGAACATTTGTATCTACATCATAAATAATGCATGTTAAATGATATCAGTACATTTGAATGTACGAGTATGTAATATATAGTCGAAGTGAAATAACTGGATGAAAGAACTGCAAAAGATACAACATAAATCCAACTGAACGTAAAGTAGTAAAGGAATGAAATCATTTAAATAACTTTATAATATTTATTCATCTCTGAAACTCAATATAATAAGTGATATATGAAAAAATACACTTTTAACTCTATTGAGAGATTCTCTTAACCGACAACCATCACTTGAACTACGTGATGATACAATATTTTGCCCATGTCGTCAGAACTATCCTATATCATGTCAGGATATAGAACCTCTCAACTGAGTGGATCCACTAAGCTCTGCCAGAAGGCACTAAGGATTCATCTAAAAAATATGATGTTATACCCATGTTGGCAAGACATGGTTTATGGGAGTTGTGAGTTATCTGAAGACTCTTCACATCGATGCTCAATACTACTCCCAATAATATATATACATATATATATATATATATATATATATATACACACACACACACACACTCTTTCTCACATGTATAAAACATACTCTTTATCTTGTTTGAGACAATTGCTCAAACTATCTTCTTAAAAGAGGTTACTGAAATATCTCTGAAATTATTACTCATTTTAAAAACAAGGTTTATCTTTGCTCAATGTAAAAATAAATTTTAGGTTGAGATAATTACTCAAAAGGGGTCTCTTTAAGAGTTAATTGCTCTGTATTGAATCTTAATTCTTTTAACTTCATGTGAAAATGAAACAATTGGGAATACTTATAATTAGTTCCCTCATATACACTTTCTCAAACTCCTCTTTTCTTCTCAAAAACTTAGTGTAAAACACAAATGTTGGCTTTAAAAGATTCTCAAGATTTATAACATAAAATAGGGTTCATGCTTAAATGTAGACATGAACGATTCAATTCAAGGATCTCAATAACAATATAAAAAACTCAATTCATAGGATTTATGCTGAAATAATGACATGAACGAATCAACTTAAGAATCTCAATTCATAACATATAGCAATTCAATAATTAGAAATAGAATTTAAAAAAGAATCAAGAACTCAAAATCACTAATCTCAAGATTACTCAAATCTAAGTATAACCCTAGACTACTCTTTTATTGATATGAAAGTACATCTAAGGCGAGAGGACGAACTAATCCAACACTATGATATCCTTACATGCATACATGGAAAGAATAAAATTCTTGACAAAATTGACGAAACTCGAAGAACGCTCGAAACCCTAACTTTTCTCCACTTGGAACCTTGCTTTAATATCTTCAAGTGCTAATGAACGTTAATAATTGATTAACTCTTTCTAAACCCTTAATTATAACGTTGTGGTTTAGACTTAAAATATAGGTTAAAATGACGTAGTTTAAATACAAAGTGCATATGAGAAAGAAAGACCAAAACGACCTCAGCTTAAAAAACTGATGAGGTGCCTTAAAATGGAGGTTTCACGAATCATATAAGACTCCACGGTCCGTGAATCACTTCACCGAACGAGCATAACTTTTTTATTTGAACTCGAAATGAGACAAACATGTCTCAAAGACCTATAAGTTTATAGGTCATGGGCTACCTAATTCATTATGTGGTGAGAGATATAATCGTTCGAAATTGACCAAAACTTAAAACCTGATGGGTGATTTGTACGGACCCCTAAATGGACCGTACAAGCAACCAAAGTCTGTCTAGGGTCTTGTCCAGGTGACCCCCACCTTGGCAGCCTTGGACGGTTGGCCACCATGCCCTAAATGGACCGTTTAGGGTGTCGTGAAGGGTCTATGGTTCAATTTTGGTTTTTGGACTTGCCTGTTACCCCCTCTTTAGCCTTTTTCGTAGTCCGAGGTGTTACACGAACGATTCAAATTTGTAGATCAGAGTTACGAGGTGTTATAGAATGATTAGGGTCTTAGCTTAGAAAATTTTCGGAGTGTTACACTATTTATCAATCGTTATTGTCCATCTATCATTTCAATTTTAATCTTTTATTTTTATTTGTGTATTGTATTCCTTTTCTTTCTCGTTTTTTTAGAGAAAAGGGTCAAAAATATCCCTTAACTTTAGTTTATTAGTTGATTATATCCCTACGGTTTAAACAAAGTTATTTATACCTTCACCGTTAACAATTTCACCATTTATACCCCTCAATTGACGGAAACACCCAAGTTAATCAAAATTGACCTGATTTTGTAAAAATTACCCATTCCCCATTTTAAACCCATGTCCGACCCATCTAAAAACCTAATCCAAAATCATTTAACCCATTTTCCTTGATCTAAACCTCTGCAAAAGTTTTAGCTATTATCGTCAATTTCCATTTCTTCTTGATCTAAACCTCTGCAAAAGTTCCTCCAATATAATCATTACCATCAACTTTTATATCTGTTTTTATAAAGTTTTAGCTATTATCGTCATTAATTTTTAAAGTTGAAAAAGACTCACTAGGTGACTCAAGCGAGACTTCCTCTCTCAAAAGTCCAATAAAAATTACTCACAAAAAATATTACTGATTTTATAGTTTGTTTAATTTTTCTCTACTTCATCAATGTCTACTTAAAGGCCTTTACTTATTTTCTCTTCCATTTAACATCAATGAACAATATGGGTTTGGGCTGGCTCATTAAACATATTATAATTAATCTACAATTTTCTTAGAAAGAGTGACCTAAATCAAGCTACGATATATACATAATCATCAAAGCTAACCATGCATGACTTAGCTTATAACATATAAATATTCATAAGATTTATTAATAATAATGAAGTTGCTTAATACAAGTTACATGATCAGTAATTAATTAATTCCTTAATTAAGAAGAACATGTTTGTTTAGCAGCTGCATCCATTTGATCCCTTTGAATTCCAGCATTACACATATTAGCAAATCCACGAACGTGTTTTCTACCATACCTAGTCAATGATCCACAATGCGACTCAAATATCTTCACCTGTACATCAACGTCGTAACATTAATTGTTTTTTTATACTGTCAATGTATATATGATTGTTGTTATAACATATAGACGTGTAGTATATACTTACAAAGGATTTAAGACAATCCCAATCATCAACAAGGGGTTGTCCAGCAGGTCTAACAATGTTGAGCACTTTTGGACCATTCTTAACTCCAAATAAAATTTGTCCAATTTGTTTTACACTCTTGTCTACATGTTCTCTTTCTGATATAACTTCACTTAGTTTCCTATAAGCTTCAGTTTTTCTTCTAGACCCTTCCGGAGCATTCTGAAACTGTAAAATTGATTGTATATTTAAACATTATTTTATATACGTTTTTAAAGTGATGTAAGATTAATTAATCACCTTGGATATGAGATACAAGAGTTGAACATCGCGTTGATTAACATGTCTTGAGTTTGAGGCGTAGTTATTCTTGGTAGAAGAAGTATGTGTTGGGAAATTAGAACCCATATATATGGAAAGAGCATCCTCATGTATATGTAAGTCACCATATTCCATCATATGGGAACCTTCTGTACCATTGTTTAGCACTCTTTTACGAATCTGATCGAATTCAAAAAAGATAAATTAAGAATTACATTTATAAAAAATTTGATTTTAACAATTAACAACTATGTGATCTTACTCGTTGATACTGCTTCTTTAAGGTTTCAACTTGTCGATCCTGCAAGTCACTGATTTATACAAATTACAAAGTATAGTTAGTTTAGTTTAACAGAAAATATATCACAATTTTTAGTATATTTTTTAAATTCAATAATAAGGATGTCAAATTAAAGAATGTAACAAACATATACATACCTATTCTCTAGCCAAGAAACACTGAACAAATCTCCCAAACAAGTACTTTCATAACCTTTTGGGGAACAATATGTAGCAAAACTATCTTCATCGGCTTTTGATGCAGTCGTTACATAAATATTCAAACCTTTATCAGAAAGACCTTCAAACATACTTCCAGACTCACAAGCTTCCAGGTAAAATACCTAATTAATTAACAACCTACGTTCATTATTCATACATCGATCATATATGCAATAACATGTATATGTATATATATACTTACCATTTTTTGGTAAGTCCTAGAATCATGTTTTTTCTTCAAGACCTCATTTAGGTCATTGGCATAAATCATTGGTCCTACAGGCATATCTAAACATGACAAAATTAGATTAGTTAAAAACTTTGGTGAACAATATTTTATATTGTATTTTATTTGGAGTAACAAGTTTAAAAACTTTACCAATTATACCAGAACCACCATGATCAGCATAGTAAATAAAAATATAATCATTTGGACCACTATTTACAACTTTTCCACTGCCTCCAGTTAGAGCACTTTTGTTTCCCAGGACAACACCATAAAAGTTTTGAGCACTACAATGTTTTCCAGTGTAATCCTACAAATATAAATCTCATAAAAAAAATTAATCAAATATTTTTATAAACACACATTAGATTTAAGTAATGAATTATGATCAATGGGTGGAACTAGAAGTTCAAATATGAGTTGGTTGAATTCATTAATTTTTGCTCAAATAATACATGCCATTGACACTTAAAATCGTCATTATAAAATTCAGAACTCATACATACGTACCTTGGGTACTCCTTTGTACACATCTTGGCCATGTGGGTTATTTATGATAACTCCACGTTTAGGATTTTCAAAATTATAAGCAATGTCATCATACATGAATACAACAATGTTTTCATCTTTTAGACCGCCATTTTTCAGTAATTGATAAGCATGACATATATCAGCCTGAAATTTTTAGCCCAAATTAAGAAATTAATCAATCTTAGAAACAATTTTTTTAGTGGTTTTCCACATAATCTTATGTCTTTTCATTTCTTTATTTTTAACCATAAGTTAACTTATTCAAACTTAACTATCTTTTCACTTTTATGACAAGTTGGGTCTCGTGTCTAGAGAATATATGAACGTTTTCCAATATTGATTCATATGAAATTAGCACATGTAGCATTACATTAATATTAAATATATGTATATATTTACCTGGTGTCTGTAATTATACCATTCATTTGATCCAGCTACTAACACAGCCCATTTAGTTCCAATTGAATTCTCATGATCTTCAAAAATACTCTCTATCACGTTACTACCCTCAACTAGTACCACAAAAAGTGCAACTAAGAATGTTGCAACATTAATTTTAGCAAACATTTTGAACTTTAGAAAGTAATTATATATTTTTGCAGCTTTAGTGTTGAGTTAATCCATTGAGTAACACAAATTAAATTTATAGAGTTTTCTAATTGTCTTATTCTATGTGTGTGGTTATGAATTTAATTACGTCAAGTTGTTAAACTTTTCCACATTTGTTTTCTCTAGACTAAGATATATACTCCCTCCGGTCCATATATTAGATAGACATTTTTTGTTTTACACGGTAATTAAGAGATTATTAGTATACTGATCAACTTTACTATTTGTCCTTTGTTCATATTAATTAGCCTCTTGAAAAAAGAAATTATAGATAGATCTTCAAATAAACTCCCAAAGTCATATTAATTATAGGGGTAAAATGGGGAAAAAATTAATCAATTTTATGTGAGGTGGCCATCTAATTTGTAAAGGTGATAGTAATATAATTAAGTAGAAGTATTATCTTGTGGGGTAATTAGTCTAATAATAAACGTTCATCAATCATATAGCAAAGAGAGTTGTTAGAATTTGCCTACTTATTTGAACAAACAAACGACATTATATATAAATGGGCAAATAATTTATGATCTTACTCCATTTACTAATCCTTAAATTCAGCGTAATTAGTTAGAGGATAGTAGAGTAATCCTCCATCCGTCCACTTTTAATTGTTATGTTGTGTTTTTTTGAAAATTAATTTAACTAATTTTTTAAAATTAAATTAGATTACATTAATTCGGTAGTTTAAACCAAAAAAAAGATATTCAAAAATTATACGAAAAGTACTATAAATTAAAAAAAATGCATATTAATATGATAAAAAATACATTATAAAATATTAATCAAAATGTTATTGTTTGACTCTATAAAAGAAAACCATGACAATTAGAATTGACGGAGGGAGTGTTGGAATATAGGGAAAATTATGTGATAAGATGTTTTAAAGACTTAACTATATAAATAATATTCTCTCTAATAATAGTTGTTCACTTGACTTCTCACACTTAGAAACTATAAATAAAAGAGTAATTTTACTATATCAACCTTTGATTATAATAAATATAATGCATTAGAAAATGTAATAGAGAAACACTATAAGGATAAATTAGGTAATAAAAAGAAATTATCCATGAATTTTATAAAGTGAATAATTATTATTAAATATCTCATAATAGTACCCACGTATACAACTATTATTGCACGGAGAGAATAATAGTTCAAATTTTAAATGCTTAGAACATAGTAATTATTAGTTAGGGAATAATGGAGTAATTACTAATGAGATCACTACAAGTGGAGTGTGGAGTATGGCTATACACTTCTCAAATACTAATATTTTCCCTATCTTCATTTTTATTTATTAACAATAAATATTGAGTATATTATGGAGTGCATATTATATGATTATAAATGATTAAAAAATTCTTTAAAATGATTTAGGGAAAACTAAACAGGTAAAATAGAAAGAAAAAAAATATTATTTAAAAGTGAACTAAGATAATAATTTATTATTTGTTGTCTAAAATTATTGAAAAATAAATATACTTATTTGATAGTTTATGAGTAATTGAGATGCATATACAACAAATAATCCCAGAAAATTTGATTATTTAAACCTCTTTAAGCTATTTGATGCCTATTGTCAAATTTTTATTAAATCCTAATCAAAGTATAAGTTGCCGAAGAAATCCAACTTGGCCATGAACCTTCTTTGGATTTTAAATTTACTTAACTCTTTTATTGTCACGATGCAAAAATAAATGTGATAACACTCGTCTCATACCACCAAGATAAGTCAGTCTAAACTTTGTCTTTGCGATAAAATGTGAAAATTTCTAATCAATTTAAAAATACCTCAAAACCTGACTGTCACGTACACAAACTTCTAATATGTGATAACAATATTGAAAGAAAATACAAGTTTCAAATGACATTTTTTATAGAAAAGAACAAGATCATAATTAAGGAGAAAGAAGGTCCGCTGAAATGACAAGCAACTACCTCACAAACCTCCACAAGAAGTCTCAGACAAGGAGAAGAGAAAATATCACAAAGGTTCGGGATAGTAACCTACAAAAAATGTAGATGCAAGAGGTGAGTACCAAACCGGACGCTACTCAATAAGTAAACTTCTAAACACAAAACTAAGGGAATAGAATACTGATACTCCTTACACCTCAACCAAACCTCCACAACTACAACCTACATACAACCAGTCCAACCTAACAGTTCATAATAAACATAACACACAGTTCAACAACAACACTTAAACAAAATTATATATCCTCAACAAAAAATCATTATTCATCAATCACAACTTCCACATAAAGTCACTCACAAGATCAAGTTCATCAATGATAAAGATGTGCAATGTAATGAAATGCAATGTCAAGTATAGTGATTCATGTCTAACCTAATGATATACACTCGCGCTGTCTCAAAGTCCGGGATCCATGGGGAACATATTTGTTCATGCATCCATCGTGGCGTGTGATACATCCTCGATATATAGTATCCATCGCGACACGTGATATGTCCCTCGATATATAGCATCCATAGCGACGCCCGATACATTTTTTTGATATATAGTATCAGCAGGGGCGGATCTATTCAGTACGGTGGGGGTGCCACGCCACCCACAAACTTCAACGAAAACGTTATGCATATATAGGTGTATATATGAACATATGATAAATATTAAATATTTCACCCACAATAAAGAAATGCTTTGTGGTCCAGATGGTAAAAGATTGAATGTTTGAGCCAGAGGTTGCGTGATCGAAACATCTTGACGTATTTTAATTTTTACCCTTTTTAAAACTGCTGGAACTTTTAAGTAGCTTTTCAACCTCCTTATTCTTTTTTTTAACCATTATTCCAAATTATTTTACACTTTTCATATGTTAAAATAATTTTATTATTTATGAAATCTATCCAAATTCATCCTACTTTTAACATAATTATTATTGCATTTTTCTATTTTATAATAATTATTTACATTACTAAAATATTTGTCAATTAACAAAATTAAACAATAATCTTTTTTTATTTTCATCATCCTAATAATTAATTTTTCTTGAAAGCATAAACAAAATTTGTTAGAATTTGCAAAAAATGATCTTAAAGTAAAATAGTAAATTGTCATTTTTGTTTATAATCTTTTAAAGAATACGGAAAAAAATTTAATAACTAATACGAAAAACGAAAGGGATATAATTTTATTTTTTTTCTCTTCTCAATAATTTGATAATTTCATAAACATTGAAATGCATCAAATATACTCCAACAAGAAAATATAATGGAAAGGTCGTCAGTAATCTTGACAAATAATTACATAAGTCTTGGTACTATTTTCATGTAACCCAAAATCGAAAATCATCCATCAACTCCTACAGTCCTACATATAATACATACTCTCTCGGTTATATGATATCTATTTATTCTTGAAATTCAAGTTATGTGAGACCCTCAATTATCATTAATTTTTTTATTAACAACCTACAAACACTTTTAAAAAAAATTAAAATATTATAATTGTTGTTTGTTCCTATTTTATTGATTGATTTGTCAAATAGATCGAAGACGAATAATTCAAATTAAACATAAAATTGATTTAGGCGTTAAATCTACTTGGAACCCATAGACTCCAAATCCTGGATCCGCCTCTGAGTATCAGTTGCGACACGCGACACGTCCCTTAAAATGGTACATTCTCTTTAATTTCTTATTTTTTTTCTTAATTCACATAACACTTGTCACAATCATGTATCAAAACAATGCAAATGACATGTTTACAATAATGAGGAGATGACCATTTTCATAACATTGCACAATTTACAACAACACAATCATGATACAACAACGACAATGAATCAATAAGCCTTTCAAAATCATTTTCAACACATCAAACTCCATGAATTAATCACATTGCCTTTTATTACAATTTTTTCATTGTTAGAATTATTCAATTTGGAAAAGTTAACGCATCACCAAGTCCCGTTACTACCCAACACATACCACAAGAAAATATAGGATTCTATGCACTTAACAAGAATTTAGAAATCCATTTGCCTCAAATAATTGAACAACCACTCCTAGACTTGAGCCTTCACTTTTCGTTGTACTTTCAACTCAAAGCAATCTATTCGCATAAATAATCACAATAAGATTTTGAAACTAACAACACCCATATTACTATAGGTCTAACCTAGACCCTAAAACTCACTCAAATTATATAATCAAGTTCTTATATATAATTATATATATATATATATATATATATATATATATATATATATATATATATATATATATATATATATATATATATATATATATATATATATATATATATTGGTGCCAGTTAACATATCAACTCTTATGTTTTCTAAATTTCAAGCCTAGACTTAAGTCTTAATCCTTCCAATATTATAATCTAATGATATTTGTATAATATAATTCACCTAATAATTAATTACATATTTCAATATATTAAAACTTGAATCATAATATATGATAAAGAAAATCGAAAATTTGAACTAGGTACACCATCAACTATTTTAACCTCAAGTGACGGAAGGAGTCTAACCCTAATAATGCATTTATTAACTTATAATATGTCAATCATTGCATAATACTTATATTTTTAAAATGAAAAATTACTGAAATATACGTCTTATATTTCCATTATTTTCAATATTCCTTCTATTTCTAAAAACTTCTAAAATTTCTTATTTCTTTAATATATTCGAGCTACACATTAATGTATCCAAACCAGTATTTAATGTATTCGAGCTACATATTATGTTTTCAATTTATTTTATAATATATCCGAGCTAGTTTTTAATGTATCCGAGCTACATATTATGCATCTGGTTTATGTTATAATGTATTTGAGATACTCTTTAATGTATCCGAGCTACATATTAATGTGTCCAATTTATGTTACTTTTTAAGAATTAATGTAATTACTAACTAGAGAGGAATAGATTGTAACTTCATATTAAAACGACGTGATTGCTTAAAATTTATCCTTTTAAAAATTATCTCCAACCATTTTTAAAGCCCAAGTCCAGTAACACCCTTAATGGAAGGAAAGTGGCTCTAAAGCCAATTAGATACTCACCCTAGGATATATGATCTTGGGCATATTTACATGCCCATAATGTTATTTATGCCTATATGTGGGCTTAGTTTGAAGTTGTTGTGTCTGTTAAGAGTCTTATTTAGTGGATTCCGTGTTTCTAAACTAACCAACATGATTAGTTGTGCAGGAAGGCGAGCTGAAAGATATCTGCACTAAAAGGAGTTAAAAAGGAGCGATAAGAAAATCTAAGGATGAAGCAGAGTAAAATGAAGCGAAAAAATGCGTCAAAGGTATTTGCCTGCCAGCTCCGTGTTGCGCAGATGGGAGAGAAATCTCGAGCTAGAATTAATTTTCTCAGCAGAAGACTACGTGTAGCCTTCACGTCGTGCATTTGAGTGTCGAATCTCAATTTGAAAATAAATCGCGAGGCAGTGCACCTCATGCCAGCCCCACGTCGCGCGCCTTATCCCCGAATTTAGAAATTCAAATTTAGTATAAATAGGGTCTTAATGTAATTTTATTATTATTCTTTTTCTAATTTTCGAGTGGAGAACATCAAGAACGATACTTGGCTGTGCGTAGGGTTACTCTTTATTTTCTTTTCATCTGGTGATTCTTGGAGATGATTTACCTAACTTTGAATATTGTTCTTAAGATCATGAGTAGCTAAATACCCTAGTTCTAGGGTTGTGTCTACAGGATGAAGGAAACTTGGTTAATTTGTTAAGGGTTTATCTATGAGTTATCAATGATTCGTTCTTACTTTCTTCCTTGTTGTATTTTATGATTGGCCACCATAGGAATAAATTCATTGTCCAAATTGAACTCGAGAGAGGAATAAGAGGATAGAACATGGAAAGGAAGAAGTCTGGTTTCTAAATAGCTAGGGTTGAATCATTTCTAGGATAGAGATATGCCTAGAGACCTTACTTGGCTCATCATACAGGAAGATAACGTAATGCTCTACTTTTATTCATCTTATCCCCGCTCAACGATGTAGTTAAGGTTGTAATTATTGTAGGCGATTAAAGGTCGAGAGACCATGATCATACATCTAACCCTATGGTTCAGCGAAGAGATAATCTCAAGAAAACCTTTAACAAATGATAACAATTTCATGATTCCTGATAAAAGTCGCAGTCCTGAATCTCTCCCATAATATCGTTTGCAAATTAAGAAATTGAATCACTATAGTCATCTTTAGTTAGACATAATTCTTAGTTAATACTCTTTATAAAACCTGGATATTGCACTTGTTTTGAGTTAAGAATTGAAAAAGTTAATAAAGTCTAGTTTGAAGTCCCTGTAGGTACGATACCCGGCTCCTTAACAAGAGTCATTATATTGCTTGTACGATCATGTGCACTTGCATGTGCGATCTGACCGCAACAATATCCTCCAATCAAAATCATATAATTAGAATTTAATTAGGTGTATAGAATTAAGAAGTAGCGGCACGTGTTGCATTCGACATGAAAATTTGTGTCCTACGTGGTGTCCTACGTGTATTGTGACACGTACGACTTGTATATTTATTTGTTTAACTTTAGACAGGTTCAAGTGTCTATTTATGCACATTCAAAGTTGGAGGACATACATATAAAATGAAACTAAGTTAAAGGGTGTATTTATGTATTGTACCATTTTTCTAAAGTATATTTCAAATTGAAGTGATCATTTGAGTATAGTGTATAATACTCTTGTCCTAGACCCTATTTTGGGGGAATTCTGATTCACTTCTTCTCGTCTCTTCTTTCTTTCTCTCTCTATTCCGAAAATATTTTCATCTTTTAATTTACAAAGCTTACGGTAGCCCCTTTCAGACATTCAATAAAATTGAAACGATATTGTGAAGATTAGCATGCCCCATGTGTAAGAATAATAATTAAAAAAAATCTTACATTCATGGATATTGTGTTTTGCATATTTTCCTTTAAATTATACAATTGCTAATTCTATTTTAAAGGTTTTTATAATCTTTTCAAATGTTGCTTCGTTTGATTTTCCTCAATTATGGGGACAATTTTTTATTTACGATCTATAATTTGAATATCCTTTATAAAACTTTCGATTAGGTCGCTAATAAAGTG
The DNA here is from genome assembly GCA_016801875.1 of Solanum sitiens. Lineage (NCBI taxonomy): Eukaryota > Viridiplantae > Streptophyta > Magnoliopsida > Solanales > Solanaceae > Solanum > Solanum sitiens. The sequence continues at coordinate 431,006 of JABWTJ010000531.1, forward strand.
TGCAATGCATGTTTTATTAAAAATATATAATATGTAAAGTAAAAAATGACTAAGTTTCAAAAAATCGATTAATCTTATGATTCAAGAAAAATCAACTTTTCAAATTACAGAGTCGCCACTTGATTTTTAGTAAAATCAAGAAAAACTTAAGATTATTATTTATTTATTTATTCAAAAGATTTAAAAAACAGATAAAAATCAATTGAAAAAGGGTTCGAAGTTCAAATGTACATTTCGAGAAGGTGTTAGGCCCTCGAAATGCTCGCTAACTCGCGGTTGACCGGCGATTTGACTAAATTGACTTTCAAATAAACTATGTATAGAAAATCCATTTTTTATTCATTTACTTACCTACTATTATATATATATCTTAGATATTTAGGGAAAATAAGCAAAAATAATAAAAGAGATCATTTTAAAAGAGAGTGACGTGGGGTTATAAGACAAATATAGGAATATAAGTAAAACTAAGTGATAAGTAAAAAAATTAAAAATTATATATATATATATATATATATATATTTAAATTAAGTGTATGAAAATAAGAAATGACTTACGTTAGGGAATTTAATTAAATAATTTAAAAAAAAACACAAAAGCGTTAGTCAAACATAATAATTAATAAAAGGAAGAAGAAATACCACATTTGGATTTTTGCCCAATTTCAAATTCTTGGGTTTGACCCAAACCTGCCCTAAACTTTAAGTGGGCCTACTGATGGGTTTCAGCCCATTTATTTTTTCTATTTTTATGTTTGATTTCTGCGTATATATTCCGTGTATACCACTGTATACGAGCAGTATTTTGGCCCTCTGCCCTGTATATTGGACCATATAACAAATGTATACGATCTATCTTAGCCTCTGCAACCTGTATTGTCAGTTCAGACCTGTATATAACGATTCTTTCGTGTATACTTGTGTATACAATCGTATACTTCATGTATACTGCCCTCTTTTGGCCTTTCTGAGACCTGCAAAATTAATTTTCAGCCTACATTTATCGACCTCAATCTGTACATCAGTTTTGCAGCTTGTCGAGGAGGCTGACTCAAGATGAGAATTGAATTTGAACCAACTCGAGATGCAAGGAGGAGAAATAGAGTCCGTAAGGACTCGTGGAGAGATTTCATATGAAAAAGAACACATAAATTAGAGTTAGCATCTACTCACAATGATAAAAACAATAAAAATGACCACGCGGAATTTAAACGATCTAGACCCGACTTTAAATGAAGTTCAATTGACCATAAATAGTAAGAAATGTATCACGATACTCAAGGGCAATGGGAATCATGTAACTTATATCAAACAAGATCCCATTTCAAAGCAAAATGGAGGCACAAAGCAGCAGAAAATTTGATGAGATAGTAGTCATCAGATTAAGGAATAATGGTGATAAAGTTACTAAAAACCGAGGGAGATTATGCTACTCAAAGCTAGTGATTTCTAAGCAAAAGCAACTGCCATATGAAATACATTTCATATGTAAAGCAGAGTACTTCCAGATTGCTTTAGAAATATAAATCTTCTTATTAACTCAAGCTATTCTTAATGACGGTGTACAGCTAATCACAAACAATTTGGAATACAAACCATGATTATCTAAAATGAGACTCTATTTCGCCAGTTATAGGAGCAAAAACGAAAAGAAAACAGACCAACTTAGCGAACATATTCAAAGTGTAAATCATATAGGTGTAAACAAAATGACTGTCATGAGTTAAAAGCAAACTATATTAATCCCGAATTCAAGCTTACTTTTCAAAAATCTCACAAAAAAGCAAGTACCATATACATCCAACATGCTACATTGAAGACGAAATACGGAAGGAAGCGATGATACCATTTTTAAAGTTGAGACAAACATAATTGTGAACAAAGTTGCTGCCAACATATTAATTTCTTTTCGGAGAAAAAGGGCCAAAATATAGAACTTAGAAGATGATCTAATTAAGAAAAAAAACAATGCTAAAAAAAAAAAAATGAAATCCTTGTTGCATGAGGAAAAAATGAACATAACTACATTGAAAACAAATGCTAAATTTTATTTTGAGGAACAAGTACTATACAATATATTAAGAACCAAAATGGAACCTTAAGATAGATTAACATACTTCATCAAGACCAAGGTCACAACTCTTAAATAGCTATGTCAGGCCTTCCATACTCGAACATGAGAATGAGAGGTAAATGGCGATAGACGACGCAACTCGATAATTCACAAGGCGACAAACTAAGAAGCAAACAGGTTCAACACTTAAGGCAATGGAGACAACAAATATGCAAATAGTTGGCAAAGATAAGCCAAAACATTAATTCAGCCATACTTAGATAAAACAGTAACATGAATTTAAGCAAGAACAAAAAATTTAGGTAAATAATCAACCATTCTACAGAGGCTTAAAAAAAAAATATAACTTGGGAACATGTAAATAGAGAGAGCTTAAAACAACTAGCGGAAACCGAACAAAAATGAGGAAAGAATTTTACCTCCTTCCGGGCAGCGAATCGGAGACGGGAACGAGTTGAAGGAAGCTATACCACCACCACCGACGCAAGTGAGAATCCAACGAGCTCTAAACAGTGAAACAGAAAGCAAACTCAAAGCTCTCTAAATTCTGATTGTTCGAAGTCTATTCCGTATGTCGTATATGACCTTGCACCTCATAATCTTACAGTATATTTTGTTTCTAATGAAAGCTGGCTTTTTCGTCCCCCCCTTTTCCTAAGAAGGTGAAAACTTATATAAAGGAAATTATTGGATTGATTTTTGGTGGTGGTGGTGGTGGTGGTGGTGGGGGGGGAGTCGAGAGTGGGGATTTCAAATTTGAAATTCAAATCCCCTCAAAAGGATAAGGTGGCCAGCTATCAATTGTACCCAACTCGTACAATTTTCAACGGAAATTAGAGGGGAGACGTCCGATTCGAAGAGCAAGGACAAAGTAGGTGTAAGATCTTGACACCTAAGAATTCTCCAATGTTCTTTGTACGAACGATAAGAAGGGAGAGGGAGAGGGCACGCGCTACTGCTGGGTCGGGTTCGTGTTGCTGGAGCAAGAGTCGGGTTTTCTGGGTTTCTTCATGAAGGAGAAGATCGATAGAGGGGCTGGGTCGGGTTGGTATCTCATGTACAGCGCTTCTGAGGTTTTGGATGGATCTTTGTATTATTGAAATTGTAATATTGTATTTAACAGGTGGGCTGGGTTTTGTAATAAATAAAGGGGTGGGCTGCTGAATAATGGGCCTAAAAATGGGTTAAAGATAAGGGTAGAAAAAATGTTGGATCTTGGAATTTTAAGAAATAACCAAATTGAGTTAGACTAATGAATTCGGCTAAAATCTAATTAAAAATGGATTAGTATTAATTAATTAATTAACAAGCTTCTTAATCTTAATAAGAATAAAATAATTAATTTAATCGTAAACTAGTGATTCAAAAATATAACCATGTTTTAAACTAAACTAATTTAAAAGACTACTTACTAAATTTTAAATATTTTTGAGATGGTTTTTTTTTTTGAATAATCATAAAATATACTAATTATATACATAATATAATATATATATATATATATATATATATATATATATATATATATATATATATATATATATATATATATATATATATATATATATATATATATTATTTTATTTTTAAAATGTGTAAAACTAATTATTTTATATTGTTTGGGAAATAAGAAGCTCGTTAATTAATTTATGTCGGGGAGGGTCAAAATTGGGTGTCAACAACTGTCCCTCATTTTACTTGGATTGATGCAAGGAATTCGAGGAAAATGAAATTGACCAAGCCAATTTTGACCGACCACATCTTCATTTTTTAGGAAAAGGGATTTGGTATGGATCTTAGGAATTATGGCCGAACCCTGAAAACGAGTTTCCTACATATCTCAGGTTATATGAGAATTCAGGCCACTTGTAGTTCAGTACGCTTTATTTAACGCACGACTTTGAAAGAAATCAAAAGTCATCTCGATGCCGAATTATGGAGGTACGAAGATGCTCGAGAGTAAGATTTATGACAAAATGTTGGAGAACAGCCAAGTTTTCAACGTTGAGTCCGCCTACATATCCTTAAACCTTAGGAATCAGGCTGTTTGTAGTTCGACTCGATCGGTTGAAAAGGAAATCTATTATGCTAGATAACCTTTGGTTCTGGAATAGTGACAAATAAAATTGAGTAAGAAAAGAGGCTTGCAACCTATTAGTCATGAATGTGATGCACTTCACACCCATAATTAAGAAGTTACACGGACATAGTTTCCAAAGCTCTTGGTGTATTGTCACTTAGATGGGAGAATTGCTTCCGACAGATACCAAAATTCCGGATGCAAAACCGAAACTGACAAAAAAAAAAACCACATGCCTTCTGATAGGGGTGTGGTTTGATTGTGGTGGAAGTCGCTCCTCTGCTCGCGTCCTAAGAGTTTGACACTCTTCTTTGGACTATGTCCCAGTTTGCTGCTAAGAAAAAGTTCCACGTTGTGCTGCATTCTTTTTGATGTCGTCAGTACCTGTGGTTTGTGTTTGGAGAATTCATCCTTTCGGATGCTCTCGACAAAGACTGAGATAAAACTCATCAGTTTAAAAATGCAATTCAAATGGGAAATAGTGTCTTTTACTGTGTCGACACTTAAATGTTCTCCTTCTTCAATTGACGTCAACTCGATTGGTTTGACGTAAAGCAAATAAAGCTTATGTCTTGTGTTTGCAATATAATCTTCGATGTACTCTTCATTTGACGTCAAAATAATAAATGCTGAAGCAATGCTGATATTTCTTTTGATGTCAATGTACTCTTCATGCTGATGTCAACATAAATGAAAGATGATGCAGTGCTGATGCTTGTCTTGATGTCGATGTACTCTTCATGTTGTTTACTCTTATCATGAATAAAAGAGTGCAGTTGATGCCAATAAGTGAATATTTTTCTTGAAATGCACGACTTCTACTCTGGTAGTGCATGATTACTTGCGGGGTATGAATATACTTCCGCGATGCGTAAATTTTGCGAGGGATGGAATCTTATCGCGATGCATAAATTCCGCAAGGTATGAAATCTTCTTGCGATATATGAACTTTTGCGAGGGATGAAATCTTCTCGCAACGCATAAATTCCGCAAGGTATGGAATCTTCTTGCGATGTATAAACTTTTTGCGAGGGATGAAATCTTCTCGCGATGCATAAATTCCGCAAGGTATGAAATCTTCTTGCGATATATAAATTTTTGCGAGGGATGGAGTCTTCTCGCGATGCATAAATTCCGCAAGGTATGAAACCTTCTTGCGATGTATAAACCTTTTGCGAGGGATAAAATCTTCTCGCGATGCATAAATTCCGCAAGGTATGAAATCTTCTTGCGATGATTGGATATTGACTCGCGATGCATGAGTTCCCGCAATGTATGAGTATTAACTCGCGATGCATGATCTTTCGCGATGCATGAGTATTGACTCGCGATGCATGAATATGGACTCGCGATGCATGATCTTCTGCATGGCATAAATATTCTCATGTGATTAAATCTTAATGTCGTCCTTGGTACCAAATGAATATAGTGCTTAAATCAAGCAACATAGTGATCTTCTGGGTGCCTTCTGGATAATCATATCGTCTTAATTGACGATAATGGTAAAATGACTTCCAGATAGTACATCGTCTTGATCGGCAATAATATAAATGACCTCTACGGGTAATGTATCGTCTTGGTCGACAATAAAATAAATAAACCTTTCGGGTAATGTATAATATTGTATCTGACATTATAATGCAAATGACGTCCTTTACGGAAATCGCAAACTCTTTCTTGAGATTTTTGCTTGATTCACCTTCGAATCTAGCTGGACGTTCCTTACAAACATCATGTTGTTGGAAATTGACTGAAATAAACAAATCATATTCTCAAGTCTCCGCCATAAGTGATATAACGTGATTCCTGCAATCCAAGAAAACTATAGATTTTGGGAGAGTTTCCTCCTCCCTTGACTTCTCCATATTTATCGATCGGAGGAATCTGTTGATATCAAAGCAAAGCTATAAACCTGCATCCACAGAAAAATTGTTAGTTTTAAAAATGAACTGATCTGTGTCGATTCTTCAATCGTCTGCTCCTCGTCCTGCTATCTCTGGTTGATCTTCCTGATCTCCCAACTCTTGATAGCTAAGACAAAATATTTTATGCCAAAACCAATGAACATAAAAGAAAAAACTTTAAGAAAATAAATTTTCAAAAAGTAATTTTGAAAAAGGTCACTACCAAGTGTCATGTCACGTCGGGTTTAGTGAACTTATTCGAGGCTGATGACTGGAGGTATATCTGATTATTCGCTGGAGAGTATTCAAAGTCACTCTGGACTTGTCGATAAACCCATGTTTGAAATTTTGAGGCCATACTCAAAATTTCAATCCCAGTTAATTGTCTTGTTTATCTTTCAACTGTCGCCAAGCAAATCGTGGAATTTTTTAGATCCTCTAAAAATTCTGTCCCAGTTGCAAATCTCAAAATATCTTTAATCTTGACTATTGAGGAAAATCTTCTTTTTGAGAATTTTTGAGTCCCTCTCAAAAATTATGTCCCAGTTTCTAATGTAAAGAGGAACAGAAATCTTACGGGAATATGACCGAACCCTTGTGGCGCCTACGTATCCCATTGAGACAGGAATCAGGTCAAACGTAGTTCCCCCTCGAGGTAACAACAATAAGAAATTTACAAAGAAAACAGACCGAGGCCGACATAGGCCGCCTACGTATCTCATTCTTGAGAATTCAGGTCGAACGTAGTTCAAATACAAAAAAAAATGTAAAAAAGGATAAATGGGGTGACCGAGGCCGACATAGGCCGCCTACGTATCTAATTCTTGAGAATTCAGGTCAGACGTAGTTCATTACAAGAGGGATAAAATTTTAAACAAAGCAAATGCCAGTAAAATAAAACAATTACAAGTAAATGACAGAAATACAAACTGAAACTTCACACGTAGTATCTCTTGACAGCATCTGAGTTGATCGGTTTTTGCCACGCGGTGCCATCCATCTCCGACAGGACCAAAGCACCTCCAGATAGTACTTTGCGAACCATGTAGGGTCCTTGCCAATTTGGTGCGAATTTTCCTTTGTACTCATCCTGATGAGGAAAAATGCGCTTAAGTACCAACTGACCGATTTTAAAAATTCTGGCTCTTACTCTCTTGTGGAAAACACGAATCATTCTCTGTCGATATAGTTGACCATGACAAATGGCAACCATTCTCCTTTTGTCAATCAAAGTTAACTGATCAATCCTCTTGCTAACCCATTCAGCATTACTCAACTCAGCTTCTTGGATAATTCTCAAAGACGGTATTTCAACTTCGGCGGGTATGACTGCTTCTGTTCCGTATACTAGCAAATATGGAGTAGCTCCAATTGATGTTCTGACAGTGGTACGATAACCCAATAAAGCGTATGGCAACATCTCGTGCCAACCTCGGTGATTGTCAATCATTTTCCTCAAGATCTTCTTGATATTCTTATTGGCGGCCTCTACAACTCCATTCATTTGCGGACGATAAGCGGTTGAGTTTCGGTGAGTAATATTAAATTGTTCACATATCTCTCTCATCAAGTGACTATTGAGATTTGCACCGTTGTCAGTAATGATAGATTCTGGCACTCCAAATCTGCATATCAGATTGTTGCGAACAAAATCAGCTACAACTTTCTTGGTTACCGACTTGTAAGAAGTTGCTTCTACCCACTTGGTGAAGTAATCAATAGCAACCAAAATGAATCTGTGTCCATTTGAAGCGGCTGGCTCTATCGGACCGATGACATCTATACCCCAAGCTACAAATGGCCAAGGTGAACTCATAGCCTTAAGTTCGTGAGGCGGCACTCGAATTAGATCACCGTGTACTTGACATTTATGACACTTTTGCACAAACTTGCAACAATCATTCTCCATAGTCATCCAGAAATAACCAACTCAAAGGATTTTCCTTGCCAAAGTGAGCCCATTCATATGCGTGCCACAAACTCCAGCATGTATTTGTTCAATAAGTTTTGCAGCTTCAACAGCATCAACACATCTGAGAAGACCCAAATCTGGAGTCCTCCTATAAAGGATTTCTCCACTTAGAAAGAAATTGAGAGCCATACGGCGTATCGACTTCTTTTGGTTGGATGTTGCATCTTCAGGATAACTCCCGGACTCCAAATACTTCTTTATATCAAAATACCATGGCAAACCGTCTGGTTCTTCTTCAACATGCGAACAATGGACTGGATGTTCTTTCAACTCTACATCCAGGGGATCAATATAATCAGTATCCAGATGTTTGATAATTGAAGCGATGGTGGCCAGGGCATCAGCCAACTCATTCTGTATTCTGGGAGTATGTCTGAACTCGATCTTACGAAATCTTTTGCACAACTTCTGTACATACTGCACATAAGGTATAATCTTAGGGTTCTTCACGGCCCACTCTCCTTGAACCTGATGAATCAATAAATCTGAGTCTCTCATAACCAACAACTCGTGGACACTCATGTCGATGGCCACTTTCAAACTAAGAATACAAGCTTCATATTCAGCCATGTTGTTCGTGCAATTAAATCGGAGCTTAGCTGCCATGGGATAGTGCTGTCCAGACTCCGATACTAGGACCGCTCTGACACCTTTTCCTTGATGATTCGCCGCTCCATCAAAGAATAGTCTCCAGCCAAGGTACGCTTCAGAAATATCTTCACCCACAAATGACACTTCTTCATCGTGAAAATAAGTCTCAAGCGGCTCATATTCTTCATCAACAGGATTTTCTGCAAGATGATCAGCCAAGGCCTGTGCCTTTATTGCTTTCTGAGTCACATACACAATATCAAATTCACTCAACAACATTTGCCATTTAGCTAACTTTCCTGTTGGCATCGCCTTCTCAAAAATATACTTCAACGGGTCCATTCTGGAAATGAGATATGTAGTGTAGGAAGACAAATAATGCCTCAACTTTTGGGCAAGCCAAGTCAAAGCACAACATGTTCTCTCCAATAGAGTGTATCGAGACTCGTATGGAGTAAACTTCTTGCTTATGTAATAGATAACCCTTTCTTTCTTTCCTGTCTCGTCGTGTTGACCGAGTACACATCCGAATGCACTATCTGATACGGACAAATACAGTAACAAAGGACTCCCTTCTCGCGGAGGAACCAATACTGGCGGATTTGACAAATAGTTCTTGATAGCATCAAAAGCAGTCTGACACTCTTCAGTCCACTTTGTCGGAGCATTTTTTTTCAACAGCTTGAAGATAGGCTTACACACCATGGTTGATTGAGCTATAAATCGACTGATGTAATTCAACCTCCCTAAGAAACTCATCACCTCTTTTCTCGTCTTCGGTGGAGGTAACTCTTGAATTGCTTTAATCTTTGAAGGATCGAGCTCAATACCCCTTCTGCTCACTATTAATCCCAACAATTTTCCTGCTGGCACTCCAAAAGCGCATTTGGCAGGATTTAACTTCAAGTTGTAACGACGCAAACGATCAAAGAATTTCCTCAGATGTGTCAAGTGGTTCGAACTCTCGCGGGACTTGATTATGACGTCATCTACGTACACCTCGATCTCCTTATGAATCATATCAAGAAATATAGTCGTCATAGCCCTCATATAAATAGCACCAGCATTCTTGAGGTCAAATGACATCACCCTGTAATGATATACACCCCAAGGTGTAATAAAGGTTATCTTTTCTGCGTGTTCCTTGTTCATCAGAATCTGATGATAACCTGCGTAATAATCCACAAATGACTGCATTTCGTGGTTAGCACAGTTATCGATCAGAATATGAATGTTCGGCAATGGAAAATTATCCTTTGGGCTAGCTTTGTTGAGATCCCTATAATCGACACAAATTCTGATCTTTCCATCTTTTTTGGCGACCGGAACAATATTTGCCAACCAAGTCGGGTATTGTGTCACTTCCACCAATCGAGAATCGATCTGCTTGGTGATCTCTTCTTTGATCTTTAAACTCAACTCAGGCTTGAATTTCTGAGTTTTTTGCTTTACCGGATCGAACCCTGGATTAATCGGCAGTTTATGAGATACAACATTGGTACTCAACCTTGGCATGTCACCGACTTCCCAGACGAACACATTAATGTATTCAGTGAGTAAGTGTATTAGCTCCTTCTTTTGAGTTTCATTCAAATGAACGCTGATTTTGGCCTCTTTGACACATTCTTGGTCTCCCAGATTTACAATTTCAGTCTCCTTTAAATTCGGCTTGTGCTGATTTTCAAAGTGCAAAAATTCTTCAGCAACATATTCCGATACCTCACTTTCCTCTTCATAATCATCAACCTCGTCGTCACCAGCCTCACTTTGCTCGTTCAGCTCATGACATGACACGACATTGGCAGGTTTAAAACTTATATTACTGAAACCATAAATAGACAAAGTTAAACAAATAAAATATAGCAGGTAAGTAAATAAACCAGATTTAAATAAAAGAGGCTTTCATTCAAAATGGGAGATAATGCAAACTTTGGCTATGGCTAAGGGCCATGTTGCCTTTTTCAAACATCACGAGGGAAATTTAAAATGCACGCAATTAAGAAAAATGCAAAATAGTGGGTCTCGGGCCTCTTCCGGACTACCACTGATTTAAATATGCATGAAACTACGTCCTTCTACCAAGGAGTTCGGGGAATCAGGATCGGCGTGGAGGTCCAATTCTACAGCATTTCCCCAGGCTTAGCATCACGGATACCAGCTAGCTCGACCTTTTCGTCAATAACAGCATCGATCTCCTCGAAAAGGCCGCAGATTCCTTCCCCAACGTCATCAGGCTCGGCGTACTCTCGGACCGGGAATGATTGATACAGGTGAGGAATTGGTTTAGCCAACGCTTGATCAATCTTCTTCTTCGCCTTTATATCATCATCTGTGGGGACGTACCCCAAACCATATCTTGCTCCTTTGACGGGGACGGGAATAGGCTCAATAATTATTTGGGAATTTCTTCCCAATCCAAAACCTGGTTCGAAACCATTCTGCAGCATCACATTGTCTATCATCTTATACACAGAAGGCATAGGAGGATGTGGGTCCAAGTCTTCACCGGTGGCATTTACCAGCTCCACCGTGTAGAAATTTGTACCTCGCGATACCTCATCAATGATTGGCGCCTGTCTGCCGGAGTGACTCCCTTCACCATGAATAACCAACTCTTCGTTTTTCCAAACGAGCTTCATCATCTGATGCAAAGTAGAAGGCACAGCTCCAGCTATATGAATGAAAGGCCTTCCCAGAAGAAGGTTATAGCTGGTGTCAATGTCCAAGACTTGGAATTGTGCGCTGAATTCTGCCGGACCCATTTGGAGGACCAAATTCACCGCTCCCAACGTATCTCTCTGCACCCCATCGAAGGCTCTTACATTGACTTGGTTCTGCTCCAGTTTCCCCAAGTCAAACAGTAACTACTTCAAAGTCGACAACGGGCAAATATTCAGACCAGATCCATCATCTACCAAGACGCGATTTATGACCTTCTCGCGGTGTAACATTTTGAAATACCGAGGTCATGTGATAAGACTTAAATGGTCTCCTTAGGATCTCAACCAGTGTTCCTACCCAATTAGGCATATTTAGAGTCTTTGAAGTGGTGTTTTAACCGAAACTCTTATACGTCCGGCAAATTGGGTCATAAGAGGGCTAGAGTGCCCTTTTGAGTTAACCTAGTTAAAGAGTCGGAATATGGTAAATGGTTGTTACCATAGGTGTAAAATATAGTGTGGGATGGTTTCATTCTGGAAAAGTCAGGGTACGACTCCCCGAGGACCAAATAAGGACCCTCGAGGAGGACCCTAGAAATAGCAGGGCATGACGGACCCCATGACGGGGCGTCACAGGCGCGACGGGACGTCAAGGTCTCCGTCGTGCCAGCCTTGGTGCCGTGGGACAAACCTCCGCCTGCACAAGTCTCTGACCAACATGACGGATGTGCAGGACGGAGGGATGTCAGTCCGTCACGCCCACGACGGACCGTCGTGCCATCCTTGGTGTCTGGGGAGAAAGCCTCCGCCTGCACAAGTCTCTGACCAACGTGACGGATGTGCAGGACGGAGGGATGTCAGTTCGTCATGACCACGACGGACCGTCGTCGGGGATCCGTCGGGGAAGGTCTGTGGCAGTTTTGGAAAAGTTAGTTTTAGTTAGTTAATTAATTAATTGACTTAGGGGTAATTAAGGGTTTAAGAGAGACTAATTAAGTGACTTAAGACCCCACTATAAATACCCAACCCTCATTAGCCTAATCATTCTCTTAAAAACAAAACTCTCTTCCTTCTCTCTACTTTCTCTCTCTATTGGAAGACTCCATTGGAGATCAACTTGGGGAGATCATTGGGGGTTGATTTAGCACGAAATTCACCATCAAAACGTCATCAAACCTTAAGGTATGGGATCTAATTCACCTTTGAGATTCTTTCCTCAAAGGGTTCCTTCAAAGCTTTTTCCAAAAAGTTGAGTTTCTTATGGGTTTCATCCAAATCCGAATTTGATCATGTGAATTGAGTTAATTATGTATTCTTTGGGTTAGAATGAGTAGATTATCATGAATTGTAACTTGATTATGGTGAATGGAAGTAGTTTGATCTAGATTGTGGGTGATGACCCCTAACCCTTAACCCTAAATGTTGAATTGATATGGATTAGGTTGAGTTTGATAGAATTGATCTCATAATTAGTTAAATGGTCTTTAATGATTGTTATTGCATTGATTATGGATCTATTATGATGAATTGAAGTTCTTCACACCTATGTTCTTGAATATTGAATCTAAGTTAAGAAGATACACTTGAGATCATGTTACTAAGCTTTGATGTAGTATTGCTTCATAGTATAGTGCTTCTCCTTGATTAGTTCTTGTGATTTATTATTGAATTACATCGATGTGATGATCTAAGATTGGTTGATCTATGGGTTGATGGTAAGGCCCTTTATTGATGGACTAGGGAGGAGTATTGGTAAGTCTTGATGATCCTAGCCTTTCACTTCAAATTATGGTTAATTGTCATCAAGTGATAATGTTATGTTGAAGTATGCTTTGATTGATGTGATAAGATGATATGATACATGAACTTATATGCTTAGGTTGGTTGTGAGGTTGCTAAGTGTAATGTAATATAGGGAAGTTGTTCGATGTGCCCTATTATGATGAGATGTACGAGGGTTGACTTCACCTATATGAATTGTTAATGAAAGGACTAATTCTCATACAATTCTTATTTGAGCTATAATGATGATATACAAGGGATTGACCCTTCTATCTAATTAAATTGAGAAGATTAATAAAGATTAAAGGCTTCTCTACAAATGGGGACTTAGCTTAGCACCGAGCGAACTTGACATTGAGAGGTGTTGACTTCCCTTAGAGGAATATTCACCATTTGTTCCTTATAGAGTGTTGACTTCCCTTAGAGGAATACTCACCTATGGATCTACGTGAAGTGTTGACTTTCCTTGAGAAATATTCACTCATGAATTCTCATGAGATGAGGCCCCATTACCGAATGGTATATAGAGGGAATACCTATCTCTTAGTTCTTGAACTATGTTGCCACCATAGGATACTAGCTAGTGGATCCACCTAGATAGCTATGTTCACGTTAGGTTCTACCTTGGCCGGTAGACCACCTTCCATCGGTGTAAGGTTTCATGACACCGGATTCCACATTCGATTATGTGGTCTATGTCGGTTAAGGCAAATGTTCCCTAAACTAAAATGAATGAATGAATAAGGTATAGGCTAATTAAAGTAACTTGAGAGGTTGGCTTTAGCTTAGGTAGGGGTATGGGACTCTACCTACGCCTTGCACGAGTTTGCCTTGATAGGAACTTTGACAGGTCAATATTATGCATGTAAGGCGATAGTATGATGTAAATGGTTGGTATGTTGAGTAACATGCTTATGAATATAATGTTGTTGTCTTTGCTTGAAGTAGGATGTATCATGACATGACGAGTATGTTGGTAAGTAAATTGCTAATTGTAGTCTTGGTAGGTTACTTGATTGAGTAGGAGACATGGTAATTTTACTTGATCATTGCACTAGTGACTTATTGAAGGTTATCATTAGTATGCTTTGCTTTGCTATGGTTTAATTTCATATGTAGTCTATTATGTTTTCATAAATGTCCCTTTCTAAATATATTTGATTGGTAATTGTATATGAGATTCCATACTTAGTACATGTGGAGTACTAATCCCTTTTCTTTCCCTTTTCCCCAAACATTTTAGGTTTGGGTCGTTGAGCTTGATCCAAATTGCTAGGAAGGAAGACTTGGGTAAATTGTCATCCAAGTGGTAGGTCCTCACTCTCTCGAGGACGTGGCCGATATCTCTCTTTTATGATGTGTAGTTACTATGATTCTATGTTGACTCTATTGTTCTCTTGAGACGATGTAGTAGACAGCCTATATGCGGCTTCTTTCATTTGATGTAGGGCTATGCCCAAGATTTATTATAATCGATAGATGGTTCATGAGATGAGATGGTTTTATGACTGTTATTTTCTAAATATATAAGTGTAAGAAATAAAAGTAGAAGACTAAGTAATCTTCGTATATGAACAAGTCTATGTATACTTGATATATATAATTATGTGTATGTAGAGGTCTATGAAACCTCCGAGTAGTTTTAGATAAAAAAGTTTTTAATTCTTACTGATTTTTAGTCGATGAATGCTATGACGAAGCTAAGAGGCTTGTCTTAGTCCTCCGAGAGGACGACAACGCCGGTTACGTCTAGGGGGTAAACCCGGATGTGACAAACTTGGTATCAGAGCATGAGGTTGAATATCCTTGATGTTAACGTCTCTCTCTCAACCACGTTATTTAAGTTTGTATTCATAATTGTGAAGCGCGCCACACTTATGAATAGGAACTTATTTGGCGATTAGGAATCATTCTCATTGTTGGAAATCCATATCGTGCCCCTAGAATGTACGTCGGATATGCTTTCGCCTGAACCTTGTGTTTTAGTTATAGGAGATGAATACTAGAAGAAACGCGGCTCGAAGACTTGAGGAAGAGATGGCTGCTGCGAGAATTCCTCGTGATGAACCTGCCCCTCCTCTTGAAGAGGTTGCTATTGATGACCAGGTTCCTGCTGATCCTCCACCGATGATAGAGGCTCAGATGAGAGCTATTATTGCTCAAATGGCTCAAGCCATGACTACTCAAGCTCAAGCCGCAACAGTGCAAGCCCAAGCTATGACTGCCCAAGCCAATAGGGATTTGGCACCTAGAGTCCATGAACAGACTATGGCCTCCAGACTTAGGGATTTCACTCGAATGAATCCTCCTGTCTTTTATGGGTCGAAGGTTGATGAAGACCCTCAGGAATTTATTGATGAGGTTCACAAGATTTTGTGTGCTATGGGGCTGTCATCTAGCGAGAATGCCGAGTTGGCCTCCTACCAACTCAAGGATGTCGCTCAGATATGGTATGCGCAATGGAAGGACAACAGGCCACTTGGAAGTGGGTTAGTGACGTGGGAGTTATTCAAAGGGGCCTTCATTGATCGGTTCTTCCCTAGAGAGATGAGGGAAACGAAGGTGGTGGAATTCATCAATCTCCGCCAAGGAACGATGAGTGTTCATGAGTATTCTCTGAAATTTACTCAATTGGCCAAATATGCTCCGTCTTTGGTCTCCGATCCTAGAGACGAAATGAGTCGATATGTGACAGGTATATCGGACGATTTACAAGAGGAGTGTCAATCGGCTATGCTACATGATAACATGAACATTGGTCGTCTCATGGTGCATGCAAGAAGGGTTGAGGAGGCTAGATCAAAAAGGAAGGATAAGGACTCAAGGAGGACAAGGTCTTCTGAGAGTGAAACTGCTAAAGATAGGTTGGGAATTCAAGACAGGCCTAGATTCAAAAAGAGGTTCTCAAACCACGTTCCATCCAAATTTCCCAAGACTAGGGATTCTAAAGCTCCTAGACCAAAAGTTGCCAAGGGAAAGGATGGGAACTCATCTAATGAGAAGCCTACATGTTCTAAGTGTGGGAAAGGTCACTATGGAGAATGTTTGATTGGAACGGGAAATTGCTTTGGTTGTGGAAAGATTGGTCACAAGGTGCGGGATTGTCCAAATGCTAAGGGACAAGAGAGGGGTGGTCATCCAAGTGGTTCTAATAGTGCTCCCAAAAAGAACCGTCTTTATGCTCTTCGTACTAGAGATGACCAAGAGGCCTCTCCCGATGTGGTGACTGGTATGTTACAAATCTTTGCCATTGATGTGTATGCATTACTTGATCCGGGTGCTACGTTGTCTTTCGTTACTCCATTGGTAGCTAAGAAGTTTAGTACATTACCCGATGTTTTGCATGAACCTATTTTGGTGTCTACCCCGGTGGGTGAGTCAGTGGTAGCAAAAAGAGTCTATCGAAATTGTCCTATTTCAATACCTCATAGAGTTTCTCATATTGATCTAGTTGAGCTAGACATGATTGATTTTGATGTCATATTAGGTATGGACTGGTTGCATGCTAGTTTCGCTTCCATCAATTGTAGGACCAAAATTGTGAGGTTTTGTTTCCCAAATGAACCCGTTATAGAGTGGAAGGGTGGAAATTCTCTTCCTAGAGGTCGTTTCATAACATGCCTAAAGGCGTGTAAAATGATCTCGAAGGGGTGTCTCTACCATATTGTGAGAGTCCAAGAAGTGGATTCCGAAGTTCCTCCTATAGAGTCAGTCCCCGTGGTGAGTGAATTTACGGAGGTCTTTCCTGATGACCTTCCTGGCATTCCTCCCGAACGGGAAATCGATTTCGGTATCGATTTGCTACCGGAAACAAATCCTATTTCTATTCCTCCTTATAGAATGGCTCCGGCCGAGTTAAAGGAATTGAAGGCACAACTTAAAGATTTGCTAGACAAGGGCTTTATAAGGCCTAGCATTTCTCCATGGGGTGCTCCGGTCTTGTTCGTGAAAAAGAAGGATGGGTCCTTGAGAATGTGTATTGACTACCGACAACTCAACAAGGTTACTATCAAGAACAAGTATCCTCTTCCTCGGATTGATGATTTATTTGATCAACTCCAAGGAGCGAGTTACTTCTCAAAGATTGATTTGAGGTCAGGGTACCACCAGCTTAGAGTGAGAAATGAAGATATTCCAAAGACAGCTTTTCGGACTCGATATGGGCATTATGAGTTCGTGGTTATGTCCTTTGGTCTCACAAATGCTCCGGCGGCGTTTATGGATCTGATGAACAGGGTGTTTCGAAAGTACCTTGATTCATTCGTTATTGTATTTATCGATGATATCTTGGTGTATTCGAAAAATGAGGTTGACCACATGGATCATCTAAGGGTAGTATTGCAAACCCTTAGGGAACATAAATTGTTCGCCAAGTATAGCAAGTGCGAGTTTTGGCTGAGGTCGGTGGCATTTCTTGGGCACATCATCTCTAGTGAGGGAGTTGAGGTAGACCCAAGGAAGACAGATGCGGTAAGAAACTGGCCTAGACCCTTGACCCCAACTGAACATTAGGAGTTTCTTGGGTCTAGCGGGTTATTATCGAAGGTTCGTAGAAGGCTTTTCATCCATTGCATCTCCTTTGACTTCATTGACTAAAAAGGTAAAAAGTTTGAATGGTCAGAGGCATGCGAGAAGAGTTTTCAATTATTGAAGGATAGGCTTACTTCCGCTCCGGTGTTAACTTTACCGGAAGGATCTAAAGGGTTCATTGTGTATTGTGATGCATCCCGCGTAGGTTTGGGGTGTGTGCTTATGCAGAATGGGAAGGTGATTGCCTATGCTTCGCGGCAACTTAAGGTGTATGAGAGAAATTATCCGACTCATGACCTTGAGTTAGCGGCCGTGGTGTTTGCTTTAAAAATATGGAGACACTACTTGTATGGTGTTCATGTAGATGTTTTCACTGATCATAAGAGCCTTCAATATGTGTTTACTCAAAAAGATTTGAATCTTCGACAAAGAAGGTGGTTAGAGTTGTTGAAAGATTATGATATGAGTGTCCTATATCATCCCGGCAAGGCAAATGTGGTGGCAGATGCTTTAAGCCGTATGACTATGGGTGGTGTGACTCATATAGATGAAGACAAGAAAGATCTAGTAAAAGATGTTCATCGTTTGACTAGATTGGGAGTGCGATTGGTGAGTTCGCTAAATGGAGGTGCCACGGTTCATCATAGCTCCGAGTCATCATTGGTGGTTGATGTGAAGTCCAAACAACACCTTGACCAACTATTGATGGAATTAAAGGAATCGGTTCTTGGCAAGGCGAACGAGTCTTTCTCCTTAGGAGAAGTAAAGTGTATTGAGGTATCAAGGGAGGTTGTGTGTTCCTGATGTGGATGGATTGAGGGATCGGATCCTTGATGAAGCCCATGGATCCCACTATTCCATCCATCCCGGTTCTACAAAGATGTATCATGACCTTCGAGAAATATATTGGTGGGAAGGTTTGAAGAAGGATATAGCGGAATTTGTTGCTAAATGTCCGAATTGTCAACAAGTGAAGGCGGAACATCAAAAGCCGGGTGGCTTACTACAGGAGATCCAAATTCCTACTTGGAAGTGGGAAGACATTAATATGGATTTCGTAGTAGGGTTGCCTCGGACTCAAAAGTCATATGATTCTATATGGGTGATTGTTGATAGATTGACTAAGTCTGCTCACTTTATCCCCGTCAAATCTACGGCGGAAGATTATGCGAAGATTTTCATAGATGAGATTGTGTGTCGTCATGGTATTCCGTTATCCATCATTTCGGATAGAGGTGCACAATTCACATCTAGATTTTGGAAGTCGTTTCAAAAAGGTTTGGGTACTAAAGTGAAATTAAGTACCGCCTTCCATCCTCAAACGGATGGTCAAGCGGAACGCACGATTCAAACTCTTGAGGATATGCTTAGAGCTTGCATCATTGATTTTAAAGGGAGTTGGGATAAGCATTTGCCGTTGGTGGAGTTTGCGTATAATAATAGTTTTCATTCGTCCATCTCCATGGCTCCCTATGAAGCCTTGTATGGAAGGAGGTGTAGGTCTCCTATAGGATGGTTTGAAGTAGGTGAGTCATTGATATTCGGTCCCGACTTGATTTACAAGACATTGGAGAATGTACATATCATAAGAAATAGGTTGCAAACAGCCTATAGTCGACAAAAGTCCTATGCCGATAATAGAAGAAGGGACTTGGAGTTTGAAGAGGGTGATAAGGTGTATTTAAAAATCTCACCTATGAAGGGTGTGGTAAGATTTGGCAAGAAAGGGAAGTTGAGCCCTCGATATGTAGGCCCTTATGAGATTTTAGAAAGGGTTGGTAAAGTTGCCTATCGTTTAAGATTACCCAATGAGCTAGCTTTGGTTCATCCGGTTTTCCATGTCTCCATGTTGAAGAAGTGTGTCGGGAATCCCGAGTCAATTCTTCCTCTTGAAGGCCTCGGAGTCAAGGATAACCTCTCTTATGAGGAAGTTCCGGTTCAAATCCTTGATAGGCAAGTGAAAAGGTTGAGGAACAAAGAGGTGGTTTCCGTAAAGGTGCTATGGAGGAACCACCTAGTTGAGGGTGCAACATGGGAGGCGGAAGCCGACATGAAAACCCGTTATCCTCATCTTTTTGATGTTTAAGGTTAGTACCTCTCTCTAATTATATAAATACGTTAGATATTGTGAATCTCTGTTGTTTTTTGTGAAACTTTGCAAAACTCCTAGTTTGGAGACTTCTAAAATGGAGTCACTTTAAGGTGACCTTAGATAAATTTGGAAGTTGTTTGGTTTCTTGCATATTTGAGACAAGTTTGGTGATTTAGATATGGTAAATTGATGTTTTGAATTATTTTTATGAAATAATATAGTTCATGCTAACTAAATATTGTGAATTGGTTGAGCTGCTAGTCTTGAGTCTACTCCCACATTTTAAGAGTGTTTGGTGTCATTCGGGGACGAATGTTCCTAAGGGGGGGATAATGTAACATTTTGAAATACCGAGGTCATGTGATAAGACTTAAATGGTCTCCTTAGGATCTAAACCAGTGTTCCTACCCAATTAGGCATATTTAGAGTCTTTGAAGTGGTGTTTTAACCGAAACTCTTATACGTCCGGCAAATTGGGTCATAAGAGGGCTAGAGTGTCCTTTTAAGTTAACCTAGTTAAAGAGTCGGAATATGGTAAATGGTTGTTACCATAGGTGTAAAATATAGTGTGGGATGGTTTCATTCTGGAAAAGTCAGGGTACGACTCCCCGAGGACCAAATAAGGACCCTCGAGGAGGACCCTAGAAATAGCAGGGCATGACGGACCCCATGACGGGGCGTCACAGGCGCGACGGGACGTCAAGGTCTCCGTCGTGCCAGCCTTGGTGCCGTGGGACAAACCTCCGCCTGCACAAGTCTCTGACCAACATGACGGATGTGCAGGACGGAGGGATGTCAGTCCGTCACGCCCACGACGGACCGTCGTGCCATCCTTGGTGTCTGGGGAGAAAGCCTCCGCCTGCACAAGTCTCTGACCAACGTGACGGATGTGCAGGACGGAGGGATGTCAGTTCGTCATGACCACGACGGACCGTCGTCGGGGATCCGTCGGGGAAGGTCTGTGGCAGTTTTGGAAAAGTTAGTTTTAGTTAGTTAATTAATTAATTGACTTAGGGGTAATTAAGGGTTTAAGAGAGACTAATTAAGTGACTTAAGACCCCACTATAAATACCCAACCCTCATTAGCCTAATCATTCTCTCAAAAACAAAACTCTCTTCCTTCTCTCTACTTTCTCTCTCTATTGGAAGACTCCATTGGAGATCAACTTGGGGAGATCATTGGGGGTTGATTTAGCACGAAATTCACCATCAAAACGTCATCAAACCTTCAGGTATGGGATCTAATTCACCTTTGAGATTCTTTCCTCAAAGGGTTCCTTCAAAGCTTTTTCCAAAAAGTTGAGTTTCTTATGGGTTTCATCCAAATCCGAATTTGATCATGTGAATTGAGTTAATTATGTATTCTTTGGGTTAGAATGAGTAGATTATCATGAATTGTAACTTGATTATGGTGAATGGAAGTAGTTTGATCTAGATTGTGGGTGATGACCCCTAACCCTTAACCCTAAATGTTGAATTGATATGGATTAGGTTGAGTTTGATAGAATTGATCTCATAATTAGTTAAATGGTCTTTAATGATTGTTATTGCATTGATTATGGATCTATTATGATGAATTGAAGTTCTTCACACCTATGTTCTTGAATATTGAATCTAAGTTAAGAAGATACACTTGAGATCATGTTACTAGGCTTTGATGTAGTATTGCTTCATAGTATAGTGCTTCTCCTTGATTAGTTCTTGTGATTTATTATTGAATTACATCGATGTGATGATCTAAGATTGGTTGATCTATGGGTTGATGGTAAGGCCCTTTATTGATGGACTAGGGAGGAGTATTGGTAAGTCTTGATGATCCTAGCTTTCACTTCAAATTATGGTTAATTGTCATCAAGTGATAATGTTATGTTGAAGTATGCTTTGATTGATGTGATAAGATGATATGATACATGAACTTATATGCTTAGGTTGGTTGTGAGGTTGCTAAGTGTAATGTAATATAGGGAAGTTGTTCGATGTGCCCTATTATGATGAGATGTACGAGGGTTGACTTCACCTATATGAATTGTTAATGAAAGGACTAATTCTCATACAATTCTTATTTGAGCTATAATGATGATATACAAGGGATTGACCCTTCTATCTAATTAAATTGAGAAGATTAATAAAGATTAAAGGCTTCTCTACAAATGGGGACTTAGCTTAGCACCGAGCGAACTTGACATTGAGAGGTGTTGACTTCCCTTAGAGGAATATTCACCATTTGTTCCTTATAGAGTGTTGACTTCCCTTAGAGGAATACTCACCTATGGATCTACGTGAAGTGTTGACTTTCCTTGAGAAATATTCACTCATGAATTCTCATGAGATGAGGCCCCATTACCGAATGGTATATAGAGGGAATACCTATCTCTTAGTTCTTGAACTATGTTGCCACCATAGGATACTAGCTAGTGGATCCACCTAGATAGCTATGTTCACGTTAGGTTCTACCTTGGCCGGTAGACCACCTTCCATCGGTGTAAGGTTTCATGACACCGGATTCCACATTCGATTATGTGGTCTATGTCGGTTAAGGCAAATGTTCCCTAAACTAAAATGAATGAATGAATAAGGTATAGGCTAATTAAAGTAACTTGAGAGGTTGGCTTTAGCTTAGGTAGGGGTATGGGACTCTACCTACGCCTTGCACGAGTTTGCCTTGATAGGAACTTTGAGAGGTCAATATTATGCATGTAAGGCGATAGTATGATGTAAATGGTTGGTATGTTGAGTAACATGCTTATGAATATAATGTTGTTGTCTTTGCTTGAAGTAGGATGTATCATGACATGACGAGTATGTTGGTAAGTAAATTGCTAATTGTAGTCTTGGTAGGTTACTTGATTGAGTAGGAGACATGATAATTTTACTTGATCATTGCACTAGTGACTTATTGAAGGTTATCATTAGTATGCTTTGCTTTGCTATGGTTTAATTTCATATGTAGTCTATTATGTTTTCATAAATGTCCCTTTCTAAATATATTTGATTGGTAATTGTATATGAGATTCCATACTTAGTACATGTGGAGTACTAATCCCTTTTCTTTCCCTTTTCCCCAAACATTTTAGGTTCGGGTCGTTGAGCTTGATCCAAATTGCTAGGAAGGAAGACTTGGGTAAATTGTCATCCAAGTGGTAGGTCCTCACTCTCTCGAGGACGTGGCCGATATCTCTCTTTTATGATGTGTAGTTACTATGATTCTATGTTGACTCTATTGTTCTCTTGAGACGATGTAGTAGACAGCCTATATGCGGCTTCTTTTTTAGATAAAAAAGTTTTTAATTCTTACTGATTTTTAGTCGATGAATGCTATGACGAAGCTAAGAGGCTTGTCTTAGTCCTCTGAGAGGACGACGACGCCGGTTACGTCTAGGGGGTAAACCCGGATGTGACACGCGGCATACGATAGTGATATGCAGTGCCTTGTTATGTGACCTCCCTTCAAAAGGCAGCTCATCATCGCAAAAGCTGATCCAATGTCCTCGGATGACTTGGTTGATCATAGCGGCCACGTTATCACTGCTTGTGCCCACGAGCACGTACGTATCATCAAGAGCCTTCATTAAAGCTTGCCTGTGCAACTGTGAGCTCATCAACAAGGCCCACACAGAAATCTGGGCTGGAGTCTTCTCTAAATGCTTGACAATGGAATAATCCTTCGGCTGCATCTTTCTCCAGAATTCCTCTGCTTCGCCTTCACTTATCGGCCTTTTAGTCTGATCCTTCTTTTGACCTCCGAGAGCAAGCTCCTCAGGAGTATAACATCTTCCAGATCGGGTCATACCTTGTGCAGCTGCAGTTTCAATCACGAACTTTGACTTGATAAGAGTTTTTGATGGCACCAAGGCAACAGCCTTTGCGGGTGTCAATATAATAAACTATTTTTTATCTTTGATACTTAACGAAGCCACAGAACTTTCCAACTCGTCAGGTACGATTGGAGTTATTATTTTCGTTCCACACCAGTCGTCGTCTGTCTCGATCATATTGACATTGTCGCCCCCATGATTCGGCAAAGGATTGGTATTGATATTAGGTGCAGCTGGTTGGAGAGAGACCACCTCTTGGTCAATTAAATCCTGAATCTTGTGCTTGAGGTTGATACAATCCTCAGTATCATGCCCAATACTGTTGGAATGATAAGCATATCTCTGATCTGGCCTATAGAATTTCGAATTGATATCCACGGGTTTGGGCCCCACAGGGTGGATATATCCATCCACAGCAGTCGCTCGTACAGATTTGCTCGGCTTTCAAGGAGCGCGGTGAAATTCCTTGCAGGTTTCTTCTCGAACCGAGGTCGAGGGGGATCATAACTCCCTTGTGGGGGAGGCATCTGTTGATAACCCCGGTTGTTCCGACGGGGAGCTTGACCTTTGGGATATGAATTGGCTTGGTAGTTTGGCAATGAAGCTTGGCAATTCGGGTGGGGTTTTTTATATGGTGGAGCTTGGATTTGATATGAAGTAGGGGGTTCTCGGTAGCTCGACTGCACGTTAGCACAGTTGGGAGCCACACCCTGGTAGTGAGGAGATGGAATTTGGTAGAGTGGAGGGTGATTTGGATAAGCGGGAGATGGATTTTGGTAATTTGGGGGTGGACTTTGGTATAGTGGAGCTTGGACATTCGGATAGGTGGAGGTAGTATTTTGATAAATTGGAGAATTATTGGGATGGCTAGCGCAAGCTTGATAGGAATTTTGGGAAGGTCGAGAACGACCTCGGGAATATAACAAGCTTCTGGGGGTTTTCTTCCCCTCATATGAAACTGTAGCAATTTCTTCTCTCTTCTTCTTTAACAACCCTGAAGATCCGGGTGATGCGGCTACACGGGCTATCTTCCCTGTTTTCAAACCATTTTCTATAGTCTCACCGATCTTGACTATTTCAGCAAACTTTGCTCCAACGAGCAATATGATTCTGTCATAATACTCGGGTTCTTGCACCCGCACAAACACCTCAACAATTTCTTTTTCAGACATGGGCGGTCTTACTCTCGCTGTTTCCTTCCTCCACCTATAGGCAAATTCTCTGTAGCTCTCAGTAGTCATCTGCTTCATCTTCTCCAAAGAGTAATGATCAGGAACAATTTCTACATTATAAGTGAATCGCTCGATGAAGTCCTTTGCTAGAGCATTCCAGCTGGGCCATTGCTGGGTTTCGTGGGAGGTGAACCACTCCAGAGCCTCCCCGCACAAACTTCGGCTGAAAAGCCGCATCAGTAAAGCTTCATCCCTTCCAACTCCCACGAGCTGGTCACAGTAGGCTCTCAGATGAGCCATAGGGTTGCCCACTCCTCCGAAGGTGTCAAACTTTGGGATCTTGAACCCTTCTGGAAGGTCCAGACTTGGGTGAATGCACAAATCTTCATAGTTAAGTCCGGCGGTATCGGGGACGCATTAAAGCTCTTTCATAGCCTTCTTGATCTCCTCTTTTATGTCTATTTTTGCTTCTTCCTTCACCCTCTATTCTCTTTCCTGTTTCTCGTAATGGTCCAACTCAGAACCGTACGCGTCGTGCTCAGCATGGACAGGGATTTGGAAAGTGATTCTTTTAGGCAAGGGTGGAGCTATGGAAGGACTCTGGGCGTTTTGAGCAGCTTGGTAATTTTGGGGATAAGTCTGAGGATTGGTGTTCTGATTTAAATGATGGTGGGATTCCTGAGGATTAAAAGTGTTCTGATTCAGATTTTGACTTTGGTTTTGCGGTGGTGGAGTGGATTGAGGTTGGGTATTTTGAAGATGAGAGGACATTTGGGGGTGGTTATTCTGAGGAGGTGGTGGAGTTTGATAAAAGGCTGAAGCATATTGCGGATTCTGGGTAGTTGAGTCTATAGCAGGGGAATTCTGAGTGAGCGGCACGCCTTGAGCTGGATACATGTTGGAGGAAGGGAAGTAGATAGGAGGCCTTCCATCTACAGCATTAACATTACATCCTGGCAGAGGCAAATCCTGCCTTCTCTGCATCTCTACCCTCATCTCCGCAATCTGTTGCATCAACTGCAGAATCAACTCGTTCTGGTCTGCTATGGTCGGTTGAGCCACTACAACATCAGTGAGACCCACCTCTTCGTTATTGTCTCCCATAATCGTCTTTCCTTTATCAAAATTTTGCCTTAGAAAGAAATCTGCGAGACCCCTCGATCTGGTGAAGTAAGGATGATCTGCCAGCTTAATCAACACAGATCAGTTCAAAAACCTGAGAAGGAAAACAACTCAAAAGCAAATTTGTCAGTTTGGATTCAGAATACAAAATGCATAATATTACACAGAGAGCAGATAAACACACAAGTATACAGACAAATATCGCGTTCTAACATGCATGTGACCCTTTTATGCCAAGGGTAGGCCTACCGATTTGAAGGATGTATATGCCTTTTCAACCCATTTCATTATCCCTAAAATACTTCATTAATAACATCTAAAATGTCTGATAAACATAAACAAAGAAATAGTTCTAAAAATAAATTACAAAATAAAGTACAAATAGAGCAGTCCCACGCAAGGGATGGTAAATAAAATTCAAGCCTCCTCTGATCCTTCGCCAAGTCTGGTACTCTTGGCGACGTTGACTTCTTCCCACATAGCATATCTGTTCGCCCATAGATGATCTCTCACCAATCGAGCTCCTTCTTGATGTCTGAACCCTTCTATCGACTGAATCTGTTGTTCCATGCTATCATCTAACTCTGTCATGCACTGTCTGGCTCTTCGTAGCTCTTGTTTAATTGAGCTATAGCTTTGGCGTCTTCTAAATGACGACGTTGATGCTCTAATTCATTCTTATCAAACTTCTCTTGAAGTCGGTGAAGTCGGACTTGATGTTTGGCTCCAACCTCTGTAATAATGTGAGAAACATTCGGACCAGGCTCAATAGTTCCAGCGAGACTCTTTTTCAACCATTCTTTGTACTCTCTAGAACATTCTGGACGAAACCTATTTGGTACAGGCTCACCCAATACTCTACGAGACTTCCACATCCTACGCATGTCTTCAGCAAATGCAACTCGCCTGTTCTCGTGGTCAGTTGGAAATCCTCATATTTGCGATCTGGGGCAACTCTTGTTTCCCTCCTAGTTGTCTTAGGACTCGACCGGGAGCATATGGTCTAGTCCCTCTTAACCCAGCAAATACCAAATAAGGGATCTTTTATGTTCGAACCACCATATTCTTAGTTACCACCAAACTATCTATTGATCACTGTACGTCTTCTTCTCTCAACCCTCGAAGCCTCGGATACCAAAAACTCTCTCCTCCAGTCTTATTGCAACGATTGTGATACAACCACCAATCATGACCATGTAGCTCGTCTGATCGCCTTAGGGGATCTGGTTCTTTTGGATTATAAGTCTTGATCAAACGTCGCATCATCCACCACTGTAGTATCAGATTACACCCCTGAAAGAATCGTTCTCCGCTCTGACATTTGTCTAAAGCCCTATAGATGTCGGCCAAAATCATAGGCGCTAAAGTGTAGTACTTTGTTGATGTTTTATAGTCCACTCCGTAGAAGATGGCATGAGTGACCATAAACACACTAGGATGAATAGTGTATTTTGGCCCTTGAGGGAAAACCATCATTTCGAGTAAACATATTGCAAATGCGAGGGGACGCATCTCTTTCCATTTCTCTTTTGAAACGAACTCGTCTTTATATTTCTCATAAGCCCTTGCACGTCCGAATCGATAATATAGCTTTCTGAAAGGTATATTTGGGCCAGAGAGCTTGTCCATCCACTCGGTTTTAACTAATGACAGTTTTTCTCGGATTTTGGCTAAATCCCATATAGGAGATCTGTATCTGGATGATGTTTTCTCTTGTTGCACATGGCGACACTTTCGTAGCTGGTAAGGACTTCTTCAATAGTTGGCGTCATTTCTACTTTCCCGAACCGAAAGACCATGTTCTCACTATCCCAAAATTTCACCATCGTTCCAATTAGGCCGGGCCAAGCATTCATCTCTAGCAGTGACGGGAGGTATCCTATGTGTTTCTGAACGGT
Source organism: Solanum sitiens (assembly GCA_016801875.1). NCBI lineage: Eukaryota > Viridiplantae > Streptophyta > Magnoliopsida > Solanales > Solanaceae > Solanum > Solanum sitiens. The sequence continues at coordinate 458,697 of JABWTJ010000531.1, forward strand.
CATTTTGTCGTCGTTATTCATGAACCTCCACCATACTTTGAGGAAGGGATCGGGGATGGTAACCATTCTTGTTTTCAAAGGCTCGTGTGTCGGATTCATCCTACAAAATAGCAGACAAAAATTAGTCAACCCCCACCCCCGTAGACAATAAATTGTTCCAAAATGCATATACATCCTTCAATCAACACATAAGCATGATTGTCTTTTTTTTGGCAATTTGGGGCCAAGTAGACACAAGGTGGGCTTCTAATGGGCCCAATACGCCTTGGGTGTTGGGTCATCTTAGTTCAAATGCTCCTAAATTCGGGATTTTAGCTCGGTTCTACGCTAGTTTACTAGGAGTGGATTTTGAAAAGACCGGGAACCCAAACGAACAATTTGGGCTGGAACTCGCGACAACCATTGGACGCATGACGAACCAATAAATTGCCGCTAATTCCGAAAAAAGGTGAGTATAAAAAAGTCCGGTTGCAGTTCCGCAAACCGTCCTTTAATATACTATACATACATCAGAATTATGCCATGATATGCAATGCCAGTTTATGATTTAAGCAATTTAATCACATATAAGCAGTTTAATAAATACAATTAGTCCAAATAGTCAAATCATTTTGGTTAGAACTTAATTAATCCCCAGCAGAGTCGCCATTTCTGTTTTATTAAAAATATATAATATGTAAAGTAAAAAATGACAAAGTTTCAAAAAATCGATTAATCTTATAATTCAAGAAAAATCGACTTTTCAAATTACAGAGTCGCCACTTGATATTTAGTAAAATCAAGAAAAACTTAAGATTATTATTTATTTATTTTTTCAAAAGATTTAAAAAAAAGATAAAAATCAATTGAAAAAGGGTTCGAAGTTCAAATGTACATTCCGAGAAGGTGTTAGGCCCTCGAAATGCCCGCTAACTCGCGGTTGACCGGCGATTTGACTAAATTAACTTTCAAATAAACTATGTATAGAAAATCCATTTTTTATTCATTTACTTACCTACTATATATATATATATATATATATCTTACTATATATATATATCTTAGATATTTAGGGAAAATAAGCAAAAATAATAAAAGAGATCATTTTAAAAGAGAGTGACGTGGGGTTATAAGACAAATATAGGAATATAAGTAAAACTAAGTGATAAGTAAAAAAATTAAAAATTATATATATATATATATATATATATATATATTTAAATTAAGTGTATGAAAATAAGAAATGACTTACGTTAGGGAATTTAATTAAATAATAATTTAAAAAAAAACACAAAAGCGTTAGTCAAACATAATAATAAATAAAAGGAAGAAGAAATACCACATTTGGATTTTTGCCCAATTTCAAATTCTTGGGTTTGACCCAAACCTGCCCTAAACTTTAAAGTGGGCCTACTGATGGTTTCAGCCCATTTGTTTTTCTATTTTTATGTTTGATTTCTGCGTATATTTCGTGTATACCACTGTATACGAGCAGTATTTTGGCCCTCTTCCCTGTATATTGGACCATATAACAAATGTATACGATCTATCTTAGCCTCTGAAACCTGTATTGTCAGTTCAGACCTGTATATAGCGAATATTTCCTGTATACAATCGTATACTTCATGTATACTGCCCTCTTTTGGGCTTTCTGAGACCTGCAAAATTAATTTTCAGCCTACATTTATCGACCTCAATCTGTACATCAGTTTTCCAGCTTGTCGAGGGGGCTGACTCAAGATGAGAATTGGATTTGAACCAACTCGAGATGCAAGGAGGAGAGATAGAGTCCGTAAGGACTCGTGGAGAGATTTCATATGAAAAAGAACACATAAATTAGAGTTAGCATCTACTCACAATGATAAAAACAATAAAAATGACCACGCGGAATTTAAACGATCTAGACCCGACTTTAAATGAAGTTCAATTGACCATAAATAGTAAGAAATGTATCACGATACTCAAGGGCAATGGGAATCATGTAACTTATATCAAACAAGATCCCATTTCAAAGCAAAATGGAGGCACAAAGCAGCAGAAAATTTGATGAGATAGTAGTCATCAGATTAAGGAATAATGGTGATAAAGTTACTAAAAACCGAGGGAGATTATGCTACTCAAAGCTAGTGATTTCTAAGCAAAAGCAACTGCCATATGAAATACATTTCATATGTAAAGCAGAGTACTTCCAGATTGCTTTAGAAATATAAATCTTCTTATTAACTCAAGCTATTCTTAATGACGGTGTACAGCTAATCACAAACAATTTGGAATACAAACCATGATTATCTAAAATGAGACTCTATTACGCCAGTTATAGGAGCAAAAACGAAAAGAAAACAGACCAACTTAGCGAACATATTCAAAGTGTAAATCATATAGGTGTAAACAAAATGACTGTCATGAGTTAAAAGCAAACTATATTAATCCCGAATTCAAGCTTACTTTTCAAAAATCTCACAAAAAAGCAAGTACCAAATACATCCAACATGCTACATTGAAGACGAAATACGGAAGGAAGCGATGATACCATTTTTAAAGTTGAGACAAACATAATTGTGAACAAAGTTGCTGCCAACATATTAATTTCTTTTCGGAGAAAAAGGGCCAAAATATAGAACTTAGAAGATGATCTAATTAAGAAAAAAAACAATGCTAAAAAAAATAAAATGAAATCCTTGTTGCATGAGGAAAAAATGAACATAACTACATTGAAAACAAATGCTAAATTTTATTTTGAGGAACAAGTACTATACAATATATTAAGAACCAAAATGGAACCTTAAGATAGATTAACATACTTCATCAAGACCAAGGTCACAACTCTTAAATAGCTATGTCAGGCCTTCCATACTCGAACATGAGAATGAGAGGTAAATGGCGATAGACGACGCAACTCGATAATTCACAAGGCGACAAACTAAGAAGCAAACAGGTTCAACACTTAAGGCAATGGAGACAACAAATATGCAAATAGTTGGCAAAGATAAGCCAAAACATTAATTCAGCCATACTTAGATAAAACAGTAACATGAATTTAAGCAAGAACAAAAAATTTAGGTAAATAATCAACCATTCTACAGAGGCTTAAAAAAAAAATATAACTTGGGAACATGTAAATAGAGAGAGCTTAAAACAACTAGCGGAAACCGAACAAAAATGAGGAAAGAATTTTACCTCCTTCTGGGCAGCGAATCGGAGACGGGAACGAGTTGAAGGAAGCTATACCACCACCACCGACGCAAGTGAGAATCCAACGAGCTCTAAACAGTGAAACAGAAAGCAAACTCAAAGCTAAACTCTAAATTCTGATTGTTCGAAGTCTATTCCGTATGTCGTATATGACCTTGCACCTCATAATCTTACAGTATATTTTGTTTCTAATGAAAGCTGGCTTTTTTGTCCCCCCCTTTTCCTAAGAAGGTGAAAACTTATATAAAGGGAATTATTGGATTGATTTTTGGTGTGGTGGTGGGGGGGGGGGGGGAGTCGAGAGGGGGGATTTCGAATTTGAAATTCAAATCCCCTCAAAAGGATAAGGTGGCCAGCTATCAATTGTACCCAACTCGTACAATTTTCAACGGAAACTAGAGGGGAGACGTCCGATTCGAAGAGCAAGGACAAATGAGGTGTAAGATCTTGACACCTAAGAATTCTCCAATGTTCTTTGTACGAACGATAAGAAGGGCGAGGGAGAGGGCACGCGCTACTGCTGGGTCGGGTTCGTGTTACTGGAGCAAGAGTCGGGTTTTCTGGGTTTCTTCGTGAAGGAGAAGATCGATAGAGGGGCTGGGTCGGGTTGGTATCTCATGTACAGTGCTTCCGAGGTTTTGGATGGATCTTTGTATTATTGAAATTGTAATATTGTATTTAACAGGTGGGCTGGGTTTTGTAATAAATAAAGGGGTGGGCTGCTGAATAATGGGCCTAAAAATGGGTTAAAGATGAGGGTAGGAAAAATGTTGGATCTTGGAATTTAAGAAATAACCAAATTGAGTTAGACAAATGAATTTGGCTAAAATCTAAATAAAAATGGATTAGTATTAATTAATTAATTAATTAACAAGCTTCTTAATCTTAATAAGAATAAAATAATTAATTTAATCGTAAACTAGTGATTCAAAAATATAACCATGTTTTAAACTAAACTAATTTAAAAGACTACTTACTAAATTTAAAATATTTTTGAGATGTTTTTTTTTTTTGAATAATCATAAAATATACTAATTATATACATAATATATATATATATATATATATATATATATATATATATATATATATATATAATATATAGTATAAAAAATAAAAATATTCAAATAACCTTTATATATATATATATATATATATATATATATATATATATATATATATTATATATATATATATATATATATATATATATATATATATTATTTTTAAAATGTGTAAAACTAATTATTTTATATTGTTTGGGAAATAAAAAGCTCGTGAACTAATTTATGTCGGAGAGCGTCAAAATCGGGTGTCAACAATGCAATTATTCATACAAAAATACAAGGATGTCAATTGAAGGTACCATGAAAATTGTTACAACATTAGAGTCGATGCATAAATGGATTTGAAGGACAAGAATACATAAAGAGAAAAAGATGAAACTTGCTTTTGTATAAAAAATATACTAACTTTCATCCAGGATAAATTTGAAACTTACAACACCCTCTTAATATCAAAAAGTATTATCAAAAAGAGAATTTGTTCCTTCCCTTCTCTTTTTGTATTTTTAATCAAAAGAATGCACAAATTAGCACTAATATTGCCCTATATGTTTCAATTAATTGTGAAACAAATTCATCCGTTAAAAGTTTTGAAATAATAAAATATATGAATGTAAATTGTAATATTTATTTTTATATTAATTCTACGTTTTAAATCTTATGGAAGATACTTTTTGTTTTAGTTCTAGATTATAGGTTTTCTGAAAGATAAATTTTCTTTTCAACTCATGAATCTATAAAAAATAGAATTTAATTAAAGTCTTTTCACCCAAAACTTTTGTCATATAAATTGAGTTTCTTTTATGTGAAAAGATAAGCACTCAAAAAAAAAAAACTACTTTCCCTTGAAAAAATATTTGTGAGATATTAATCTAAAGGCAGTATCACCAATTTAAGAATAGAAGAGCAAGATGCTTTAATTCTACTTGTTTGTGGCTTAATTGAATCCCGAAGATAAAATTGTTATTTATTCTTCCGTTTGCTCGTGAGAGAGACTCCGATTATCTTCAAGAAATGTTTTAACATGCCTCTAAATCAAGTAAGTTTTGTTTTGAATTCTTTGTAATTTTATCATTCTTGTTCTAACATATATATATAAGAGTTGACATTCAAATTACAGATGCAAAGGTATAAAGTATGAAGAAATAATTAGCAATAGTAGTCATACGATTTATTAATAATAATAATAATGAAGCTTCTTAATGCAAGCTACATGATTAATTTCTTAATTAAGAAGAACATGTTTGTTTAGCAGCTGCATCCATTTGGTCCCTTTGAATTCCAGCATTACACATATTAGCAAATCCACGAACGTATTTTTTACCATAGCTAGTCAATGATCCACAATGCGACTCAAATATCTTCACCTGTACATCAACGTAATATTAATTTTTTTATACTATCAATGTATATATGATCGTTGTTATTATAACATATAGACGTGTAGTATATACTTACAAAGGATTTAAGACAATCCCAATCATCAACAAGGGGTTGTCCAGCAGGTCTAACAATGTTGAGCACTTTTGGACCATTCTTAACTCCAAATAAAATTTGTCCAATTTGTTTTACACTCTTGTCTACATGTTCTCTTTCTGATATAACTTTACTTAGTTTCCTATAAGCTTCACTTTTTCTTCTAGACCCTTCTGGAGCATTTCGAAACTGTAAAATTAACCGTATATTTAAAACATTGTTTTACATATGTACATACAACAATTAAAGAGATGTAAAATTAATTAATCACCTTAGATAAGAGATACAAGAGTTGAACATCGCGTTGATTAACATGTCTTGAGTTTGAGGGGTTGTTATTGGCAGAAGAAGTATGTTTTGGGGAATTAGAACCCATATATATGGAGAGTGCATCCTTATTTATATGTAAATCACCATATTGCATCATATGGGAACCATGTGTACCATTATTTAACACTCTTTTATAAACCTGATCGAATTAAAAAAAAATCAACGAGAAATTAGGAATTACATTTATAACATTTCGAATAAAAAACTAACAACTACGTACTCCTCAACTATATGACTTAGCAAAATAATTACCCGTAGATATTGCTTCTCCAAAGTTTCAACTTGTAGATCATGCAAATCACTGGTTTGTACAAATTACAAAGTATAGTTAGTTTAATTTAACATATAGTATATCACCTTTTTTTTTTTTTTTATGTTTTTCAACTCAATCAAATTAATAAATTATTAATGTAACAAACATATACCTACCTATTCTCTAGCCAAGAAACACTGAACAAATCTCCCAAGCAATTATCCTTGAAGTCTTTTGGTGGACACTCACCATAGCAAGATGTATCACCAGTGAAATAACAATACGTAGCCCAACCATCTTCATCGGGTTTTGATGAAGTCGTTGCATAAATATTTAAACCTTCATCAAGAAGACCGGCAAACATGCTTCCAGAATCACATGCTTCCAAGTAAAACACCTAATTAATTAATAACATACGTTCATTATTCAATATCGACATGTATAATTGATTCAAACTCTAGCTAACGCCAAAAATTACTTGCCATTTTTTTATAAGTCCTAGAAGCATGTTTTTTTTTCAACACCTCGTTTAGGTCTATGGCATAGACCGGTGGATCTTCAGGCATACCTAAACATGAAAAAATTAGATTAATTAAAAAATTTGGTGAAAAATAATGTACTATTATATTTTATATTGTAGTTTAGTTAGAATAAGAAATTAATATTTTTTTACCAACTTGCCCAGGTGCACCATGATCAGTATAGTAAATAAAAATATAATCATTTGGACCACTGTTTACAACTTTTCCACTGCCTCCAGTTAAGGCACTTTTGTTTCCCAAGATAACACTATAAAAGTTTTGAGCATTACAATCTTTTCCTGTGTAATCCTACAAGTATAAATTATCTCATTAAAAAAAATTAATCATATATATATATTCTCACACATTAGATTTAAGTAATAACATCTTGACAAACAATTTAGGAATGGAACTAGAAGTTTAAATACAAGTTCGACTGAATTTGTTAAATTTTTCTTAAATAGTGTATGTTATTGACACTCAATTATCGTTATAAAATTCAGAACCACACGTACATACCTTGGGTACTCCTTTGTACACATCATGACCATGTGGGTTATTTATGATAACTCCAGGTCTAGGGTTTTCAGGATTGTTAGCAATGTCATCATACATGAATACAATAATGTGTTCATCTTTTAGACCTCCTTTCTTCAGTAGTTGATAAGCGTGACATAAATTAGCCTGAAATTATTAACCCAAATTTCATTATGTTTACTTTCATCTTTGATGTTATTGCTAAAGCGACGAATACAAAGTGATTTTCAGTACTGATTCATATGAAATTAGCACATACGTGTAGTATCTCATTAATATTAAATACATGTATATATTTACCTGGTGTCTGTAATTATACCATTCATTTGATCCAGCTACTAACACAGCCCATTTAGTTCCAATTGAATTCTCATAATCTTTAACAAATCTCTCTATCACGTTACGACCCTCAGTTAGTACCAGAAAAAGTGCAACTAGGAATGATACAACATTAATTTTAACAAACATTTTGAACTTTAGAAAAGTAATTGTATATTTTGCTGCTTTAATTTTGATTAGTGGTGAGTTAATCCATTGGCTAACACAAATTAAATTTATAGAGTTTTCTAATTGTCTTATTCTATGGGTGTGGTTATGCATTCAATTATGTCAAGTTGTTAAATATTTCTACATTTGCTTGCTCTATACTAATATAGTACTCCTTCCGTCTCATATTTGATAAACACTTTTTATTTTGTCCCTTATTCATATAAATTAATTAGCCTTTTAAAAAAAATTGAATCTTCAAAATTTGTTTTAACTTCCAAAGTTAGTAAGATGCTCATCTAATATGAGACAGTGATAAATATGCGATCTCTGTCTCATACTAGTTCATCATTATATTGAATATATTTGTCTCATATTATATCACCTTAATAAATCAAGAAAATATTAATTTACTTATTTCTATATTATCCATGTAATTTATTTTTTAAAAGTGTTCATATTTATTTGTAAAATTTCCAAGAAGTTCTTTAAGAGATAAATTAGGAAAATCATCTTTTTTATTAATTTCTTAAGCACATTATAAAATGAACTAATTAATACGGGATAATTAAGTAGAAGCATTACCTTGTGGGAGTAATTAAAGTCTATTAATAAACGTTCATCAAATGTATAGCGAAGAGTGTTGTTAGAATATGCCTACTTATTTGAACAAACAAACGACATTTTTTTAAAATATATAAATGGACAAATAATTTATTACCTTACTCTATTTATTAATCCTTAAATTCAGTGTAATTAGTTAGAGGATAATGGAGTAGTATGTGGAGTACACTTCTCAAATAAAATATAGGGAAAATTTATGTGATAAGACTGTTTCTAAGACTTAATTATATACATAATACTAAAAAGTCCAATTATTAATCCTTAAATTAAGTGTAATTTAGTTAGAGAATAATGGAGTAATGACTAATGGAGTGTAGAGTGAAGCTATACACTTCTCAATTACTAAAAAAAAATGGAGTGCATATTATATGACTGTTAATGATTAAAAAAAAATTGAAATATGATTTAAGGGAATAAGCAAACAGGTAAAATAGAAAGAAAAAAAAATCTTTATACGGTAAATTGACTAAGTAAAAGTGAAATACGATAATACTTTATTGTTTGTTTTCAAAAAATAATTGAATAATTCTATTAATTTACTTTTCAAAAATAGTTGATGAGTAATTGAGATGCATATACAACAAATGCCTATTTTGCTTTAAATTATACAATTGTTAATTCTATTTTAAATGTTTTTATAATTTAGTTAACTGTTTGATTAGATTTTAACTTTTTTCTTTTTTTGGTGCATCCAATCATCAAAAGTTATTTTTTTTATTTACGATCTAAAATTTGAATATCCTTCGTTTAATTTTTGGCTATGTCTTGGCATTGTGTGCAATGTAACTATTCATACTAATCATATTATATTATAAGTGGGAAGTCCCTTAGCTCAAAGTTGAATTACAAATTTGCCCTTCACTTGAACATTATTTGAATATATATAACATTATATAAAAATAAAAGCATAATATTTTCATTTTTAATGACCTAAAAAATAAATTCACACTTCAATTACAATAATTGGGATAATTGAATAGACAACAGTTAAACTTACATTTAAATAAGGGAAAAGGGTCTGATTTACCCCTGAACTTTGTGATTTGGAGCTGATATACCCTCCATTTAAAAAATGGCCCATATATGCCCCTGCCGTTATAGAAATGGCTCATATATGCCCTTTTACTTAACATACCAATATTTATTAAATTAAAAATTCATTTGTTTATACTTTAATCTGAGAAATGCCACATGGCTCTTAAAATACCTCACCCAATTAATTTTTACCGACCCGATCCAATTGAAAACAAGAAAACCCCTGTCACGCCTCAAAACCCATTAAGACGGACAGGCACCCGATGCCCTAAAGGCCCGAGAGAACCAACCTACAACCTGTTCTTACTGAGCATATACTATAACAATTGAGACAAGTTAACTTTGGATGCAGCGATACAAACCAACGTAAGTAGATCCAAAAGTTATATACAAGACTTGGCCGTTTAGGCCACAACTCCTTAAGACACAACTGAACCATGTACATACGCCTACAAAGCCTCTAAAAGATAGAAGACTAGAGTAGGTCGGGACAGACCCCGCCTTACCCTTAACTACGATACAATACCAAACGAATTTACCAAGGACTTAATAAAGCTCCGAATCAACTTGGAGCTCACCAAAAGTAGCAGAATTTCGAGTGCTTCTACTGAGGCGGTCTACTAGCTGGAGTACCTGAGCCTGCAGCATGAAATGCAGCGTCCCCAATACGGGACGTCAGTACGAAAAATGTACTGAATATGTAAGGCAAAAAGTATATGTAATACAAGGCACAAATGAAATCAAGTAGCAACATATGAGTGCATAGATTAAGGAGATAAGACCACCTTTGCTTACATCTTGTGGGAATCAGTAAGCGAATTCTTTTCTTTACTTCCATTGTATTTATAACTTTGGTTTGGGCATGTGATCCAAGTGACCACTGATCAGTGGGTATAAGAGATGACCCATGCTAGGCGTATTAACCCCTGGGATGCGGGCCTCATATTACACAACGTGGGATCGGCCCATGTAGGCTTACGCCCCGTGAGCTACCACCCTTCTATACCAAATAGGGATCGGCCCATGCTAGGCCTTTCGCCCCTGAGCTGCCACCCTTAATTAAATAAATTTCTTCACTTAGATTCTTTAATCTTTGAGATTATTGTTAATCAGTTCATAACTCTTTTGAGATGTTATTTTGGATAATCGTAACACTTTGAGATGTTGATTTGGTGGTCATAATCATCTTGGAGACATGAAATTACGAAACAGTAGTGGAATACATGAAAACAATACTTTGAGGCAGTAACAATGACATAAAGAGCTATGAAACATCAACACCTTACTTTAAGACCTTAATGGCCACAATTGACTTCAATTGGCTTAGGAGAAGGATTCATCAAACTTTCTTTTGCAAATACCATTTCTATAACAGCACAAGGGGAAATTACACAAGTATAGAGTAGTGAACATATAATGAAGTAGTTCCATGTACTTAGAATGGGGAAAGAAATATTGTAGCTATTTGGAGATAGTACGCTGCCACCATGCTTCTTTTCTAGAAATAGAACTTATGAGAATCACTTCATTGATATTAATTGCAGGTGGCAGATTTCATGCCAAAAGGATATAAATCGAATAGCCTTACATACCTTATATTTATGACCAATACCACTATCACGATTCAGCCTTCCTTATTGGGTGCTAATCTACAACATAAGTCATGATTAAGCTAACATCAGCAGCTAATCACAATAAGGTTCTCCAATACAGTAGCTAAAAATATTTGATGGAAATCAGGCCCATACAACCCTTACATAAATGGTGAACCACCACACCCTTCCTCTACACATTAATACAACTTCAAACATCATTTCCAGAGATACCCAAACAGCCCTCAACAACAATATTCATAAGGCAGCCACTAACAATCTCAAATCTTTCAGCATAATAGGAGAATATTGACTCAAAGATTTATCACAATCCATGAATTCTTGATAATCATATACAAAATTCTCCACTCCAAACATTATCAAAGAGAGGAAACAAATGAGGTTGAAGTTCTACCTAATATCTTGAAAATTTATCCTCTAAACTGTACTTCAAGATTCAGAACTCTCCTTCAAACTTCTTACTTGAAAATGAGACAGCACTCAAGAATCCCTAAGGTGTTTTAGGGCTGCTTATTGAAGCCAAGAGAGACCAAGAAAGAAACTTAAGAAAATCTGAAATTTGCAAGTTCAAAATGGAGAATAAGACTTGATCCTTATCCTTTGAAAAAGGAGGTGTTATGGCCGACACTCTTGACCAATTTTGGTCCATATAATGTCAAGTAGGTGCCCCACCTGCTTGTCCTTTTAACTTGGGCCCTTTTGGACTTAATATTATTGGACCTTGGCTGTCCATTTTTCTTTTGTTCTTTTAATCAGCTTGGGGACAGATTAGTGCAAGTAGGTGGTACACACTTGGCCCAATAACATGGTAAAACAAATCTTAGGAGGTCATGTACTTACTTAGTTTCACTTGGGCTTTATCCATAATGGCCCATTGGCAGATTTGGCTGTTGGGCCTTCTTTCATTCACATTTTCTTTAATAGGTTTGGGCTTCAAATGAGCCCCTAAATATAAGCCTAAATCTGGTCAATCAAACTTGGGCCCTTTAACTATAATATAGATCAAGTAGGTGATGCAGCTACTAGCTCAATTACCACCTTACTATAATTACTTAAATACTTTCCATCGGAGCTAACTTGCAATACATATGCTAAAATGTGCAAGGCATTACATCACCTTCCAAGATAGTTTAAACCAACACTAATCATGTAAGAAACATGATCCCTCACCTACACTATAAGTATAAGTCAAGTATAACATGAATAGAACTACCACATACAAAAATACATGCCGTTACAAAATGCACCAGCAGCTTTTATGGATTTGATGAATAGGGTGTTCAAGCCATTCTTAGATGTGTTTGTGATAGTGGTCATAGATGACATTTTGGTGTATTCAAGATCGGAAGAGGATCATGCTAATCACTTGCGGCATGTTTTACAAATTCTCTGTGATCGTAAATTGTATGCAAAGTTCTCTAAATGTGAGTTCTGGTTGAAATCTGTGGCATTCCTAGGTCATATCGTATCCGAGGAAGGAATAAGGGTTGATAACCAGAAAATAGAAGCCGTGAAAAGATGGCCAAGACCTACAAAGCCTACGGAGATCCGTAGTTTTCTTGGATTGGCAGGTTATTACAGAAGGTTTGTTGAAGGATTCTCTTCCATGTCTGCACCCTTAACAAAGCTAACACACAAAGGAACCAAGTTTCAGTGGAGCGATGAGTGTGAAAGAAGCTTCCAAGAGCTGAAGAGTAAATTAACTTCTACACCTGTGTTGGTACTTCCAGAAGGTACAGAAGGCTATGTAGTGTATTGTGATGCTTCGGGAGTGGGCTTAGGTTGTGTATTGATGTAGCATGGTAAAGTTATAGCTTATGGATCAAGGCAGCTGCGGCCACATGAGAAAAATTATCCAACCCATGATCTAGAGCTAGCAGCAGTTGTGTTCGCTTTGAAGATATGGCGCCACTACTTGTATGGAGTTCATGTTGACATATACACTGATCACAAAAGCTTGCAATATATTTTTAAGCAAAAAGACTTAAATCTGAGGCAGCGAAGGTGGCTGGAGCTATTAAAAGATTATGACATTGACATCTTATATCACCCCGGTAAAGCTAATGTAATAGCTGATGCTTTAAGCCGTAAAATAATGGCAAGCACTTATGGGAAGTCTGTGGAAAGACAAGGAATGACTAAGGATCTGTCCCAACTAGCGAACTTGGGTGTTCGACTTCTTGAATCTCAAGACGAAGGGGTAATTGTGCAAAATGCGGCAGAATCCGGGTTAATAGTGGAAGTGAAAGAGAAGCAGTACACTGATCCAATTCTTTTACAACTTAAAGAGAATGTACTACATGGTATGACAAAGGCGTTTGAGCTTAAGCAAGACGGAGTACTTCGATGTCAAAACAGATTGTGTGTACCTAATATAGATGAACTAAGAAAGAGGATCATGATGGAAGCACATAATTCAAGGTACTCTGTTCATCCGGGGTCAACTAAAATGTATCATGACTTGAAAGAAATGTATTGGTGGGGGAACATGAAGAAGAACATTGCAGAATTCGTGACTCAGTGTCCAAACTGTCAACAGGTAAAAGTAGAACTCCAAAAGCCCGGAGGTTACATGCAGCGTATAGAACTTCCAATTTGGAAATGGGACATGATAAACATTGATTTTGTTACTGGTTTGCCTCGCTCATTCCGGAAGTTTGACTCCATATGGGTAATAGTTGATAGACTTACCAAAGCAGCACACTTCTTGCCGGTGAAGACTACTTATACAGCTGAAGAGTATGCGAGGTTGTACATTAAAGAGATAGTTCGATTACATGGAGTGCCAATCTCAATAATATCTGATAGAGGAGCTCAATTCACAGCAAATTTTTGGAAGTCATTTCAAAAGAGTTTGGGAACACAAGTGAATTTAAGTACAGCCTTTCATCCTCAAATGGATGGTCAGGCAGAAAGTACGATTCAGACACTTGAGGATATGCTGCGAGCTTGTATATTAGATTTCAAGGGTAGCTGGGATGATCACCTACCACTTATTGTATTTTCTTATAACAATAGCTATCATTCGAGCATTAAAATGGCACCTTATGAAGCTTTATATGGTCAAAAGTGTAGATCACCAATTGGCTGGTTCAAAATGGGTGAAACTTCCTTATTTGGGCCAGATCTTGTTCATCAAGCTATGGAAAAAGTCAAAGTGATACAGCAGCGGCTAGAAACAGCTCAAAGTCGACATAAATCATATGCAGATATTAGAAGGAGAGGACTAGAATTTTCTATAGGGGATTGGGTGTTCTTGAAGGTGTCTCCGATGAAAGGGGTAATGAGGTTTGGTAAAAAAGGAAAGCTGAGTCCACGCTATAACCATATAAGATTATCCGAAAATTTGGCCAAGTAGCCTATGAGTTAGAGCTACCACAAGAGCTTTCATCAGTTCATCCGGTGTTCCATGTCTCAATGCTACGGAAGCAATAGGTGACTCATTTCGTATTACTCCTACTGAAGACGTACAGGTTACAGGAGATCTCACTTATGAAGAAGTACCCATTGCTATTCTGGATCGACAAGTTAGGAAGTTAAGAAATAAAGAAGTAGCTTCTGTAAAAGTACTATGGAGAGACCAACAAGTAGAAGAAGTTACATGGGAAGCAGAAGAAGCAATGAAATTAAAGTATCCTCACCTCTTTCACACTGGTGGGAATGATCAAAATGTTAGTGGAGGCATTGACAAGTAAGTATAAGTCTATATGTTCAATGTGATTAATAGTAGTACTTACTTAGGCTAGAACTTATGTAGGCTGGACAACCATGCTAACATTCGAGGACGAATGTTCCAAGGGGGGAAGGATGTAACGGCCTGTATTTTTTGTATGTGGTAGTTCTATTCATGTTATACTTGACATAGACTTATAGTGTAGGTGAGGGATCATGTTTCTTATGTGATTAGTGTTGGTTTAAGCTAGCTTGGAAGGTGATGTAATGCCTTGCACGTTTTAGCATATGTATTGCAAGTTAACTCCGATGGAAAGTATTTAACTAATTATAGTAAGATGGTAATTGAGCTAGCAGCTGCATCACCTACTTGATCTATATTATAGTTAAAGGGCCCAAGTTTGATTGACCAGATTTAGGCTTATATTTAGGGGCTCATTTGAAGCCCAAACCTATTAAAGAAAAATGTGAATGAAAGAAGGCCCAACAGCCAAATCTGCCAATTGGCCCATTATGGATAAAGCCCAAGTGAAACTAGGTAAGTGCATGACCTCCTAAGTTTTGTTTTACCATGTTATTGGGCCAAGTGTGTACCACCTACTTGCATTAATCTGTCCCAAGTGGAATAAAAGAACAAAGGGAAAATGGACAGCCAAGGTCCAATAATATTAAGTCCAAAAAGGCCCAAGTTAAAAGGACAAGCAGGTGGGGCACCTACTTGACATTATATGGCCCAAAATTGGTCAAGAGTGTCGGCCATAACACCTCTTTTTTCAAAGGATAAGGATCAAGTCTTATTCTCCATTTTGAACTTGCAAAAGTTTCAGATTTCCTAAGTTCTTTCTTGGTCTCTCTTGGCTTCAATTAGCAGCCCTAAAACACCTTAGAGTTCTTGAGTGCTGTCTAATTTTTCAAGTAAGAGTTTGAAAGAGAGTTTGAATTCTTGAAGTACAAGTGTAGAGGATAAATTTTCAGAATTAAGGTAAGACTTCAACCCATTTGTTTTCCTCTCTTTAATAATGTTTGGAGTGGAGAATTTTGTATATGTTTATCAAGAATTCATGGATTGTGATAAATCTTTGAGTCAATATTCTCCTATTATGCTGAAAGATTTGAGATTGATAGTGGCTGCCTTATGAATATTGTTGTTGAGGGCTGTTTGGGTAGCTTGGGAGATGATGTATGAAGTTGTATTAATGTGTAGAGGAAGGGTGTGGTGGTTCACCATTTATGTAAGGGTTGTTTGGGCCTGATTTCCATCAAATATTTTGCTACTGTTTTGGAGGACCTTATTGTGATTAGCTGCTGATGTTAGCTTAATCATGACTTATGTTGTAGATTAGCACCCAATAAGGAAGGCTGAATCGTGATAGTGGTATTGGTCAGAAAAATAAGGTATGTAAGGCTATTCGATTCTATATCCTTTTGGCATGAAATCTGCCACCTGCAATTAATATCAATGAAGTGATTCCCATAAGTTCTATTTCTAGAAAAGGAAGCATAGTGGCAGCGTACTATCTCCAAATAGCTAACAAAATTTCTTTTCCCATTCTAAGTACATGGAACTACTTCATTATATGTTCACTACTCTATACTTGTGTAATTATCCCCCTTGTGCTACTATAGAAATGATATTTGCAAAAGAAAGTTTGGTGAATCCCCATCCTAGTCAATTGAAGTCAATTATGCCATTAAGGTCTTAAAGTGTGGTGTTGATGTTTCAGAGCTCCTTATGTCATTGTTACTGTCTCAAAGTATTATTTTTTCATGTATTTCACTACTGGCCCGTATTTCCATATCTCCAGGATGAGTATGACCACCAAATCAACATCTCAAAAGTGTTACGATTATCCAAAATAATATCTCAAAAGAGTTATGAATTGATTATCAATAATCTCAAAGATTAAGAAATCTAAGTGAAGAAATCTATTTTAATTAAGGGTGGCAGCTCAGGGGCGAAAGCCTAGCATGGGCCGATCCCTATTGGTATTGAAGGGTGGCAGCTCAGGGGCGAAAGCCTAGCATGGGCCGATCCCAAGTTGTGTAATTATGAGGACCGCATCCCAGGGGTTAATACGCCTAGCATGGGTCATCCTCTTCTACCACTGATCAGCTGGTCACTTGTATCACATGTCCAACAAAGATTATAACATACAAAAAGGTAAAGAAAAGAATGTAGCTTACTTGATTCCACAAGAGTAAGCAAAGGTGGTCTTCTCTCCTAATCTATGCACTCATATGTTGCTACTTGATTTCATTTGAGCCTTGTATTACATATACTATTTGCCTTACATATTCAGTACATTTTTCGTACTGACGTCCCATATTGGGGACGCTGCATTTCATGCTGCAGGCTCAGGTACTCCAGCTAGTAGACCTCCTCAGTAGGAGCACTCAAAATTCTGCTACTTTTGGTGAGCTCCAAGTTGATTCGGAGCTTTATTAAGTCCTTGTTAAATTCGTTTGGTATTGTATCGTAGTTAAGGGTAAGGCGGGGTCTGTCCCGACCTACTCTAGTCTTCTATCTTTTAGAGGCTTTGTAGACGTATGTACATGGTTCAGTTGTGTCTTAAGGAGTTGTGGTCTAAACGGCCAAGTCTTGTATATAACTTTTGGACCTACTTACATTGGTTTATATCGCTGCATCCAAAGTTAACTTGTCTCAATTGTTATAGTATATGCTCAGTAAGAACAGGTTGTAGGTTGGTTCTCTCGGGCCTTTAGGGCATCGGGTGCCTGACCGTCTTAATGGGTTTTGAGGCGTGACATAACCCATGAAAACTTCTTACCTCTGTTGTACTAATTGGGGTCGGCCAAGTCTTGATGGACTCCACCTTTTCTTCATCGACCTCAATCCCATTTGCACTAACCACAAAACCCAAAAACACAACTTTGTCAACACCAAATGAACATTTCTTGAAGTTAGCAAAGAGACGCTCTTGTAGTAGAACATCAAACACTTGTTTCAAATGGGATACATGTTCCTCCATGTCTTACTATACACAAGTATGTTATCAAAATACACCACAACAAACTTGTTGATGAAAGGTTTGAGAACATGGTTCATCAATCTCATGAAAGTGCTTGGGGCATTTGTCAATCCAAATGGCATCACAAGCCATTCATACAGCCCAAACTTTGTCTTGAAAGCAGTCTTCCACTCATCACCCGGTTTCATCTGAATTTGATGATACCCACTTCGAAGGTCAATCTTGGAGAAAACAATAGAACCACATAGCTCATCATGTCGAGGAATGGGATGGCGATACTTCACTGTGATCTTATTTTTGGCTCTACAATCAATACATATTCTCCAAGTGTCATCTTTTTTGGGAACAAGAATTACTGGTATGGCACAAGGACTTAGGCTTTCTTTGATAAACCCCTTCTCAAGAATCTCTTCCACTTGCCTTGATAGCTCTTTGGTTTCTGCCGGGTTACTTCTATAAGCTGGACAATTGGGAATTTGTGAACCCGGTATAAAATCAATTTGGTGATCGATTCCTCTCAAGGGTGGTAATCCAGCGGGCATCTCATCTGGAAATAGTTCGTCATATCCCTGCAAAAGAGAAGAAATAATACTAGGCAAAGTGCTAGTACCTTGGTTAGCATGTAACAAAAGGTTGGTGTTGACAAGGCACACTAGAAAGCTTTCCTCATCCTCACCCTTTAAACACTTGCTTGGCTTTGCTATCATGCACATGTTCTTCTTATTTTTAGCCAAGGCACTCCCCTCTTTTGGAACGATGGTGGAACTTTTGCCATCACTTTTTGCCTCCTTGGCTTTTATTCTTTCCCCAAGCTCCTTCATAACCCGATAGTCCTCACTCACTTGATATGGAGTGAGAGGTGCAAGCACATACTTTTTACCTTCAATCACGAAAGTGTATTTGTTGGATTTACCTTGGTGCACAACATCTCTATCAAATTGCCAAGGTCTCCCCAACAGTAGGTGACATGCCAACATGGGAACCACATCACAAACAAATTCATCATTATACTTTCCCACACTAAACCGAATACTTGCTTGTTTGAGGACCTTCATCTCTCCACTCTCATTGAGCCATTGTAGCTTATAAGGATTGGGATGCTTGCTGGTTTGTATTTTCATACGCTCCACCAAGGAACTACTCACCACATTGGTGCAACTTCCACTATCAATGATTAAGGAACACACTTTATCTTGGATTCTGCACCTAGCATGAAATAGATTCTCCCTTTGGTCAAGTTCTTCTTTTGCAAGGGCTCCCACAATTCTTCTCACAACACATGAAAGATTGGCATTCAAGTTCAAGTCTTCATCATCATCTATCTGAGACTTTCCCTTCTCCATAAAGCAAGCAAAATTCACCCTCTCATCCAACCTTTCTTCTTCATTCCCCGAAGCACCTTCCTCTCCTTCACCCCTATCTCCCTCTCCCTCATTTTTTTCTTCTCCCTCATCTTCATCTTCAGTCTTATATCCATCACGAAGAGCAAAAATTGTTCTTCTATTTGGACACTCACTAGCAACATGTCCCCTCCCTTGACATCTAAAGCTTTGAATTGTAGAGGGTCGAGGAAAGTTAGGTTTAACATAGTTACCTCCTTGTGGTTGCTCACTTGCCTTGGATTTGTAATCAAGCTTGACTTGGTTAGCTTGACCTCCACCTTTAGCTTGTTCCCTGGATGTCGTCTTCCAATTATCGCAACCTTTGCTCCATGTGGAAGTTAAAGAACTTTTGGTCTTGTATGACTTTTCTTCTTTCAAATCTGCTTCTACCTTTGAGGCATCATGGAAAGCCGCTTCAAGAGTCTCATAGTGCTTAAGCTTCAAAGGCTTCAAGATGTCCTATCTCAAGTTTGCCACGAATCGTATTATAGTACATTACACATTCTTCGATTTTAGACTTCATCCGCAAGTTCTCAAACTCATCATAATATTCTTCCACACTTTTGATACCTTGCCTCAACATGTACACCTTGTTGAGCACCTCTTGGTAGTAGTTTGGAGTCAAGTATCTCAACTCCATAAGTGTAATCAACTCTTGCCAAGTAGGTAACTCATAGTTATGATTACTCTCCCTTTCCCTCCTCTTGGACTCCCACCAAGTTGATGCGTACCCCTCAAATTGCGTGAGAGAATACTTCACCTTCAAAGTTGCCGAGATATTATTTGTGAGAAAGATCCGCTCACTTTGAATTTTCCATTCCAAGAACTCATCGGGGTCACTACTTCCTTTAAACCTTGGAAGGGTGACCTTGATAGTGTTCAAGCCCCTATCTTAATCATTTCTCTCCCTGAACCTATTTCCTCTATTTCCCATCCTATCGCCTCTATATCCCATCCTATCTCCTCTATATCCCATCCTATCTTGATCTCCCCTTCCTTGGTCCCACCCCAAGTCCCGAGGTCTTACTCCTTTCCTTTGTACTCCATTTCCATCTCTACCCTAAAACTCATCATTATTGAACTCCTCATTAATCTCATCATAGAGAGGATTTTGGCATTGATAGTCTTGGTAGGGAATTTGTGGTGCATTTTGTGGATGTAATGTGTAGTTTTCATGAAAATATGCATTTGAATCATTTCGAAATGGAGTTTGGTATTGGACTTGATTGGCCACAAAAGGAAGATTCTCTTGTGGTGGGTGATAGGGCTGTGGATTTGGATGTGGTGTAGGCTGTCTTAGGTGGTTTGGAGGGTTGGAAGTTTGGAAATGTGATGTGTAGTTTTCATGAAAAGATGCATTTGAATCATTTCGAAATGGAGTTTGGTATTGGACTTGATTGGCCACAAAAGAAAGATTCTCTTGTGGTGGGTGATAGGGCTGTGGATTTGGATGTACGGCTTTGTGGAGGAGAACATAGATTATGAGATTGTTCCTGTAACGGCCTGTATTTTTGTATGTGGTAGTTCTATTCATGTTATACTTGACATATACTTATAGTGTAGGTGAGGGATCATGTTTCTTACATGATTAGTGTTGGTTTAAACTAGCTTGGAAGGTGATGTAATGCCAGTGTAGGTGAGGGATCATGTTTCTTACATGATTAGTGTTGGTTTAAACTAGCTTGGAAGGTGATGTAATGCCTTGCACGTTTTAGCATATGTATTGCAAGTTAACTCCGATGGAAAGTATTTAAGTAATTATAGTAAGGTGGTAATTGAGCTAGCAGTTGCATCACCTACTTGATCTATATTATAGTTAAAGGGCCCAAGTTTGATTGACCAGTTTTAGGCTTATATTTAGGGGCTCATTTGAAGCCCAAACCTATTAAAGAAAATGTGAATGAAAGAAGGCCCAACAGCCAAATCTGCCAATTGGCCATTATGGATAAAGCCCAAGTGAAACTAAGTAAGTACATGACCTCCTAAGATTTGTTTTACCATGTTATTGGGCCAAGTGTGTACCACCTACTTGCACTAATCTGTCCCAAGCTGATTAAAAGAACAAAGGAAAAATGGACAGCCAAGGTCCAATAATATTAAGTCCAAAAGGGCCCAAGTTAAAAGGACAAGCAGGTGGGGCACCTACTTGACATTATATGGACCAAAATTGGTCAAGAGTGTCGGCCATAACACCTCCTTTTTCAAAGGATAAGGATCAAGTCTTATTCTCCATTTTGAACTTGCAAAATTTCAGATTTTCTTAAGTTTCTTTCTTGGTCTCTCTTGGCTTCAATAAGCAGCCCTAAAACACCTTAGGGATTCTTGAGTGCTGTCTCATTTTCAAGTAAGAAGTTTGAAGGAGAGTTTGAATTCTTGAAGTACAAGTTTAGAGGATAAATTTCCAGAATTAAGGTAAGACTTCAACCCATTTGTTTTCCTCTCTTTGATCATGTTTGGATTGGAGAATTTTGTATATATTTATCAAGAATTCATGGATGATGATAAATATTTGAGTCAATATTCTCCTATTATGCTTAAAGATTTGAGATTGTTAGTGGCTGCCTTATGAATATTGTTGTTGAGGGCTGTTTGGGTATATCTGGAAATGATGTTTGAAGTTGTATTAATGTGTAGAGGAAGGGTGTGGTGGTTCACCATTTATGTAAGGGTTGTATGGGCCTGATTTCCATCAAATATTTTTAGCTACTGTTTTGGAGAACCTTATTGTGATTAGCTGCTGATGTTAGCTTAATCATGACTTATGTTGTAGATTAGCACCCAATAAGGAAGGCTGAATCGTGATAGTGGTATTGGTCATAAATATAAGGTATGTAAGGCTATTCGATTCTATATCCTTTTGGCATGAAATCTGCCACCTGCAATTAATATCAATGAAGTGATTCTCATAAGTTCTATTTCTAGAAAAGAAAGCATGGTGGCAGCGTACTATCTCCAAATAGCTAACAATATTTCTTTCCCCATTCTAAGTACATAGAACTACTTCATTATATGTTCACTACTCTATACTTGTGTAATTTCCCCTTGTGCTGTTATAGAAATGGTATTTGCAAAAGAAAGTTTAATGAATCCTTCTCCTAAGCCAATTGATGTCAATTGTGCCATTAAGGTCTTAAGTAAGGTGTTGATGTTTCATAGCTCCTTATGTCATTGTTACTGCCTCAAAGTATTGTTTTCATGTATTCCACTACTGTTTTGTAATTTCATGTCTCCAAGATGATTATGACCACCAAATCAACATCTCAAAGTGTTACGATTATCCAAAATAACATCTCAAAAGAGTTATGAACTGATTAACAATAATCTCAAAGATTAAAGAATCTAAGTGAAGAAATCTATATAATTAAGGGTGGCAGCTCAGGGGCGAAAGCCTAGCATGGGCCGATCCCTATTGGTATAGAAGGGTGGCAGCTCAGGGGCGAAAGCCTAGCATGGGCCGATCCCAAGTTGTGTAATTATGAGGACC